>CM067367.1:82321425-82921425 GCA_034401795.1 Chaetoderma sp. LZ-2023a
CTTATATTTATTGCTGTCTAGAATTGCCTATAGGCGCGGCTATTTCGCGTAGGGGATTGTGGGGCTGTGTCTCGCGAGATCTCCATCGATACGAGACCTAATAATTCTCGGCGCGAAGACACGGCTCTATTTTTAGATTGCTGGATATCTCATAATTATTATCTTCATGCGCGTGATTCATGGCGTGTTCTCTTATTTGTTCTGGTCCGACTGTAATAGAGTTTGCGCGGCGATGACCACTTAATTATTTTAATAAACAGCCAACGGAACTCAAATAACTACTCTAAATTAGTACTCTTCTTTTGCTGGAGGACTGCGTACCTTCTGCAGATGAAAGTACTCAAGCACACGCCCACTCGTGGCGTCTCTTATATGTCCACTTTAGTACTCTATCAAACTGACCACAAATGGCTTCTTGCGGTGATCGTGAGAAATGTCCATTCGTATTAGCTACTCGCCGGAGAACTTGTTTTGAAAGTTTACCACTGGAATGACTGGTTGGATAAAATGTGTAATGAATGACGTATCTAGCTCCACCAGGAACATTGAATAGCCAGTCAAGCATGCGAATTGTACGTCTTTATTATTTAATCAACATGCTGTTGAATATTTTGAAACTAATTTGACTAGACGCTGTTCGAATTGTATGTCTTTGCTATTTATTCAACAGTCATTTTCAATGATAATGGCTGGGTTCGATCTGTAACTGAAGGATATGACGTCATAATCAATTACGTCATAAACAGGCTGACGTCACAATCCAAAATGTGTAATTGAATGGTGTATCGAGCTCATTCATGAACATTGAATAGTCCAGCAAGTGTACGAATTGTATGTCTTTACTGTTTAATCAACATCGTGTTGAATATTTTGAAACTTATTTCACCTGGCGTTTTGGCGGCCAGAGGCAGAAAACCTTTAAAAGCAACCAGTCAAATTAGTTTCAAAATAGTTATCAGCTTACCTGTATAGTTACCTTGAAATTAGAAGTCTGGGAATTCAACACGCAAAAAAGGGGTGGAGTTTAGCTAGAAATAGGCATGGCATACCTAGAAATGGATCTCTCTTTTGAAATTGTCATGAGCAAATTTAGCATTACATGGCTAATACCACTTGATAATGCGTGTCCCACACAATATGGACCACTTGCATTAAGAGACCACCCATATTTATAGGTCACATATTTTAACAAGGCCAATCATAGATTGTTGCCCTGAATACAATATACTCGTCCTCTGACGGAGGGAGGATAATTAATACCACTTTCTAATGGCCTTTTTCATGTTGTCTATCCATCATATTATGTCATATCATGCCATAATCAACGACGTGACGTATAGGATGCCGTCATAATCATGACGTCATGACTGACTCGATTTAGTCTGTCTTAAATGCTTAATAGTCCGACACGTTGTACGAATTGTATGGCTTTGCTATTTACAAAACATGCTGGTGAATAGTCTAAAACTAATTTGACTGGGCGATGTTACTGCCATAAGCAGCAACAGCACACAGTCAAAATGGTTTCAAAATAGTCAACACCTTACCTGTATAGTTTTCTGGAAATTGATAGTCAAGAAGCTCAGAGATCCATCGATACCAACACGAGCGCGGTATTAATGTTTTAATAAACCATCCGGGTTCAGTGCCGATTGACTAACGTTAGGCCCATGGAAATCATTTCAAGCAACCGCCACCAAGATGTGACTTACTTGGGCACAATTGTGTGTGTTTTCTAACAAAATCCTTTAGAATGTTTAATACCGAAATTTCAATATCTCAGATAAAGACAACTATACGAATATCTTTTTAATACTTTGACTGGTAGCCCACCCCACCCTTCCCACCTACTTGTTGCTATCATAGACCTGTATTAAGCATTGCAACGACAACGACTGTCCATGTAAGCCTATCATCTTCTCTTATTGTATTTTAACCCTTTCATGAGGAGGCCGCCAAAACCGGTCTCTACAGTGATCTTGAGGATGTTAATTTGCAGATCAAGAGAAGATAGTTTTTGAAAATTCACCACTGAAATGGCTGGCTCGATAATTGAGCCAGTCATTCCAATACTAACTCTTTAAAACAGTCGTCTATTGGCCTGCAAATAGGCACTCAATAAGCACATTTCTTTTTTACATTCAGACTCAATTTAGGAAATACAGGGTTAATAAATTATGAGGACGACGATGATGTACCATGTCTGTTTAACCTTTCCCGTATTGTATTATAGCATGATTCACATTTGTTGCATTCGAGATACGGTAAGAATTACAGACTTGTTACAGACAGTCTTGAGGAGTACTATGTGTGTGGTAAATTTCAAAAGAAAAGCACGCATATTAATAATAATAATAATAATAATAATAATAATAATAATAATAATAATAATAATAATAATAATAATAATAATAATAATAATAATAATATTGTAGAGGGCGAAAAAGTAGACAGAGTTCGCTAACAATAATGGATCCATCTAAAAATAAAGGCTTGGCTTCTTCGAAACTACACCTCTATTGTAATGACCAGTCATCTTCTTACGTTATCACAACGACTAAACTGTTACACAGACGCAACTTCGGATACCAGAGAGACTGGGACCCAGTCTATCTCCGTAGCGGACTGTAAAAGCAACACCGTGGATCGTGAAATCACTACGTCAATGGCTACTCAATAGGCCCCTACATACGAGATACATTTCTCGATCTCGTGGGATACGAATGAATAATGGATGTGTGATTATCAGTAGTATCCTTTTGTCTTTAATCCATCCGTGGGAATAAATCCATGTAGGGTCAATGCAATTATGTAGCAGTATTGATAGACTACCAATGTTCCAAATTTCCAGTCAAAACTGTTGTCAATAA
This sequence comes from Chaetoderma sp. LZ-2023a, assembly GCA_034401795.1. Classification (NCBI taxonomy): domain Eukaryota; kingdom Metazoa; phylum Mollusca; class Caudofoveata; order Chaetodermatida; family Chaetodermatidae; genus Chaetoderma; species Chaetoderma sp. LZ-2023a. The sequence continues at coordinate 82,324,296 of CM067367.1, forward strand.
TATTGTAGCAGATTGTTGAATACAGAAATCATCCGAAAGTGTAGGCCTATGCATGTGCTAAGTTAAGAACGTCTACAGGAAATTCGGCCACAGAATTTCAACCATATAGTTAGATCGGTATATCAATACGCTAGTGAAGTAATGGATTGAAGTTAAAAAGTTTTTTTACCATGAAGTAATTTCGTAGTGCACAATTTCATACCGAAAATTTGCTAAATCTCCGGTGATTCACAGTTTTCAGTGCCCTATTGTCTGTAGTATGTTTAGCCCCATAATTTCACCTACATAGACTTGAGCCTTAATATACTAGGTATATTCCGAATCTAACAAATTCTAGATAAAATAATTTTATTAGGCAAAAATTGACTTAAATGTTGGGGTTTTCGCGCTTTTCGGTGCCCTACTGTCTGTATGTAATATGGTCGGCTTCAGAACCTCGCTCACATAGACGTAGAGAGATTTGAATACGATAGTTATATTGGGAATTTAAAAAAATTCGACCGTGAATTAATTTCGTAGTATACGATTACATCCCGTAAATTCGTTCCAATTTTGGCAGATCTGCGGGTTTTCAATGCCCTACTATTACCTGTCTGCAATAGGTTTGGTCACATAATTTCACCGATATGGTTAGATAGCGATATGAACACGCAAATGAATTGTGAGTTTTCTACCACGTAGTAATTTCGTAATATTCAATTTAGTAGCTACGGAGAGTTGTCAAATGCCAACAATTTACTATATTCGGTATCCGAATGTCTGTTCTCGATTTGTAATAATTTTTTTTTTATATGGATATATATAACTCAATATGACCTAGTGCTTTAGCACAATGCTACCATCAAGTAATCTCATCGTAGGTAATTACATATTCACGCATGCCCCCATTATAATATGGGTGGTTCACATTCACAACATTCAGATAGGTGTCGGTATGTCCTGGCATATCGCGCATAATGGGTTCGGCTCCAGAATGTCACTCATATGTTTAAATAGGTATAGGCACACGCTTACGGAGTAGTGAGATGATTTAAAACTATCTACCATGAAATAATTTCGGCTCAGATTTAGGCCGATTCACGGTTTTCGTTGCACCCATCCAAATTAGTTTCAAAATAGTCATCAGCTTACCTGTATAGTTACCTTGAAATTGGAAGTCTGGAAACTCATTATTCAACGTATATATATATACATCGATTCCAACACGCAAAAAGGGGTGGAGCTTAGCTAGAAATAGGCGCGGCTTACCGAGAAATGGATCCCTCTATTGAAATTGTCATGAGCAAATTGAGCATTACAGGGCTAATAAACTGTAGTCCACACAATATGGACCACTTGTATTAAGAGAGAACCTGTATTTATAGGTCACTTATTTTAACAAGGCCAATCATAGATTGTAGACCCTTGCCATCCCGAACGTACGTAGACCAGAATACAATACACGCATCCTCTGACTGAGCGAGGGTAATTAATACCACTTGCTAATGGGCCCTTTCAGGTTGTCTATCCATCATATTACGTCATATGACGTCCTAATTAATTAAGTGACGCGTAGGATAACGTCATAATAATGACGTCATGACTGACTCGATCTAGTCCATCTTAAATGCTTAATAATCTGACACGTTGTACGAATTGTATGTTTTTGTTATTTAATAAAAATGCTGTTGAATATTTTGAAAGTAATTTGACTGGGCGCTGATGCTGCCATAGGCAGCAACAGGACCCAGCCAATTTATTGTCAACATATTTCACGGCTTACCTGTATAGTTTTCTTGAAATTTATCGTCTAGAAGTTTAGAAATCCATCGATCCCAACTCGAGAGTGGTATGGGTGGAGTTTAGCTAGAGATGGCCGGGACATAGCTAAACTGGAAAGGGTCATTGTATTAATAAACCACCACAGTTTTCGGTGACTTATTGTCTGTAGTATGTTCAGCCCCATAATTTACCCCACATAGACTTGAGCTTTAATATGCTAGGTATATTCCGAATCTAACAAATTCTAGATGAAGTAATTTTAATATGCAAAATTTAGCTTAAATGATGGTGTATTCGTGGTTTTCTGTGCCCTATTTTCCGTAATATGGTCGGTTCCAGAACTTCGCTCACATAGACGTATAGGAATTTGAATATTCTAGTTACATTGGGAATTTAAAAGAATTCGAGCGTGAAGTATTTTCGTAGTATGCGATTTCATCGCATAAATTTGTTCCAATGTTGGCAGATCTGCGGTTTTCAATATCCTACCACCTGCAATATGTGTGGCTACATAATTTCACCCATATGGTTAGATAGGGATATGAATCCTGAGATTTCTACCACGTAGTAATTTCGTAATATTCAATTTAGTAGCCACGGACAGTTGTCAAATGCCAACAATTTACCATATTCAGTATTAGAATCTCAGTTCTCGGTTTGTAATCATTTTTTTCACATATAGCTGTATATAACTGAATGTGTACTACTGCTTTTGCACGATTCAACCATCAAGTAATTTGGTAATATGTAGTTACATATTCGCCATATGGCCCCATTGTAATATGGTTGGTTCACATTCACCACATTCAGATAGGTGTCGATATGTCCTGACATATCGCTCATAATTTGTTCGGCCCAGAATATCACCCATATGTTAGATGGGTAAGGCTTAAGCTTACGACGTAGAGAAATTAACAAATTTCGTAATGTAAATAAGCTCAAACTTAGGCTAATTCATGGTTTTCATTGCAATACGTTCACCCCCAGAATTTCACCCACAAATACTTATAGGAAATATGCTAGTTGTATTTCGAATTTTTTTAATTCTACAGGAACGTAATTTCATAGTACACAATTCCATACCGAAAATTGGTGCAAATTCTGTCAGATCACCGATTTTCTGTACCACACTGTTTGCAATAGGTTCGACCCCAGAAGTTCACCCATATGGTTAGATACGTATATGAATACGCTAATAAAGTATCATAGGGGTATAAAAATTGTTTACTATACAGTAATTTCGTCATATGCAATTTAGTAGTGGCACACCATTGTCAAATTCCAATAATGTACTATACTCGGTACAAGAATATCTCTACATGCCTTGTAGCCAGTTTTCGAACATAAGGCGATGTAGAACTCACTATGTTCTCGTGCTGTGCGAAATATTATAATAATTCTACTACCAAATATTTATTATAGTAATGTGAAAATATTTCTATATATCCCATATTATTAGCCACGTGTACTGCTAGAACCTGACTTATCAGGCTAATACCCTAACATTTGTACATATGGTCAACAAGATCGTCATCATTACAACGGTTGAGGCCGATTTTGGCCTTTTTGTCGAGCAAAAATTTTTGATTTAATAGTTTGTCACTGTTTCCAGTAAAGATATCGTTTAATAGGTGACATAGATAAGATAGCTAAATAAAACAGATCACGATGTCGTGGCTGTTTCCCACTGGGTCTTCACTCAGAATATTTTCTACTATATAATTTTTGTTGGAGAAAACTAGGTTCACGGTATTGGTTATATCCTGGCCACTTGACTTTGTTGAAAAGGTTATCTGTCGGTACAGATCAGGGTCCTGTATTGCATCAAAAATATACTTGCTTTGTGCATTTCACTAGCATTGCAGTGTATATTTCACCAATGTATTTCCGGGTAATAAGCTCTTCACGTCTGTTTAAGAAGGTATCAAGATTTAGGTTTAACATATTCTTTATAGTCTTCTTTAATATGTTTGAATGGGTGGCAGGGTCTGTACGGCTTCTTTCGCCGATTTTCTACTGACTGGGTTGCCAGTTCTGTTGATTTCTTTATCTTTACAAGTTGTTGATACCTAATGACCCAAATTTGATTTGTTACGCCCTATTGGTGCAGTAGTACAATTCTCTCATCACTGGCTACTCTTAATTTTGTCTGTTCCTCTCTCTCTATTAAGGAGTTTGGCCTGGAGAAAAGGGATGGATGCAAAAATATAAGCTGCTTTTCCTAGCCATAGCTAATACTGCCCATATCTTTTTGCAAGAAATATTCCATCTTTTGTGGTATTGTCCGCCTATATTTTTGTCATGAGTGGCTTGTATGCCTTTATATAACTTCATTTTGTCATGAAACAGTTGAGTTTATTCTCAGAATTATAATAACCTCCGGGCACGCTATTTACCGTTGATGCCTTGCATCAATATGTGTACTTGTTTCATGCTTAGTTGCATATTTGCGCGAGTATTTCCAGTATTTCGTGGAGTATTTTATATCAGTTTCAATATTTGCCCGTGCTCGAAGCACGAGGGCCAATATAGAAACTAATATTCGGTCGCCAGCCAGCACCCTACAATGCATTACGCTTACGATTGTTTAACGTTAAACCGGAACCTGTGCCAGGAACGGTGTTCCGGTAAACGTTAAACTGTAGTAAGCGCAATGAATTGTGGGATGTTGGCTGAAGACAGAATAGAAAACCGTGTGACATACGAGTGCAAATATATCACTTTAGAGCATGTAATAAGATATGTATTTCATACGTGACATTTTTAACGCTTAGGAGTAGAATGTCACATTGACCTGAAGGCTGATAGCAATACAATAAGTCGTTGACAGTGCCGCAAAATGCCAATTACTAATCTATTTCAGTTTCTAGGCATATTAGTCTCCGTATGCTAACACGTGTTTAGAACCTCAGCAATGAAGCTTATTTTATGGACTTCTAATAACGGCTGTAATGTTGTATTTACCAGCAATGACTTTGGAAAACACCATCAGATCAGAGCAATTGTAACATACATTTCTTTATTTAACCATTTAAGACTCATATCAGCCAAAATCGGCTTCTGCAGTGGTCTTGAGAAATGTCCATCTGCAGCCCAAGAGAAGTCAATTTTTTTAACATTTATCACTGGAACGACTGGCTCGGTTATCGAGCCAGTCATCCAAGTGATACATTTTCAAAAATAGTCTCTAGGTCTACAAATGGAGATTTTCTATGTGAAAATTTAAATTTTCATGAACAAATTCGAGGGTTAAAGGGTTAACATTTTAGTGTTTGAACATCTACATCAAATTATAATCAGTATGTCAGCAGTCGTTGTCAACAAAAATATGAAATTCCCTTCGACGACCACCAGACACATTAATGCAAAACAGCTATATGATGATAGAAAGTCTAATGAGAATACTGAGTAAGGACTAGATACGATTTTGGTCTAAAAGTCTAATGATTGTCCGTTTGGTAAAATATAACATTTTAGCAAAAGGACAATCATTAGCTTTTTAGATAAAAAAATCTAGACCATTGATGTGAATAATGTTCAAACAATACAGCTAGATAGAAAGACTCCTATCAGATTCTCTGGTTTTCGCCAGACAGACATTGTATGAATGTCAAGGGATTGTGATCAGTACAGACATCGATTGGAGACCATGACTAAATGCTACAACTCATCAACTAATGTCAGACAGTCCTTCTCATTAGTAGAAACTGAGCTCATGTTCATAAGAAATTCATGAGAAACAGAATAGTAGAAGGTCATTGCGTTGACCATCAACTTAAATCAACACTGCACCCCGAACCTAACTCAAGGGAATCAACTACTATTTCGATCAATTCCGGTTTACCAAATTATAGTGTGGCAACGCAGCTGTTATCCATTCAGCTTCTAGGCACTCAAATATATAATATCAACATTTACCGAAAATTTCCTTAGTACTCAGAGAACATATGATTTACTTTTGGTAGTAGTTGATGATGTGTAGATAGCGTCCAAACCTGTTCAACCTGCTGCCCACGATAATGGATGAATCCAATCTGTCTGTCAAGTAAATAACATCACAATCGATTACGTCACACGTAGGCTGACGTCACAAGCATAATTGCCGGAAATAGTCCGTTATATAGCTGGATATGTCTGTCGCATGTACAGATTGTATGTTTTACCATTTAATAAACATTCTTTTGAATATTTTGAAACCAATTTGTTTAGATACTGTTGCTACCATAGGCAGCAACAACCCACAGTCAAATTAGTGTCAAAATATTCAAGAGGTTAGCTGTATAGTTACCATGCAATTTGGATTCTGGGGATTCATTATTCAAAGTATATAAATCTATCTCAATACACGTAACTCATGGGCAGAGTTTAGCTAGATATGGGCGGGGCATAGCTAAAAGTGGATTCCTCGATTGAATGTGACATCTGCTATTATGATATTTGATCGATTGATAGTGAGGCCTGCTTCAGAGATATGAGTATTGTGTGTCTCAATGGTTTACCCTTCATCAGTTCATATCCCTAGTAGTGGGGCGGATATGTAACAAATTTGAGGTAAGATGTTCCATTCTAGCAGAAAGCATGAAATTTGGCATATAGGTGGTTTAAGGTATGCTGAACATAATTAGATGTGTCAATGTGATTACGAGTTATAGGTCATTAGCTGATAGCCTTGATAGGCTACAGCAACTCCATGCCCTTCCACCATGCCTGGATCTATGTAGGTTGAATGATGGATCTGGAATTGCGGAGACGCTCATAGAAAACTGTGCTAGGTGGCACAAATCTTGTTGGCATCTCTGTAGCCGGACTCGCGCCGTGAAAAGAAATGCGAAATTAGAATCCAGCGATGATCTCAGGTCACCAGTCAAATCTAGATTGAGGTCTAATTTCACTATGCCAAGTATAAATGACCCCACTCAACCACTGTGCCTTTTCTGTGAGCAACCGATAGAGCATGACATTCATAGAGCCGCAATAGCAAAATTTGACCAAAACATACGCAAAATGCTGACAGAACTTAGAGATAAAAAACTTCTTGCTAAAATGTCATCTGGAGACTTGACAACATTGGATGCTATTTACCACAAGACTTGTTTGACAAAACTATGCACACGAAATAGATCTCTTTCGAGAAGTGGATCTGATATTGCTGACGATATGAAACCTGACTCTGTTGCTCTTGCAGAGCTAATATCATACATGGAAGATCGCCAAGTCTCTGAGCATCCTATTGGCAGCATATTTCAGCTTTCTGATTTAACACGATTATACACTCGCCGTCTTGAACAACTTGGTGGTGCTATGCCAAGTAGGATTAACCCTACCAGGTTGAAGGAAAAGATCTTGTCGAAAATGCCAAATGTGGAGTCAAACAAGAGTAACTATGAAGTGATTCTTACATTCAAGAAAGATATAGGCGATGCTCTATTACCAGCCACCAAAAATTATTCTGATAGTGACGCAATTGCGTTGATGAGGGCAGCTCAAATAGTCCGCAAAGAGATTCTTCAGATTAAGTATGATTGCACGGGTTCACTTGATGCTGACCAGTATGACAACTTACCTCAATCACTTGTTACTTTAGTTCAGATCATACTTGGCTGTACCAACATTCATAATCAAAATGAGAATTCCCAAACTATCAAGGGGGAAGTGTCATCATTGACCCAGCTACTCATTTTTAATGCCATTAAAGGAGCGCGTAAAAGCAGTATGGGAACTCGCCATAATCCTGATCGGGAAACAGCATTGCCACTCTACCTAGGCCTACTAATTCATGCCAAAACGCGTTGATGAGGGCAGCTCAAATAGTCCGCAAAGGGATTTTTCAAATCAAAACAGAAGAAGAGTACCAGAGCCAACAAGAAGCTTGTTGCAATGAAGAGAGATGCACAGTTATTCTCTAGACTGCACATTTCCTGCCAATCCAGAGACGGAGACCTTGATTCATTCTTTGAGCATGAGAATCATCCATGGCCCCCATCACTTGCTGAGAGCAACGCAATGCGCCACGGCAGCAAATCAGATCTGATGGGATGTTTGGAAGCATCAGTAGCTCATGCAGCTGATTGTCCAGAGGTTGAAGTGAAGATCATTGGCGGAGCAGCTATGATGCATAATCTAGATCCCAAGAAAGCAAACGTGGTTGTGAACACATTTGGAGATTTTGCAGAGCACGTCTTCCTCCCACACATTGCTAGACAACTACAGACGGTTAAAAGATTGGATATTGTATGGGACGTGTATAAGGCTGGAAGCTTGAAGACACCTGTTACAGAATTACGGGGACATGGTGAAGCTCTTCGTGTTGCATCGAGTACAAGACTCTCTCAAAATTGGAAATCTTTCCTACGAGTTGATGCAAACAAAACAGGCCTCTTCACCTTTCTCGCACATACATTTGAGTCATTCGAGCCACCAGAAGGAAAGATACTCGTCACAACATGCGAGGAAAACGTGCTGATGAGGCCAGAGCATGACGTCTCACAACTCGCACCATGCATGCAAGATGAAGAAGATGGTAGAATGTTGCTCCACGCCTTCCATGCATATCACCAAGGTTATCGAACAATAATGATTCATGCTACAGATACAGACGTCGTAGTCCTAGCCATACGGACAGCAAATTTTCTTCATGGCTGTGATCCCTGGGTCGCATTTGGCCATGGGAAGACCTTCCGCTATGTATCAGCTCACGGCATTGCAACAGTTTTGGGTGCAGAAGCGTCACAAGGACTGCTATTTATGCATGCTTTCTCTGGGTGTGACACTGTGTCTGCATTTTGTTCGATTGGCAAGAAGACAGCATGGGAAGTTTGGAGGACTTCAGATCTATTCAAGTCACTATTTAGGAGACTGTCTGATGCCCCGGCGTCTCTGTATGACAATGACATGGAAACGCTGGAGAGGATTGTCGTACTACTGTACAAACGCACATCACCATTGTCAAAGATTAATGAGGCACGAAAACGGCTTTTCGCTTTTGGCAACAGGCAGCTAGAAAGTATTCCTCCGACCAGTGCAGCTCTGCTGCAACACACCAAACGTGCTGCGTTCCCTGCAGGTCATCTTTGGGGCCAATCACTCTACGCAAATGCAAAAACGCCATCGCCAGCTGACTGGGGTTGGGTCAGAGATGGAGACACTTGGTCACCGCAATGGAGTTTGCTTGCAGACGCATCTAAGGCATGCCGGGAACTCGTGAAATGTGCTTGCAAAAGTAATTGCACTGGCAGAATCAACTGCAATAAATCCAACTTACCTTGTACACAGTTGTGCTCATGTGGTGCACAGTGCGTGTGACATCTGTGAATCATGATTCAACAATCAACAGCATCATGTATAGCCTTGCATACTCTAATAGGATAATTGAACCTATCTATAACGACCATTACTTGGTTCGATATTAAGAAATCAAGTAATTTAAACTATTTCTAGATGCTATATTGCTTTTGTTGTCAAGAGATGGATCTTTTAGATAACACATCTTAAAGAGCCACCGTCTTTTGACATCAAACACAGGTGGTCGCTATGGAAGGATTGATATTTACATATTTAGAGTATTATAGTTAGTAGAATTATAACGATTGACCCATGAAACCCCTAATTTGACATTAATCCCATCTCTCTACTCCGTCTAGAGCTTGAGTAATGCGAATTTTCCGCTGAGAAGGCGGCCATTTTGAATCCGCCATTTTGAATGGGTTTCCTTGGTAGAATCACGTGTCACCGCATCTAATTATGATCAGGATACCCAAAACCACCTATATGCCAAATTTTATGGTTTCTGCCAGAATGGTACTTCTTTTTCACATATCTGCCCTACTATAAGGTAGTCTGTCAAAACGATGATATCTTCTGCGCAAGTAATGGGTGAATCCACTATGTCACCCACGTAGGAGACGTCATAATCAATTACATCACATGTAGCTCCGTTATTAAGATCGATGGGTTGTGGCGATATGTCTGTCACTAAGTGTACGAATTATATCTCTTTCATGAATTTACAATTTAACAAATATTTTGTTGAATATTTTGAAACCAAATTGACTGGGGTGATATAATGCAACAAAAGAATACTTTTAACATTATCTTGAAATGGACCCTTCCAGTTATAGCCATTCCCCACCCATCTCTAGCTAAGATCCACCCAGACCTCTCTCGTGTTGGTATTGATCGATCCCTGAGCTCCCTGAATATCAATTTCCAGAAAACAATACATGTAAGTTGTTGAATCTTTTGAAACTAATTTGACTGTGTGACGCAGCAACAGCGCAGACTCAAATTAGTTTCAAAATATGTGTGTTGTTGGTTTTATTGGCCGCTCTATTCAACAGAATGTTTATTACGTAGTAAAGACATACAATTCGTACAGCGTGTCGGACTATTAAGGGTTTAAGCTTAAATCGAGTCATTCATGCTGTAATTGATTGTGACGTCAACTCACACGTAGCGTAGTTAATTATGACGTCATATGATGATGGATAAACTGGGAAGCTCCATTGGGATTCTGGGAATTTTGTGTTGTCAGTATATAAATAGATTCAAACGTGCATAAAAGTGAGCGGAGGCTGGCTAGAAATGGAATCCTCCACACCGTCCACATCTATTGCGCCTAACTTGTGACTTCATCTTGTTAGCATCATTCATTAGTGAAAAACAAAGATGAGTGTTAACGTTTTCTCTCCAGAATGGACCTGGCCAGTTTATCCATTAACCCTCTAATGTCTAAATTTCATCGAGAATATTTAAAATGTTCATTTCCAGGCCATGTGAAGACTATTTTGTGAAATTTTACTATTGGAATGACTGGCTCCGTTATCGAGACAGGCATTTCAGTTGTAAATCTTCAGAAATAGTCTTATCTTGGCCTGCAATTGGACATTGCTCAAGACACCGACAGAGGCTGGTTTTGGCCGGCTTCATCATGAAAGGGTTAATCGTATGACGTCATGATCAATTACACGATATATTGGATGACGTCATAATCAATGATGACATGACTGACGTAGATAAGTTTATCACGAACGCATAATTGATGACGGACTACGCGTTGTTGCACGAATTGCATGTCTTTACTATTTAACAAACATGCCATAGGCAGAAACAGCAACCAGTCAAATTAGTTTCAAAATATTCAACGGCGAAGTGTGGGTGAAGCTTAGCTAGTGGTGGACGGGGCATCGCTAAAACTCGAAAGGTCCATTGTATGTCTTTACATGTTATAGGCAGCAACAATTGATAACTGAAAATTGATAGTCAGGGAATTTAGGGATGGATCGATCCCAACACGGGCCAAGCGTGGGTGTAGCTTAGTTAGAGATGGGCAGGCATTGTTAAAACTGGATTCGTGTATTACCTCAGTGACGACATCAATATCCCGATGTTAGAGACACCTTCACTTAAATTAAACCGCATGGCATCCTAATTCTTGGCAATACGTGTTGGAAAACATTGGAGATAATCGGAGAGATTGCGATGCATCGATTGTTATCTCGATACATTTCGATACCGGGCTGGTTTACTCATCATCTGAATAGAGATATCCGTATCTAGATATGCCCCGCCCATTTCTTGATATGCTCCGCCAATTTCCAATACTTTCAGACCTGAATTCCCAGAATCAAAATTGCAAGTTAGCTATTCACGTATGCTGTTGAATATTTCAAAACTAATTCGATCGATGGCTGTTGCTGCCTACTGTTGCTGCCTATTATGCTGCAGCTTCCAGTCAAATTTCTTTCGACATATTCAATTGTTTATTAAATTGTAAATTTATCAAAGACATGCAATTAGTACACCCGCGACGGGCATTTTCGATTTTCACAACAGATCAATACGTAATTATGATTGTGACGTCAGTTAACCAGTGATGTAATTAAATACGATACTTTGTAGATAGATCGGCTCCCTCCATTGTAGTGAGGAGAATACATTTTACATGGGGATTAACTCTGAACCTGTTGAGTATTTTGAAAATTACCTTAGCCACCAACAACTTTCAGTCAAATTGTTTTCAACACATTCAGCAGGTCCAGAGTTATTGCCCGTTGAAATGTATTGTCTGGTGGCTTTTAGCAGTCGGGTAGTTAACGTCTTCCACCGAGAAACGAACTTCAGGCCACGCCTATCCATATGTTTCAACCGACCAGTACTCGCGTGTACATTATTTTTTTTTAAACATGTTCTCTACGTTGCTCGCGGCTAACCAGTTTGCATTGTCATCTGTAACTTTGTGCAATAGAGGGACACATTTCTAGCTACGCTCCGCCGCCACCCCCCCCCCTCACCGCCACCTCCACCCACCCACCATCACCCCCAACAACCCTGCACCACCCCACCCCCAGCCAACACCCCCATCCCCCCACTTTTTCAGCTTTGGGATTGATTTATATACTTTGAATCCTGACTTCTCAGAATCCCAATTTCAAGGTAATTATGCAGGTAAGCTGTTAAATATTTTGCAACTAATTTGACTGACTGTTATTCCTGCCAGCAACAGCCCCGAGTCTAATCGTTTCAAAACATTTAACATCATGTTTATTAAATAGTAAACAAATAAAATTCGTACAACTGGCGGACTTTTAAATGAACGCAAGGCACTTCATTCCGTATTCTGATTGTGCCGCCAGTCTACATATGACGTATTTCATTATGACGTAATATAGTTGAATGACAGATTGTATCTATCCACTAAATAACAGTTAACATTTTGGTGTGTGGTAATATACTGTCATCTGATTAGCTGTCAGTTTATCATGGCCGTTAGCCTTGTCATTGCGTACCCCCATAGCTCATAAAATGTGCGCCTGGATAGCCACAGATTGCTTCCTCCGGGTAATGAGGGATTATAAAACAAAGGGATATATATAATTGGGTGCGATAAATCTGGCAACTGCGTCACGTTTATGTTCAACTTCACAATTATTCGTGACAGATAATGGAGATCTTCTCACTCAGTCGGACTTCCTTTACGACGACAATCACAGATTATTCTTGTTTAGTTTACGACATCACTGTCAGGTAGTCTGAACTGTGTTTACAGGAATCCGCTTCAATGCTGTTTTACTGTGTAATTATCAGTGTGGGTACTTTTAGGACAGACATCACTAATTCATCATTTTATTCGCCTAATCGTATCCATTTTGTAAAAGGCGTTGATGTACTTTTTGCTACATTGTGCAATAACAGCTTTCAGCAGCACTATTTTCAAAGTTGGCCACCATTTTTTCCCAGTACTAGCAGATTTTAATATTTGGCTTAAATGCTAAACAAAACTGTCAAAATATAAAAAGGTGAAGCGGTATTTCTTTAATCTGACCACGACAGGAATACACATGAGTCGAAAGGCGGTGATATAGGCGGTTTTTCTGATTGGGCGAAAGGGTTGTGACATAAACTCATTTGCATATTAGGCTATGCCCACATGCGCCATATCGTCATGGGGGAGTGACCTAATATGTATAGCTTTTAAAGGTCATGACCCCATGACCATATATGGTCATGTAGGCATGGCTTAATACGCAAATGAGATGACGTTATAACATTCACGCCCAATCAGAACAGCGGCATATCTCGCAGCCAGTGTTCGGAATGTAAATCTATTGACGAGTTCTGATGATGATTGGCAGGTGTAACAAAGTGTGAAATGGATTGGGGCATGTCCAAATGAGTTTACGTGGTCAGCGTTCGACAAATTAGAATTGCACCTATATCACTGCCGCCATTCGGCATGTCGATTTATTGACATGTTCTGACGATTGACAGGTTAAAATACACATGAAATGGGAAGCTGGGTAGGGTTAGTAGGGTGGGTGGGTATAGGGGTGTGTACATAGATCTATTATTCCCTGGATGAAGAGACAATAGGAAGGTGAGAGAGGGGGTTGCTGAAACCATTCAGTACATAGATCTCTTGTTCTCAAGCGAATATCAGATCTAAGCACGAAACATCTTAATAATCAATACGTTGTAGTTAATGGATTCGTCAGTACATAGACCTGTTGTTACTTGCCCAAGAGGCAATGAGAAGAGGATTCCAACACAGCAGCGTGTGGGTTTGAGGAGGCTGGATGGTGAACTGCAGTCAAGTTATAACATGTTTGGACATGTTTGTGGCTGGCTGAAGAGACGACGGGAAAGTATGACTTCAGTATGTGGATCTATTGTTACTGAACAAAGATTGAACTTAGCTGCTAAGCTCCTTAACATTCAATCCATATGGAGTTAATCGTTCCTTGAGTATATAGATCTGTTGTTTCTGACTAAAGAGATAATGGACAGGTCGATCCAAATACTAGTGGTGGGTTCGTAAGGATAGGCATTGCTGAAGAAGGAAACATGTTTGGACATGTTTGTTCCTGGCTGAAGATGTAATGGGAAGTTCGATCCAAACACAGGGATGGGATATGGGTGGTGCAGAATGTGCACAAGTCAATAAATTAAACAGGGTTGTTACTAAAGGTTCTGACACTACGACCCCTAGTAAATCTATAGGGCATGCAGTCGGGTGTATATGGGCTTACTGGCAGGAGGGTACCGAGAGCTGTATAGAGAAAACACTACTGAACACCTATTTTAGTCAAATTTTAATCCAACATATACAGGTGTACTTCCGCGAGAGTGCGGAGTGTATGGCAGTAACACACACACACACACACACACACACACACACACACACACACACACACACACACACACACACACACACACACACACACACACACACACACACACACACACACACACACACACACACACACACACACACACACACACACACACACACACACACACACACACACACACACACACACACACACACACACACACACACACACACACACACACACACACACACACACACACACACACACACACACACACACACACACACACACACACACACACACACACACACACACACACACACACACACACACACACACACACACACACACACACACACACACACACACACACACACACACACACACACACACACACACACACACACACACACACACACACACACACACACACACACACACACACACACACACACACACACACACACACACACACACACACACACACACACACACACACACACACACACACACACACACACACACACACACACACACACACACACACACACACACACACACACACACACACACACACACACACACACACACACACACACACACACACACACACACACACACACACACACACACACACACACACACACACACACACACACACACACACACACACACACACACACACACACACACACACACACACACACACACACACACACACACACACACACACACACACACACACACACACACACACACACTGAAATGACTGGATAATCTTTCCAAAATCATTTACTCTTCGCCTGCAAATGTACTTTAAATAAGCAAATATTTTGATATTCTGGACCAAGTTTCGCTATTAAAGAGTTGACAATAAAGTAAAATTACCTTTGTTTCCATCGACCTTTAAAGAGAGAATTGGAATTGTCCAACATCACAGATGTTACCTTAGGTAGATGATGGTTATACTTTAAACTAAATTGGGTGAAAGGCATAACTTCTCAACCTCAAGTGTTGGTAGAGCCAATAGGCATTTGTGTCATGTTGGTGACTCACGGAAACATAGTACGTGTCTGTATTAGGCGATGTAGCTTTTTTATTTACCTGAAATTTCTTAACTTGAATTGTTTTCCAACTAATTCACAACTCCTTTAATGTGCAATATTACTGGCTAATCATGACTATGTACATATTATGAATTGAGCTCTCTTGAAGTCAAAGTGTTGTATTCTAGCTAACGAGTATATTACGCGAGATTTTGTTATGATGCTCTATGATGCTCTATGAGGCAACAAGCATTTCACCTTGAAGACTGGCCGATTGACTGACTGGTTCCCGGTGACATGCTGGTACAGAGAATTTGAATATTTTGAAACTAATCTGACCTGGCGCTGTCACTGCCATAGCATGCACACACACTCTTGCGACTAGTGCCATACATGTTGGGTTAAGATTTGAGTCAAAATATGTTCAACAGGTTTTTTGTAGATACAGTTATCTTTTCCACATTTAACAAACATCCTGATGAAGATTTTGAAACTATTTTGACTTGATGTGTTACTGCCATTTCACACATACACACGCATGCACGCACACACGCAGGCACGCACACACGTGTTAGTACATGCGTCCATGTTAGGTTCAGATTTAAGTCAAAATATGGGTTCAGTAGTGTTTTATAGATACCGCTCTGGCCACTCTCTCACCAGTAATCATATGTGCACACATACATGCATGCATGCATGCATGCATGCAGACCCATAAGCCCCACGGCTGTGCGCATACATATACGCCCGACCACATGTACTATAGATTTATCAGGTGTCGTAGTTTCAGAACAGTCAGTAATAGCCCTGGCTGATTTATTGACTTTTCCACATTCCACACCACCCAGCCTCCCAATCCCACTCCTGTGTTCCGGATCAACATTCTCATTGAATCTCCAGCCAGAAACAAACATGTCTGAACACATTATAAGTCCACATTCAGTGGCACATGTCTTCACGACCCACCACTGGTGTTTGGATCGACCAGTCCATTATCTCCTGAGTCAGAAACAATTGATTTACGTACTGAAGATTCGATTAACTCCATATGGATTAAGTGTTAAGGCTTTTAGCGCTTAGGCGTGATCTTCGTTCAGTAAAACTAAAGATACATATCAAACTCAGAACTTCCCATTGTCTCGTTAGCCAGACACAAACCTGTGCTTCACGTTTTAACTTGACTCCATTCTTCAGCGCTCAGCCTCCCCAACTGCACATCTTGCTGTGTTTGGAGTGACATTCCCATTGCCTCTTCAGCAAGTAACCCTATCAGAACACGTCAATAGATCTACATGCCAAATAGCGGTGTCAATATAGGCTCAATCCTTATTGGTAAGGACCACGTGACAGCATTTAGACACTCCCCCATTTATCTCACGCCTCGTTGCATCGGTCAACCATCAGAACACGCCAATAGATCTACATCCCGAACACTGGCTATGAGATAGGAAGCTGTTCTGATTAGCCGATGGGCTTGTGACGTCACCTCATTTACACATTAGGCCACGCCGACATGCCCAACTATGATCATGGGCAGGTGACCTATTCTGTATAGCGTTTTAAATGCCATACCACGCATGATCAATTATGGGCATGTCAGCGTGGCCTAATAGACAAATGATATGACGTCTCAAACCTCTCGATCAATCGGAACAGCCGCTTATCCCACTATCTTTCTATGCTCATGAATAGAGGAGGCCATTCTAAATATGCCCAACCCATTTCTAGGTCAGATCTGCCTATGCTTTACGCATGTTGGGACTGATTTATATACTTTTAGTCCTGAATTCCCAGACTCCCAATTAGTTTCAAAATATTAAATATAACTTAGTAGTTAGTTATCTTAAAATAGATTTTCAAATAATTAAAGTTTCGAAGAGTTAAAATTGAATCAAGCTAATGGCGACAGTATCCAAGTGGGCGTGTCTTAGATAACAATGTAGACTAATGAAATCTTGATGCAATAACATAGATATAAATTAACCCGATAGCCTAAACGTTGAGGGATACGATCTATCACTCAAATGTATATCGTCATAATCAATTGCGTCACATATAGTCTGACGTCACAGTACATGGCGGCATTGTAGCTCCATCAAGAACATTGCAAATGCAGTCAAAAGTACAATTTCTATGTCTTTGTGACGGATTTACTATTTACTAAAGATTCTGTGGCGTGTATGATGACATCATAATCAATGATGTTACAGATGAAGTAGATAAATACGTCACGAACGCATAGTTGAAGACGGACTAAGCGTTGTTGTATGAATTGTTGGTCTTTACCATGTAATGAACATGCTGTTGAATATTTTGAAACCAATTTGACTGGGTGCTTTTGCTGCCATCTGTAAACTGAAACATAGAGAGTACAGGGATCGATCGATCCGGACACGGGAAAAAGCGTGTGTGGAGCTTAGATAGCGATGAGCTAAACTTGATTCTTCTGTTATGAAGATTGGTTAATAACTTGTCTTCTCAATTCATGTCTATTTACAGGCCAAGTGCAGACCACGTTATACATGTTACCACTGGAATGACTGGCTCTGTTATCGAGCGAGTCCTTCCAGTGATAAAATTGTACACATAATCTCCTCACGTCCTAGATATAGGCATTCGTCAACGCCACTGCAGAAGCCAGTTTTACCATCTATGTCATTAACGGCGTAATAGGTCTCATCTATAATTCACCTTTCCAGAGTATCCATCCATCATTTGACCTCGTGTGACGTCATAATCAGCTCAGTTCGTGTATGATGACGTCACACTCATTAGGTCACAAAGGCTTCCATATAGACAGTCATCAGATCTCAAACAGTCCGACACGTTGTATGAATTGTATGTCTTTGTAATTGTTTACTATTTAATAAACACGCTGTTGAATATTTTGAAACTAATTTGACTGGGCACTGTTGCTGCCTATAGTTTTCTTGAAATCGATAGTCAGTGCGCTAAGAGATCGATCGATCCCAATACGAGCGAGGTGAGGGCGGAGCTTAGCTAGAGATGGGCGGGGCATAACTAAAAATGGAAAGGTCCATTCTCACTATATTCAGTTGTCATTGTTCGCTCAAAAGCATTATATCAATTTTACCATTTATCAGTGTACTACCTTTTCAAGAAATACCAGGATATATGATTCACGAAACCACTCGATAACAATCTGTTCATCGTTTATAGTATGTCTATAAAACAAACACAAAAGGAGAAATCCAATATGAGTTTGAAACGGAATGAACTCGTCAAGTGTTAGAGATCAATTTGTGTGAGATTAATTGCTAACAATTCGAACATGAATCCTTTGAAGATTCCTGGAAAAATCATTTCCGTTTTGGCGCCATGAATGACAATAGATATCCGAAGCCACTGTATTTACATTTTTCAACGCCAAATCACACAGAGTACTTGCTGCAATGGATCTTTTTTTTTTTTAAACTGCTGACGATTTTGCAAACAATTTGAGTGCAGGTTGTTGATGCATATGGCAGCAATGATATCAAGAAAAAAAGGTATCGTCGAAATATTCAGCAGAAGAGCAAGTAAAGAATGAATAGAAAACACGACATGTGCCATACTGAATTGGATGTGTTAATGTACGTGAAGCGTCTATTTACTCTTCTTAAATGGCTTCATCTCTTTTCCAGACGAACAAACAGCTGTTGGGTGTGTCTAGCAACTCAAGAAGTACCCTTGTAGCAATTACACGACTTCAATTAACGTTCTTGGACCTACAATCAAATTGCCGCACCGTCCAACACAGCAATATTTCTTCACTCAGACCAATTTTATTTTCCAAATGGCAGTCAGGACAGCCTTTCTATGATACGATGTTGAAAGAGGATATTTCACATTTATTACACTAGAAGCAGAACGCTGTTACTATTCCGAATTTCATGATTTCTAGGTGCAAATTCACACCGGAATGCCTGGAAATACAATTAATTTGTATAAATGTGTACTTTTAGAGGCTTAAATTGTGGCGCTACATGTAATGGACTGAAATAAATCTTAACATATGATGATTTCACTCCACAAAATTTATATAAATGTCTCATCCCTAATTCAAATTCACA
This sequence comes from Chaetoderma sp. LZ-2023a, assembly GCA_034401795.1. Taxonomy (NCBI): domain Eukaryota; kingdom Metazoa; phylum Mollusca; class Caudofoveata; order Chaetodermatida; family Chaetodermatidae; genus Chaetoderma; species Chaetoderma sp. LZ-2023a. The sequence continues at coordinate 82,343,784 of CM067367.1, forward strand.
ACTAAAAATCTATTAATTTATATGGAATGAAATCATCATATGTTATAGTTTATTTCGTTTCGTTGCAAATAGCCCCACAAATTAAACCTCTAAAAGTATACAATTTTAACAATTTTGTTTTCAGGCATTTTGGTGTGAATATGGACCTTTAATATAAGCATTCCTTCTTCATTCAACCATTGTATTACTAAGCCGGCCCACGCCGGCCTCTGCAGTGGTCTCGAGAATGCCCATTTGCAGGTCAAAAGATAATTAACCAAGCCAGCCAGTGGTAAATGTTCACATATAGTCTTCTCCTGGCCTAAAAATGGGCCATCAATAAGCAAATATTTTGATTCTCTTGACAAAATTTCGTCGTAAATGTGTTAAATTCAATAAAACTTGATATATACTACACGGAATTAGTAAATCACAGTTATTTCAACAGAGCGCCCATTTCATTGCATGGTGATAATTTACTACCGGGCATAGTTAAAAAATCTCATTGACGAACTTTAAGAAGGAACGCGCGTACATGTGTGTGTAGAACGGTAAAATGTTCTACTCATGACAGTAAGACAAACAGTAAGTACACGGAATAGTTAATGAATACCTCTAGTCCATATAGACTGTATTGTCGTTACTCAGGTAACATCAGATCACAGACCTCTTTACCGCTCAGCAATTCAATTTCACCAGGTACGTTAAGTAATAGTTTTGCTGCAGAGCTAGCGTCAATGGATGCGTTCTGTCACTTAGGTATATGATAATATGACGTCATAATCAATTTTGTCACATTTAGGCTGACGTTATAATCAAAATTCGTAAAGAATGATGTATTTAGGTCCATCACGAACATTGGATATTCTGTCACGTGTATGAATTGTCTTTAATATTTAATAAACATTCTGTTGAATATTTTGAAACTAATTTGACTTGTAGCTGTTTCCGGCAGAGGCAGCAACATCACCCAGTCAAATTAATTTCAAAATATTCAACAGCCTGCGTAGGAATTTTGATTCTGGGAATTCAGGCTTCAAAGTATAGAAATCAATCCTATCACGTGCAAATGATGGGCGGAGCGCAGCTAGAAATGGCGAGGAAAAGCTAGAAATCGATTCCTCTATGAAATGTGATAATGTAGACCATTTGACTAAGGTATGCATTATCTTCCCTTCGTTGATTCCAAATAGTATAACGTTGATTTCTCGACTTTGAGACTACCTCTCAGAAATGTCTTGCTGTAGTATGATCAATAGCGATTTCCGTTTATAATCTAAAAAATTAGCACGTTTTATTTAAACAACAAAGCAAACAGAATGCTGTATTTTTAACCCATAGTCACGGATCGTCGATATAACAACAATGTCGTTTTCTTTGCTCATTCGAAACGAATTTATCATTATTCTTCTAGTAACTCTAAACATCACATTGTCTCGTCGATAAATAGCTTGCCACGAGAGAAGCTTTGCGTGCTCAAAGTATTTATGTTGAATTTAGACCATATGCATTGAGCGCGTGCTTTGTCACTTGAACATTTTGTCACAACGAGTTTTATATACAATGTGACGTCACCGTTTAATCGTTTATCCCATGAAATGGTAATATCTCACTTTCACCTGTACATGCAAGCTGCTGAATATCTTGATATTATTGTAGCAATCCAGTTTTAGTTCCATCTCTAGATAAGCTTCACCAACGGTCGCTCCCTGCACTCTCTGACTATCAATTTCCAGAAAACCATACAGGTAAACTGTTGAAGATTTTGAAACTAATTTGACTGCGTGCCGACTGGGTGACATTAGTGGCAAAATATTCAACAGAATGTTTATTAAATAGTAAAGACATGCAATTCGTACAATAACGCATAGTCCGTCCTCAGTTAATTGTTCATGACGAACCTAGCTACGTCATTCATGACGTAATTGATTCTGATGTCATCTCACACGCTACGTAGTTGATACTGACGTCATATGATTGATGGATAAACTGGAAAGATCGATTCCAAAGATAACTGTACAGGAAACCTGTTGAATATTTTGAAATGAATTCGATTGGATTCTTCAGTTTCCAATCAAATTAGTCTCAAAATATAATCCTTACATCAAAAAGAATGTGTAGTTTTAGCCTGTAAGGGTTAGGATTCCATTTAGATTAATCTTATGATGTTCAACAGATTATATTTGCTTTGAAACTTTGATATGCCTACTATGATTTCACAGAGCATGTGATATTGCTGATAACTAACTGTTCTCTCTATATGACACTCAAGTTCAAGTATAATGTTGATCCAAGGCAATGCCTATAAAGTCATGGACCCCTTACATGCATACACCACAGTACATTACAAACAAGAAGCACACAAAAAGACAACAATTTAAAAGCATTCACATAACTTACAATACATACGATACATATACGAAGCAATTAACTTGTACTGTTTTCGATAAAACATTGTTTGGGGAGGGAGGGGTTGAAATGTGCTGTCCATGGTTAATCATCATACCATACATATGTATCATTATAAATGCTTAGGCCAGACTAATTTAATGTTTCGCCCTATGGAAATTCACACTCAAAGGATGAGATCGGAGATGGGGAAAAAAATAAAAAATGCACAGCTTCAAGCTCAGAAGTTTTAAAGCTATTGCAGTATTGATTCTTTCATCATGTTAATTGTTACGATTGATCAAGAAAATTCAAAACATTTTCTCGGTGAGGGTCCTTAGCAGGGATTTCAGTGGTAAATTTCCAAAGATAGTTTAACGTTGGCCTGCAAATTGACTTTTCTCATGACCATTGTAAAGCCATTTGACCGGCTTGGCCACTAAAGGGTTAGCACAGCTAGAGAGAACAAAGAGTTACAGAAAAGTCTGAGGAATTCCGAGTCGTCATGACATGGCTGCCAAAATGTGTTAGATGAAAAAGGTGTTGAATATAATGCCTTAAAATTCCGGCATTATTTTGTTCCAAATATGGAAAAAATTAAGTTATGAGGGTTTGTAAAATGCATGGCCTTATGTTATAGATAACATTAGTATTATTGCGATCATTAGCATAATCATTAGCGCATTCACCACTATTGTTAACATCTTCGTTCTTAATTAGTCTATGATTCTTAATCAGTCACTGAGTATCAATATAGACATAATTATGTATGTAGCCGAAACATTATTGTCTTAATTTGTCTTGTGACAGAATACATCCTACCTGTAACAGCCATGGTGGTCAATACATCATAGACCTTTCAACTGTGTTAGTTTATTTTGCTAGGTATCAGTCCAGATGATATTGCAGTAGTTTATGTACGGTAATATTAATGTGCTGTAAAGTGTTTTTAATAAAAAAAATTATGAAACATATGGTCTTTGCAACTTTAACTGTAACAATTTGTGTATGCTCCTCCCAGGTAAGATTCTTGTCCAAATACACGCCCAAAAATATATAGCATATTCAGCTTCATATATTTCTCGATTATCGATAAAGAGTATGGGGATAATTTTGGATTTCAGTGTTTTTGTGAATACAAATGTGTTTTGCTTATATTTAGTGACAGGTTATTTATTTTAAACCAGCGGATTACATTTTCCATTTGATGATTTACATTTTTATATATTGTATCTCTATCTTTGTGGATACAATAAGAATTGGTATCATCTGCAAACATAATTAGGGATAGTTGGTTGCATAAGGTGGGTAGATCATTCCTATATAATAGAAGAGCAGCGAACCAAAAATTGATCCTTGCAAAAGACCACATACTAATTTACTATTTTCAGATAAGACTCCATTATATTGGACACACTGCACTGTGTCGGTTAGATAGTTTTTAATCCAATCGAGTGCTATGCCACGTATTCGATAATGTTATTTTTTCAATTAGAATTTTATGATTTATGGTATCGAATGCTTTTACCAGACAAAAAAATATTCCTAAAATGCGTTCGTTATTTTCAAGTGAATTTGATATTTTTTATATCATGTCCATGATAGCCATCATGGTTGAATGCTTTTGTGTAGATATTTCATTAGTCGTTTATAATAGTATATAGTCTTTCTAGTAACTTATAAAAAGTGGAAGAATTGAGTCGGGGTGGTAGTCAGAAGAGTTCTTTGCTTTGCAAATGGGTGTTACTCGTGCCGACTTCAGTCTTGATGGGAATGTGCCTTGTGCTAAATAAAGGTTGCAGATATGAGGAAGTAGTGTTAGCATTTGGGGGATGCAGTTTTTAAAGATGTTCAATTTAAAATTATCAATCCCGGCACATTTGTTTGGATTGATTTGCATTAAAATGCTATGAATCTCCTCTGTGTCAGTGGGGAATAGAAATATTGATGATTGAACGCTGCCTATCAGATAGCCTCGTTAGTGATCTCTTTATGCTTAGTTTCTACGAAATAATTTACCTAAAACTGTCTGAAAGCTATTTTTTACATTAATTAGCTATGATCTCATAATATTTCGTCATAAAAAAGGTATACGGTAGCAACGTTTGGAGCAGTGGAGACAGTGCTATATTGCAATGTACTTTTGCTTTATTCAATGTAAACCCGCAAATACTTGCTTATTATGTCACAGAATCTGAGGAATCTTAGAGTTATGCTGATTAATGGCAACAATATAAGCCTTAAGGACGACGCCATTTTTATAGCTGACAATTCACCTTTCCAGAGTATTCATCATCCTCTGGCATCATATGACGTCATAATCAACTAAGCTGCGCGTAGGGTGACGTCATAATTATTACGTCATAAATGATTCTATATGGCTTGTCTTTAACTCTTAAACTCTTAACTCAATGTCTGACACATTGTCCGAATTGTATGTTTCTACTATTTAATAAATATGCTGTTGAATATTTTGAAACTAATTTGACCGGGCGCTGTTGCTGCCATAAGCAGCGACAGCATCCAGTCAAATTAGTTTCAAAATATTCAACAGATTACCTGAATAGTTTTTCTGAAAATTTATAGTCAGGCATTTCAGCGATCAATCGATCCCAACACGAGCAATGTGTGGGTGGAGCTTAGCTAGAGATGGGCGGGGCATAGCTAAAAATGGAAATGTCCATTGGATGCTCCGTGTTAGAACATGTTGGTGTCCAGCCTATGACCAAGGCTATTTTTCAGAGCCGGATTTCCTAAAGATTTTTGAGCTGAGAAATTTTCTCACCACAAATATGTTGAAAGATTTCTAATCTGATAAATTTTCTCAGCACATCAGTCTCAAGTGAGCAAATATAGTTTATGTCATAAGTAAGATGGTACCCGGACTCAAACTGCTCACAATATATATTTTGAGCCACAGACTTGCCAGCAAAGCACTGATGAGTCAGGCCATCGGCTATGTCATAAGCATTCCAAATGCTAACAGAAGTGCTAAAATCCTAACTCATCCATGTTATATCCGGTATCACATGCTCCGAAATTAAAAAAAATTAATAATGGAATACGAATGAAATGATAAAATGAATGCATTCAGCAAAAACGAGGATCATATTTGAATCAAAGCATACCTAGAATTGTCATGAAATGTGAATTCATTAAGGTCCTCTATCATTCAATGAAATTATACACAAAAGTATGATGTAAAAATCTAAACATTTGCAATATATTTTCTAAAATTGATTTGTATAATTTATAAATGATTATATAGAGCACTATTTTAAGGAATTATTACAGATTACTGACTATTTAGCATGTGCTGTCAAATTGAGTTTGTTAGCAGATCACCTATAGATATTAGAGGATTAAATCGCAATGTAGTGCATTATAATTTAATTAATATTTTGTCCAGATTTACATAAATTCATAAAACGATAAAAGAATGAGCTATATAATTGACTTCTATCTCTGTCAAATATGAACATTATGAAAGGTTTAAAATCCATTATGACAATTTGTATCGGCCAAGTTATTATTTCTGAAACACTTGATTCTGGGGCTGCTTTATGCCAGTGCGGTATGGAAAAAGTACAACTAATTAAGAATGATACCCAGTCAATGAGCAGCAAGAATACAAGGACTAACTCTGACCATAGTCTGGGAGATACCAATTTCCTTCTTACATTAGATTGTGAAATCTGATGACATAAATCTGTGTTCATCATGGAATGGTCGTCTATTATGGCACAGCATCTCCCTTGTACTTGTGAGATGCCTACATTTCTGGTAGTTGTGGCAATGTTATCCTCAACATATATGACCGTCTTTCACATGAGCAAGATGAAGATGGCCCTGTTGAGTAACTTTTGTGGTTTCTGTGGCTATTTCTCCAATTATCATAATTTGTATTCTACTACAGGCATGAGAGAATTATGTACTCTGCGATCTTTGACACATGAATGCATCATTCTAGAAGAGTTCATCCTTAGTGTAATGCCTATTTTCCTCGAATAGCAAATTGCTATGCACATTAGACTGAGGTTTCCGATTATATTTTCTGTAGAACTGACAACATACATAGGAAAAAGGATATGATTAATCCAATGCAGTCCTTATTGCCTTCCATTGTCGAGCCGGTATTGGTATCATTAGCCATACAGTTTATTCTAAAAGCAAGATTGTGCAGGGTGGTATTAAAGGATTAATTATCCCAAACATTAATGAAGTCACATTGGACAAGCTGTATGTGTCTTTTGTGTTTCGTCTGACTAATGTGGGTACAGAATTAATAATGGAAACTATCCAAATAATTGCAGTTCCAAATGATAAACATGTGCGTGTTACAATGCTCTCATATTTCAGAGGTTGTGCTAAGATCAATATTCGATTTGCAATGAAAATCCCTAGATGACAGAGTACAGAGGCAGATAGAATATTAAAAATCCAGAAAGATAACAGAGCAACAACAGTTAGTTGCAACAGATAAGTTAAGATCATGAGAAGTACGAAGATGAGACCGCCAACGAAGATATATCTGATATGTAGGAGGAGAACTATCCATTCATTTGTCATGTGTAGAGTATGATGGAAAACCAACTTGAGAAGTATGCCTAAGTGTAGTGTATGTAAGATGGCATTTACAGTTAAAGTCGAAAAGAATGGCAATTTACTCATTTCATGAACAATGGTATTAATTTTCAATAGAATATTAGTGGAGAACCGTTAAGAGGTCAATGTGCTAGGCAGTTACCATCCTCAATAATGTCATCTGAAGCTAGACCGAGCTGAGCTAGCATCTCTCTTACCAGGATTACATATCACAACTTTGTCCTGAACATGGTTCCTTCTGAGTGTCAAAATGAAATATGCAAATTGCTTCATTAAATAATTAACCAGGTGAGATTTTGCATATTCTATATGCCACATTAACAAAGCATGTATCCGGTAACAAGATAATAGTCTCACATGAGTAATACTCAGTACTGTATTATCTTATAAATTGTATTTAATGTCTAGCTAACAGATTTGAATGTCATGTAAAACAAATGTTATCAGTGCACATTGAAATAATTCTACAAAGCAACCATAATTCTTTTATAATTACGACACGAATAGCATAGATATAAATCTGCATAATCACATGGGCTTAGACATTTACAAATTAGATTAGATTGTGTTCCTACCAAACACCACGATTGAAGACCAACGAAAGGGGGTGGGATCTGATCTGTTACGCATGTCTCTAAACTAATTTGACTGGGATATGTTGCTGTCATATACAACATTAACCCAATAAAATTAGTTTCGACATTATCCACAGATTAACTGTATAATTGCCGAAGGATTTGGAGTCTGTGAATCCAGGATTTAAAGTATATAAATCGATTCTAAAACATGGGAAAGGTGGGTAGATCTTATCTAGAAATGGGCGGAAATAGATGGTATGGATCGTGCTTTGGTCGTATGCACATTATTCCACTTTCATGCCACAAGCTTCACATTAAGGTCTATATAGATTCAGATAGTAAAATGAAACAAGTTCTTCTGGCAATACAGATTTAACTTTTAATAACAGAACACACAAGATTCACTAACTTCACAGCAGATATTTTAGCCTCTTCATTCTGAAGGCAGAAACAGGATTTCAGGCAATATATCACATCCTCATTATTTCTAACACAGCTTGAATGAAATGCGGCATTGTGGTAATAATTAGCAAATGACACAAACAATTCTGGATACACAACACATTCTATCATGCTACTGTGTTCGCATTACAGTGACGTCACACGTGCAACCAATTGTTATTCATTTCACTTTAATTTTTGAAACTGAAATACTCAATTCAAAAGCTCATTTACAGTTTAATTAGGATTCTCTTGAATATTTTGAAACTAATTTGTCTGGGAACTGTTTTCGCCCATGGTGACAACAGGACAGTACAGCTCAGAAATAGCACTGTGGTTTCAAAAACTAAATTAAAATGTACTGTTAAATGTTTTGAACAAAATTGTGTTTGAAGACAGTGCTGTAGAAAGTGGCAATAATGTCTACATACGGCAGCAAAGTCTTACAATCCAAATATGTTCCAAATATTTAACAGAACGTTTCTTGCTAAGTAAAATCTTTCTGTTTATGTTTCGGAAACATGTTAAATAATTTATGAGCTACGTATATAACATCTTTTATTTGTATGGTGATATCAGAATGTGTTTATGCAGCTCTTCAGATCTACTAGCTTTGGTGTAAGTTGTGTACTTAGATATGTGTGAATAGAGGTCATTACCTGCACATCTCTATGATGCTATGCGCGATATTATCTAATCATTGTCAGGACTAATTAACAATTTCAACTGTAATATCACACATTATAAATTTGTAACCCATTCATGTTGAAGCCGGCCCAACTCGGCCTCTACAGTGGTCTTGAGGAATATCCATTTGTAGCTCAAGAGAAGCCTTTTTTTTTTAATTTACCACTGTAATTCCAGTGAAAAATTTTCAAAAATATTCTTCTCTTTGCCTGCAAATAGACATTCAATAAAGAGATATTTTGATTTTCGTGACAAAATTTGGTCATTAAGGCATTAAGCAAATATTGTTGAGTCATTGTAGGTTCAATCAATACTTGCTTCATTCAGAAATGGTTCTCACTCCTGGACTACTATTGGGTGTTAAGAAGTAGATGTCAAGTACATTATGAGACGAAGTACATGCAGATTGTGTAATTTCTGCAAAGCAAAGGGGAAATACAATTGACCTTTCCAGTTTATCCATCCATTACAAGGCATCATAAACATTTGCATCACGTGTAGGATGATGTCATAATCAATTACTGCATGCATGACTCGATTTAAACTTATAATAGTCCAACATGTTGTACGAATTGTATGTCTTTGCTATTTAATAAACATGCAATTGGATATTTTGAAACAACCCCAGTCAAATTAGTTTCAAATGATTCAACATCTGACCTGTATAGTTTTCTGGAAATTGATAGTCACTGAGTTCAGTGATCAATCGATTCAAACATGGGCAAAACATGAGTGGGGCTTAGCTAGAGATGGGCGAGCATAGATAGAAATTGGAGAGGTCAATTCTGATTATTGATACTCGATATAATACCAATTCAAGATCAGTTTGTCAGGTGTGAAAATTTAAAACTGACAATTCAAAGCGATGGCGTCCATTAGGCAAATGCTAATGCTGCAGATTAACATTTCCACCATATTGTATATACTTATAGTTTGAATGAATATCAGCTACATGCCCATACACATGCACGTAGTAAATCGTATGATTTAGATAAGAATTTATGGGGGGAAAAACGATGGATGCCACACATATGATAGAAAGATAAATGTTGTATACTAAATCAAATTTTAGAAACTTATAGTTATATTATTTCATCCTTTATGTTCGTGTTACATGGAAATTGATTTTTTGTGTGACATTTTCAGCAGTGCATCTGAAAGGAATGGATAATGGATCATAAAATGCCATGTGAATCTTATTATGCTTGATTGAAACATCATATCAATGAATTTGATGCCAATGTATACGCAATCATATCCATCATGATATTTGAAAAGCTAATCTCGGTTTCCTGTTGTGCTATTTATAAGGGAATTCCACATACATGCAATTGCATGAACAGTGATTTGTAGGATCCCTTATCCGTTCTTTCCAGTTTCAACTTTAAGACTGCTAAAAATGTCACACAGAATAACAATTTTCATCGTTAAGTAATGTATACAAAATGATGAGTAATATTCTTGTAGGAACTTGCATATTGAAGAAAATATTTGCAGATCAGATATACGACTTATTTAAGTTCAGATTTTTGTAATGCTTATCCCTACGTTTTTTTGAAGAAAAGTGCGGATTGTGCCAAATGAAGAATTATATAGTATTGCACAAAAGTCATTTCCAAAAATTCAGATTGCAGTAACTCATTTGAAACCTGATGATATGATGGTTTCAAAATGTGCATGAAATATATAGATTGCAAGTGAAATAACAGAAAAACAATTGAGACAACAAAGTGATATTTTGTCAAAAGTATTAATATTATAACAATTATTATTATTATTATTATTATTATTATTATTATTATTATTATTATTATTATTATTATTATTATTATTAATCTGCGATTTATCGCAGATTATTGTTTTTTCTCTGGATCTTTATTCTTATTCTTATTATTATTATTATTATTATTATTATTATTATTTTTATTATTATTATTATTATTATTATTATTATTCTCAACGATACTCGCAAACTATCTCCTCATACAGTTTTAATCTGATTAACTTCAAACTTTGTCAACTTGTAGTACCCCTTGAGGTCTAGTTTGCTTGTACTTTTCTTCTCGATCGGATGTATGGTTTCCAAGATATCCTCATTTCCGCGGGCAAAGAGTCCCATAGGAAATGTATGGGAGCAATATTCAGACAGCGACTACTCCTAGGATTTTCAGTCAATCATCTTGAAACGTCACAGACTTCTAACACAGTTGATCCACATCTTCATCCAAAACATGTTTTGAGTACGGTGACCAGATTTGGAGAAAACCCAGCATAAGCCTAATTTTTTTGAAACAAGATACATCATATTTCTAGGGTGGTCAGATGGTTGAAATTTGGCATATACGTAGATGTATTATACTACTCTTGACTAGTGAAACAAACTCGTTAGCAAACATGTTAGCCATACAGATCTCTGCATTTCCGTACCCACCATGTCCTCATAGGAAATGTATGAGAGCAATATTCGGATACTGACTGCTCCTAGAGTGTTGTGTCTATTATCTTGAAACTGGAAACACTTCTAACATGTCTTGACCCACATGTTGACACAGAATATTGTTTGGGTCTGGTGACCCGTTTTTCAGAAAATCCGGCATACGCCCAATTTTTTGGAATCAAGATAATTCATATTTCTAGGTTGGTCAGATGCTTCATATTTGGCATATACGTGTATACATTATACTCCTATTGATTAATAAAATAGAATCATTGGCGAACATGTTAACCTTTCAGAAAGCTGCATTTCCGTTCCCAACATGTCCCATAGGGAATGTATGGGAGCAATATTCGGTCAGCGACTGCGCCTAGGATTTTTTCTGTATCATCTTGAAACCTAACATATTTCTAGGCTCTGTTGATCCACAAGTTGACCCAAAAAATCTTTTCGCTTCAGTGAGCAGTTTTTGGGAAAATGCTGCATAAACAAAATTATTTGACATCATGAGAATTCTTAATTCTGTCCCTGTCGGAGGATTTATATTTTTGACATTCCTAGATACCAGAGGCTACTATTGCTTACTAAAATAAAATCGTTAGTGAACATATTAACATTGCTATTATTGCAAATCTGCACACTAAACAATATTTCCATGATTTGCTGATAAATTACGGAATTACGGTCGGGTTATCTGGGGCGGAATTGCCTCTCAGACACCATTTACAGAACTTCGATATCCCGAATGGTTCATGAGATATAGAGATTTTTTTTTTATCGTAGACAAATATTTCAATAGGGATTGCATTGGAAATCGATTTTATGATAAATGACCCAGTTTTGGAAATATCATATCTAAACTTTGTACATTTCTTGTATGCACCAGGTGTGTATAGATCATCTACACAAATAAGATCTGATGCATGGTTCCAGAGAATTCCACGTTTTCTTGTCCAAAAAATCCAATTGGAAATTTAAGGGAGTGCTATTCAGACAGCAACTCGTCCTAAAGTTTTTTGCAGATCATGGAGAAACTTAACAGACTTCCATCATCTGTTAACCCGCATCTGACACTTACATATTTTCCTGGTCCATTGAGTACTATTTGCGATTCCTAGCCTCCAAACTTGAGACACTTTCAGTAAACCTTAGGGCCTGGGATGCTTTTATTTTTCTTTTGGATCCAGCAAATAATTTCTGAGGAATACGCTTATCCATGCCCAAAATGCCCCATATGAAATGTACTCCCTTACATTTCCAATATTGATTTGACTCAATCAATTTCAACAGGCAAAGGGCGGTAAATCATGCCAAAAACAAAAATTGGTCAGTTTTGTGCAGGAATTGCCTCCCTTCCCTTTAATTCATTAATTTCTCCTTTATTTGACATTAAATGGCCTTTTCCTTGATTTTGGTAAAGATTTCACCATAGCAAATCAGGACACATTATTTTATACTTTAGGGTCAAAGCTATCGGTTTTCAAGAAATCAGCTTTTCCATTCCCTGTGAAAAACTATGGGAATTTCAACTATGGATCTTTGAACTGCGACAACACTTAGAATTTTTATCAGATCAGCATCAGACATGTTCAATGATCGTGTGAGAAGAGGGCTTATAACACTCCTTAATGTTCAGTCATCGCAGATTTACAGTTGCTTCAGTAAATGTGTTCTAGTTGTTATTATTATTATTATTATTATTATTATTATTATTATTATTATTTCATTGCTTAAAATGTACATGCTAATATTCTATGTCACAATGACATCATTATTATGCAGTCCATCATTTCAATATCAACAAAGTTAATAGACCAATAAAGAATGCATTGCTGTACGTTTTTATGTTTCAGTACACTATTTCAGGAAAAAAGAGGAAAACAATGAGATTCTTGATGAAATTGGAAAAATACCTTTATAAATATTAAAATTTTGATGCCAGCTAACAAATGAAATATTTTGGTTAGTACCCTAGATACTTGAGTAACAGATCGGATCCATCCATAATTATGTATAAATTACCGTAGATTTTGCCAGATTCATGTGCTTTTACACATCTAGATTTTTATTTTATGACAGATGACAAATATTTTTGAATTTTTAAACCATGTCAAACATAAATTCCAACTTGTCAAATCTATTACACGTGTTAGCCGATTTGATTTGAAACACGCTAAAGCTTGATTCAGCATTCTACTTCTTGACTTATATGCTGAATTCAATAGGCAAACGCAAATTCAAATCAGATCTTCTCTATACCATTATCCAATAAAATTATATGTAGAAATATGGTGCAAAATGCTTTTTGTGTAAATATATGGACTGTTTTCTATATTTATGTAAATGATTACGTACATCATTATTACAAAGATATATTGAACATCATGTGCATTTAGCATTATTTTTTTAATTGATTTTCTTTCAAATCATCATTTTAGTTTCCATTTTAGACTAGAGAAAACAGGCACTGCAAATCCTCACCCACCAGTTTTGGTCACAGTGCAAAAGGTTTTTAGACTTTCCCGACTTCGAATTTTCCAGAATTTTTCCTTGTATTTTCTGAATCCTGCTCAAATTTGTAGAATCATAGTGTACTGTCACACCCTTACATGTGTTAAGATTTCGGGCCAGTCATTTGTGATATTTACATAGATCTAGAATTTGATCTGATATAGATCTGTGTTCATTCATGTGGATGATGGCCACAATCTGGACATCCTTTTACACGGTAAGTTCCCTTGTTGTATTAACATTTGAGGCAAATTGGATCAGTGCTATTTAGATACACCTCCGTACACATACACATACACATTGCACGCATGCATGCAGACATGTTTGCATGCACGCACGCGTGCAGACATGCATGTATACATGCAGGCACGCATGCATACAGGTACCCATGTACAAACATGTGCACGTGTCTGTACGCACAGCATTATTCTATACTTTGGGAGCATTTTAATAAATTCACAAATCTACATATGAATGATTTGTACACATGCCTTCTATCTCTGTCGGATATAAACCATAGAAATGGTGTAAACTGGATTATAGACAGTTGCATCAGCGACGTAACAACCTCTTGATGAATGTATGAATGTGCTTCCCTATTACAATTTTGTATTAAAATAATAAAACTAATAAGAAATGGTGTCCATCCTACGAGCATCATCAATAGAAGGATTAATCCTGACCGTAGATGGAGCACTGACAACTTTATTCTTGTATTAGTCTGCGAAATTCTATTCATTACAGAATGGCTGTCTACTGTGGAACTGCATCCCCCTTGTACCTCTGACATTTCTATGTTTCTGGTAGTTGTGGCAATGGTATCATGAACACACACCTTGTCAATATGTCAGCCTGGCTTAGCTATTGAGTTTTCTGTAGATGTTTGTCTAATAATTTGTAATATTTCTTTATGTCTGAGAGAATTATTTTCCACGCCATTTGCCATGGATAGCGGCATTATTTTCAATGAGCTTGGTTGTACGGTCATGTGCATTTTTCTAGAATGCCAAAAGGCAATACACAGAACTCCGACGCTTCCTATTATATTTACAATAACATTGGCAACATTCATAACAAACGATATGATCAATCCTGTGCAGTGATGTTCCGTTTTTGAATTTGCATCAGAGCCTCTAGCAGTACAATTCTCTATGAAATGAAAAGTGTACAGCGTTATATTAAAGGACGAGTCCGAGCAAGGTAAAATCACACTTGAGTTACGGTTCGTGGCTTCTGTAACTCGTCCAACCAAGTGTGGTACATTGTTAATTATGGAAACTATCCAAACACTCACAAATACTAGTGCTAGCCGTCGGCGTGTTACAATGTTCTCATATCTCAGGGGTTGAACTAAGATCAATATTCGATTCACGATGAAAATACTCAGATGACATATAATACATGTGGATAGTATAGCAGAAATTGTGAAATACAGTAAAGCCAGAAAAGATGTTTTAACCAGATACATTAGACTCATTAGAGGTACCAGGATGAGACCTCCAATAAAGATATATCCACTAAGCAGAAGGAGAATTATCCATTCATTTGTCCTGTGTAGAGTATGATGGAAAGCTAACTTGAGAAGTATATCATAATGCACTGTGTGCAAGGCAGCATTCACAGTTAAAACCATAAAGTAGGCGAAGTTACACATTTTAAATACGATAATATATCAGGTTGACAGAGAACTGTTCGTGGATAGTCATGCCGAATACCTGAAGATAGAATCGCGATATTTCATTCGTCACCTGAACTATACATTTCCAACAGAATATAATATTATAAGTCAATGTCCGTCACCTGTGAACTATCAAGTGGCCAATGTTCCATTTGTTTGCCCAGTTTCCTGGAGTCATTTGAAACGGTCAAGTGACCAATGTACCCAGTGGTTGTCCAGTTAGATGGAGTCATTTCTCGCTCTAATTAACCAACAGCTCAGTTCATGAGAAGACAAATATAAAACTAAATGCAGAAAACACTTCAAGTAAAGCTTCAAAATTAAATATTACAAACTGGATCATTAATTAATAGAACTTTCCACTTTATCCATCCATCCTATGACATCATAATCAACTATGTGACGTGTAGAAAGACAACAGCACCCAATCAAATTAGTTACAAAATATTCAACAGCTTACCTGTATAGGTTTCAGGAGATTTATAGTTATGGCATTCGGGGATCGATCAATCACAACATGGCGAAGTGTGGGTGGAGCTTAGTTACTGATGGGCTGGGCAGAGCTAAATGTGGTAAGGTACATTAACAACACTTCAATTACTGAGAAGACAAAAGATAACTAAAGGCAGAAAACACTTCTAGTAAAGCTTTAAAATTAAATATTACAAACTGCATCATTAATTAATTATTCAGGCGATATCAGATAATACGATTGTATTGTATATATACACAAATCTACAAGCACAATATATGCCACGCACAGTCGTGTCAAATCATTTCTTGATATAAAAGTTTGATTATTCGTAATATTTTCATATATTACCACTAGCTGTCACTGCAAATTGAAGTGAATGCACACGAACGTAAATATCTGTAACAATTTAGCATGAACCACTGTCGCTTAACAAATTGTAGTAACTAGTCACATTACGGTTTATAAATAAGTAAAAAATAAGTTCCAAAAACGAGAAACGTATAAGTGGTACAATTTTAAACACAGTATAAGAAATATTATATTGAATATTTTATAATTATTGGATTGTAAGAGATTGTTTCCTTGAGCAACAATGTCTTAAGCAACAATGTCTTACAATCAAATTATGTTCAAAATAATCAACAATATATATTATTTTGTTTTTGGAAACACGTTCAGTTATTTCTGAGTTCTGCTGTATGCAAAAATTGTGACATTAGTCAGTGGATATTAGCATTTTATGATACTCATTACTTTTTATAAAATGTTGTTGATCTAATATTATTATGATTCTAAAATCATTATCGAAATAATACATGCTTTAATTGTATGATGTTATGAGTGTGAGTTTGCGCAGCACTTAAGAGCTGATGGTGTTTCGGTAAGGTGTCTATTTAGAGGTTTGTGATTAGAGGCTCAAAGCAGAACATTTCTTTGTTGTTATGCATATATTATCTGATAATTTTAAAGCGCAATTAACCATTTATACCAGAAAATCACAGATTATCAATTTCTAAGACAGCACAGAGTAGTGTAGTTGAATTATTTGAAATTAATTTTTGCAGACTTTGTTGTTGGGAATCGATTGCCCTCACTGACGGGTGTCACGTGTTAAGATGTAGCATCTACACGTCATGTGTTAAACTGTAGTTTCTACAAATGTTATTCAGTGTTGTAACATTTATCTTTTTAGCGATTTCTAAATATTTTGTAGTTGAATGATTAAGCAAATGGGAAATAAAATTCTGAGTACAATTGACGCTATAGCGACTCGGGATTATTCTGTCAGCTGTAGCGCGTGTATTACTGACAGTGAAAATAGAGCACGTCCGCTAAGGAATATACAATGCTGCAGAAATAGAGTACCACGAACGAGGTCCCATTTAATATCATTATTATCAATTGAGTTGAAAAATAGTTTGCTTGCACAAGCTTTAGCGAGTACAAAGTGATAAAGGGCCTTTCCAGTTTTAGCTATGTCCCACCATCTCTCTCTCTCTCTCTCTCTCTCTCTCTCTCTCTCTCTCTCTCTCTCTCTCTCTCTCTCTCTAAGTTCCATCCACATCTCGCTCGTGTTGTGCTTGATCGATCTCTGAACTCGCTGACTTTCAGTTTCCAGAAAGCTATACAGTTAAGCTGTTGAATAATTTGAAACTAACTTGACTGGGTACTATTGATGCCTATGGCAGCAACAGCGCCCTCTCAAATTAGTTTCCAAATATTCAACAGTATGTTTATTCAATAGCAAAAACACACAATTCGTACAACTTGTCGGACTATTAAGCCTTAAAAACTGGCTTAATCGAATCATTCATGATGTCATGATTATGACATCAGCATACACATCACTAAGTTGGTTATAATGTCATATGACATCAGATGATCGATGGATAAACTTGGACACGTCCATTGTCGACAAGATTGATAATCGTGATATTAAATGTGACACTTTTGAGATTCTATTCTTCATATAAACCCAAATCTTGACAATAGAATATTTTAAAACTAAATTGACTGTAATTTTAGGTAGCAACAAATTCCAGCCAAACCAATTTCAAAGAGTTCAACAGAATACTGACGGTACATTTAAGAAGCCATCGTATCTGGATAGTCTGATTAAATCGTCAAATGGAAGCAAATGTTGTGGCCCAGACCACAATTTCTTTGCCAGCCATCTTGATTTCTAAAAATGTGCATGAAATACTTTTATATATTACACCTAAATGCCCATGTTTCTGTTCAAACCCATTGAATGTCTAGTAAACATATGTAAAGCCTGGTATTTCTACTTGGAATATCAATGTTCCAGATATGCATACAGTCCATTTGGGCTTCTTGTTATATATATATATATATATATATATATATATATATATATATATATATATATATATATATATATATATATATATATATATATATATATATATATATATATATATATATATATATATATATATATATATATATATATATTAATGAGATGTACATACTTTGATTAATCGAGAAAAGAAAGATCTATATAATTGCCTTCTCTCCCTGTCAATATATAAAACATATGGCTGGTGTAAGTTGCATTGTGACCATTTGTATCATCCACGTTATTCTGTTTGAAACAGATGATGCTGATGCTACATTAATGCAGTGTTGTATTGAAAAAATAAAGCTGATTAGGAACGATGCCCAGCCAATCATCATCATCAAGAATAAAAGGACTGATCCTGGTCGTAGTTGTGGAAATGACAATTTCCTTCGTAAATTAGATTGAGAAATTTATCGCATGAATTTGTGCTTATGATAGAATCGCATTTGATTATTGCACTGGCACTTTCTTGCACTTCTGGCATTTCCACATTTCTGGTAGTTGTGCCAGGGTTCTCTTGAATACGTAGTTCGGAACAGATGATCACTTTGTCAAGAGCTTCCTCGGGAGGGTCTATTTTATTTTCTATGGATGTTTGTCTTTTCGTCATAATTTTAATTCTGTCTTTACTTTGGGGCAAATTTTGTCTGCAATTTTTACCAGTTAACGGCATCCCTTTAAAATACTTCGGCCTTACAGCCCTGTGGAATTTACTAGAATGCCAAACTGCTATGCCCATTAGTCCAATGTTGCCTATTAGATTTAGTGTTGCATTAGCCACATGCATAGAAAACAGTATGATTGATCCAATGCAGTTAATCCTGTTTTCACATGTTGAATTTGCATCGATACCATTAGCAGTGGTGTTTCGACTGAAGCTAAGATTATGAACGGTTGCATCAAAGGAAGAGTTTAAATGTTGCGGAGTCGAATTGTTATTTTCCATTGTCCAAACAAAAAAACAATCCAGACAGTTGCAATCACTAATGCTAAACGTCGGCGTGTCACAATGCCCTCATATCTCAGAGGGAAAGCTACAGTCAAAAGTCGATTTCCATTGAAAATACGTTGATGGCATATGATACACACATCTAGTATGTTAATTATTAAAGCCGATGCATAAAAAGCATGTGTTTGCACGTAATAGTTTACTATCGAAAAGAGTATCTGATCAATGGCAGAAGTACGCTTGCTGATTATTATTCTTCAAGAAACTAAGAGATGGACAATATCTATGCTGTGTGAGATGCAATCCAGGTATCTCTAAAAAAAATAGTATATCTGCAAGTCGAGTAGATAAAACGTCTTGAAATAGCAACGGCATCATAAGTATTCCAGCTGTGACAAGTCACTTACGGTTGTACCCATTCTCGTGTATAAAGCACTTTGAACTGAAATATAGCTCTTCTCTTGTCCAGAAAATTTTTTAAGTGAAAAATCAACAAGAGATAGTAAAAAGAAACACTTCATTCATTAATTATTCTACTGATTCTAGAATATATTTTTAAACCACAGAATACATGGTGCTAGCAGCTGCATTAAACCAAACGTATTGCTGAAGCAACAGCATAGATACTTGACTTGACTATATTACTGTACCATACTAGCTGCATGTGTGTGGTCTACTGACCATCTAATTACTGATAATTAATGTACCATATGGAATAATCAGTGTCAATTACAATGCAGTAGTTCGACAAAGTCACCAGATTTCTTTCATAATTAAAATAATGTGGTTAACTGATGCCCAGATTTCTACTACAAGTGTTTGAACTTTCACTACAGAATTGTAACACCTTCGCCACATACCATCAGTGATTCATTGATTCTTATTTAGAAATGGCATTGAATAAAGGAGCTGGCACAAGCCACCTTTTCACCACATATCTGATACTTGTTTCTCTTTGTAGCCACAAGCACGAAACCTGGTACTTAGTGACACCGTTTAAGTAATGAAATCAATTGGCATAGGTCTTTTGTGACCAAAGGTGTTGTTTCCATAAACGGATGATCAAAACTCGAACGGTTCTGATCTATTAGTGTCCATGTGAGCTTGGTCTATGTAAATCATTCCATATGCGACCACACAATCTACACTAAGCTTTATGCAGGATCGCCATATAGAATGAATCAAATCCTTTTCTGCTGGTATGATGCTTAAATGTTTGTCAACACAACACAATAATCCCACTAATCTAAAGAAGGATTTCATAATCAACTACATGACGTGTAGGATGACGTCGTAATCGATTTCGTCATGAATGACGTAGCTAAGTTCGTGATGAACGCTTAATTGATGACGGACTAAGCATTGTTGTACGAATTGTATGTCTTTACTATTTCACTAAATTAGTTTCAAAATATTCAATATGTTTATTAAAAAGGAAGGACACACAATCCATACAACAACGCTTAGTTCGTCATCAATTAAGCGTTGGTGACGAACTTAGCTACGTCATTCGTGACATCATTAGTTATGTCATCATCCTACACGTCACGTAGTTGACTATGACGTCATATAATGGATGAATAAACTGCAATCGTGCATTAAGACGTCTTCATAAATACCACTCCCATTGTGCACAGAATACTATCTCTGCTACACTAACATCGTCTCGTGTCACATAGAATTCCTTATCAAAAACACAAATATTTGGACTTTTTACACCTATAACCATTATTTAACACCAAAATTTGAAAAAGCGTGCTGGAACACGTAGCCCTACAACAAGTATAATGTTACTGCGTGACACAGTGGATATTAATGTTCTGATAAACTATTTGGCATTTTGCAGATCTGATTTTGCATTCAATTCTTAAATATTTATCGCAATAATAACTATTTGAATTGTTTGCATTTATCACTGTGAGTTGGCACTGCACTTCAAATCTAATGAATTCGTCCATCAGATGTGTATTTACATTATCGTGAATAGCGGTAGCAGATAGCTGTACATGTTTCTGTGGCCATGCATGATGCTATCTGAGCCATAATAGAGGAATCCATTTCTAGCTATGCTCCGCCCATTTCGAAGTGAAATCCGCCCACCTTGAATTGATTTCCGATTTTGAAACCTGAATTCCAAGAATCTATATTTCAAGGTAACTATACATGTCAAATATATTGAATATTTTGAAATTAATTTGACTGGGGACCGTTGCTGCCTATATCCAGAGAGGAATCAACAGCTCCCAGTCAAATTAGTTTTAAAATATTCAACAGAATATTTATTAAATTGTAAATTCACCAAGGGCATTCAGTTCGTACACATCACGGCGGACCTTTCGCTTTCAGCGACTGATGATTGTGACGTCAGAAAACCTGTCACGCAATGGAGAAATCTAGCTTTGGCTATGCCCCGCCCATCTCTAACTAAGCTCCACCCACGCTTTGCCCGTGTTGGGACTGATCGACCCCAGCATTTTCTGATTCTCAATTTCCAGAAAACTATACAGAGCAGTTTTTGGATATTTTGAAACTGATTTGCCGGGGTGCTGTTGCTGCCAATGGCAGCAGCAGTGTCGAGTCAACTTAGTTTTAAAATATTCACCAGCATGTTTATTAAATAGTAGAAACATACAATGCAATTCGTACAACCTGACGGATTAAGTGTTTAGAATGGACTAACTCGAGTCATTCATGACGTAATTAATTATGATGTCATCCTACACGTCACGTAGTTAGGTATGACGCCATATGATTGACCGAGAAACTGGATTCATGAACTGATTATGACATCAGATACGTGGCGTATTGACTGCAGGGGCAACAGGGGCAGACTGCCACACCTGAAAGGTCTTTGGGGGAATAGTTTAGGGAAGTACATGTTTGCCCAGATTATTGAGCCAAAACTTTATCAGTCTGGGTGCAAGCAATGACCTCTCAGGACATCAGATTTTCAAGAAAAAGTTGCTGTATACAATTTGTGGTAGATTTACCAAATTCGGAGACATTTTCCACGTTTGCCCTATCTGACAAAAATCCTATAATCGCCACTGACACTTTGAATCCTAGAGAGCCAATATCTCAATTTCAAGGCAGCCATACATGTAAGCTTTTCAATAGTTGGAAAGAAATTCGTCAGGAACGTGTTGCTGCCTAGGTCTTTACTATTTAATAAACTTGCTGTTGGATATTTTGAACCTACTTTGACTGGGCGCTGTTGCTGCCATAGTTTCAAAATATTCCACAGTTTAACTGTATAGTTTTTTGGAAATGGAGATCCAGAGGGTGCAGGGATCGATCGATCCCAACACGGTCAAATCGTGGGTGGGGAATAGCTAGAGATGGGCCGGGCATAGCTAAAACTGGCTACCTTCATTCCATGGCACCCATAGAGAAATGTTCTCTCACGCTATCCGGCAATTCATATGGTGTGTGTGTTATGGAATCTGTTGTCTCTGGCCTATTGATTTGAAAAGATTAAGCTAATAGGGGAATCAATTTCCAGATATGCGCCGCCCATTTCTAGCTATGCACCGCCCATTCCTAGCTATGCTCCGCCCATTTGTAGCTATAGTTTGTCTGGATAAACTCCGCAAACTTTTTATGCGTATTGGAATCGAGTTGAAACTTTGAGCACTGAATTACCAGAATCTATCAATTTCTACATTACTATGCAGTGATTGAAGCCCAACATTTTCATTTTATAGTCCGAGCCTAACGAGGGCTTCAAACGAAAATGAAGAGCTTCAATCACACAAGAAGAGCCTCAAACGATCTAAGGACCAAACGAAAAAACGTTATTCTTATACTATTATTATTATTATTATTATTATTATTATTATTATTATTATTATTATTATTATTTTTATTATTATTATTATTATTATTATTATTATTATTATTAATCTACCGGGTAAGTTTAGCACATGTGTTACTCTAGCATTTTAATGTCGTCTGCCTGTTCGGATTCTCAGATAGATTTTTTTTAATGTATTCATTTTTAAATTGTTAACTATTCAATAAAGTGTTGCCAGTATTTGCCATGTAGCTGTAATTATTGTCTTAATGAGAAGCCTTTCTACCATAATGAGTGCTATGAGTACTCAATTTCACATCAATATATTGATTTCAGTATTTGACGTACTCGTCACTATGAAAGACGACAGATTGTTTGCAGATTAATATTCTCGCGTTGTGATGAAACGTAGAACATTTTGATGACTAAAATATGATATATAATATTATCTTTGGCCACACGAACCAGCTGCTTTCACGGCCACCCGACACGTGACGTCATCGGCGGTCGGTTATTGAGTAGTAATGTCCGCTGTTGACGTCATCGGCGGTCGGTTATTGAGTAGTAATGTCCGCTGTTGACGTCATCGGCGGGCGGTTATTGAGAATTTACCTTTCCAGTTTTAGCTATATAATAATAATAATAATAATAAAATCTTTATTTATTGAGGGTAAAAACACGATCAGCAATACAACTGTTCTTCCCCGAGGCCCTTAACTTATTTATAGAACATATGTACATATATATATTATTTACATAAATTACATACTGGGAATATTTACAGCATAAAGAAAATTTTTAATGATTTTTGAAACCTATTTCATCCTGTTTTCTAGATGTATAGTTAATCCTTTTAATGTACATGTATATTGTTTCTTTTATGTTCTGCTGCTTATCTTGAGAACAGTTTGAGAGAAAATTCATTGAAACTGGTAGCAGCGAGTAACCATTCTCGGTCAAATTGATTATCAATATAGATAGAAGATAATATAATATTTTTAAAACAATTTTCCCCCGAAAACCATGTTTTAGCCTGGGAATCAGGATGAAATGGTTCAGTAGAAATCACAATGAAATATGTAAGATCAATCAATAATTAATCATTTCTTGATATTGTAGCGCATTGACCAGAACTCTGTTGTAAAGCATTAGGGTAATAAACATGAAAAATGTCAAAGGTTAAGACATGAACTGATTTGAAAATGTGAAATAATACATGTAGCATCTGTGATCAATAGAATCTCAACCTCGTTGCCACCTCGTGTCAAATTCATAACATTGGTCTAGTAAGGTCTCATTTGAAACACTCAAAAAGGTCATTTCAAATGACACGAGGCAGCTCGCAGCTGCGCGACACGAGGCAGCTCGTAGCTGCGCGACACGAGGCAGCTCGGATGCAATTTTCAATGTAAGATATATGCACGTCCATCTCTAGCTAAGCTCCACCCACACCTCGCTCGTGTTAAGACCGATCGATCCCTGAACTCACTGAATATCAATTTCCAGAAAACTATACAGGTAGGCTGTTGAATATGATGAAGCAACATCGCCCAGTCAAATTAGTTTCAAAATATTCAACAACATATTTATTATATAGTAAAGACATACAATTCGTACAACAACGCTTAGACCAACACCAATTATGCGTTCGTGACGAGTTCAATTACGTCATTCGTGACGTCATTGATTATGACGTCATCCTACACGTCGCGTAGTTGATTACGACGTCATATGTTGGATGGATAAATTGGAAAGGTCCAGTGTCATACATAATCACCTTATTGCGCGATAACGCCCGCTATATTAATAATAATGATTGCTTCTGAACGCGGATCGATGATCATAATATTTGATAAGCAGTTATTAATGGAGATTTTGTAGTACAAATGTCAACAAATTTAATATCGAGTTGCAATCAATCGTATTGCTCTTTTTATAATCTTTTGCTAACAGATAAAATAAAAGTCTGTCAAAATGTAGACATTTATAATGAGAATGTCAAATCTAAATCTATTAATCTTATATTACCCTTTTAGATGTTGAAATTTCCATGTCGCTGTTTCAGCACAACTATGCGTGGAAGTTGTTGAATATATGGAAACTAACTTTACCAGGAGTTGTTATTGTCTATGGCTTATTGAGTTCCAAGTCGAATTGGTTTTAAAGTATTCAACATAATATTCCTTAAACCAAAGAATTTGTTATTTCTGTAATTGTAAGGGTTAAAGAGTTAACACGTCATTCTATTTATTAGGCCTATATATTGTCAGTTTTGCAGTTTCTCTATACATTCTCTCGGGCTACAGTTCTAACGGATGCATCACGATCTGTCAGGCCTAGAACATAATGGCCGTTTCCAGTTTTAGTTATGCCCCGCCCATCCCTGAACTCCCTGACTGTAAATTTACAGAAAACTATACAGGTAAGATGTTGAATATTTTGAAACTAATTTGACTGGGTGATGAATATGCTGCCTATGGCAGCAACAGTGCACAGTCAACAGCATATTTATTAAATAGTAAAGACATACAATTCGTTCAACAACACATAGTCCGTCAGCAATTATGCGTTCGTGACGAACCTATCTACGGCATTCATGACGTCCATTGATTATGACG
Source organism: Chaetoderma sp. LZ-2023a (assembly GCA_034401795.1). Lineage (NCBI taxonomy): Eukaryota > Metazoa > Mollusca > Caudofoveata > Chaetodermatida > Chaetodermatidae > Chaetoderma > Chaetoderma sp. LZ-2023a. The sequence continues at coordinate 82,369,282 of CM067367.1, forward strand.
TTACCCTACAATTCACCTAGTTTCTTATGACTTCATATCATGGATGGATAAACTGGAAAGGTCCATTAATCATGCCACCGAAGTCCGAAGTAAATATTACGGTTGGTGCCGCCTACCCGCCTGGCCGCCCGCCCGACTGACCGCCCACCCGTTCGTCCGTTCATCCATCTGTCCGTCCGTTCATCCGTCTGTCCGATGGATATTTCTGGAATGCTGAGGTAGAATCACCATTTGGCACATATAGTCATATTATGAGTGGCTAAAAGTAATTTAGTTTGGAGTCAAAAGTTCCAACATTGAGGTCAGGGGAGACATTTAATCCATACCTGAATACATATTTTCGGCGATAACTCTGCAATGCAAGAAATTAAAATCACGAAATTGGTAACATACATTCATATGGTTGTTGGCTGGAACCACCATCTTGTGTCAGGTCAAAGGTTCATATTATCTAGGTCACAGGGTTGCTAGGTTTATTCATGAAATTCGCATTTTTATCCATAAATCGGGAACGCAAGTAAGTAGAATCACCAAATTTGGCACATCCATTCATATTATAATTCCCTAGAAAAAATTTACTTTCAGCTCACAACTTCAGATATCTAGGTCACTGGGTCACTAAACGTATCACGAAATACAGATTTTAGCCATAAATCTGGAACGCAAGTTTTTGGAATCACAAAATTCATATCATAGGTGGCTAGACATTTGACGAGTTTCAGGACAAAGCATCAAATAGCTAGGTGACGGGGTCACGAGGTGCACACCGGAATACATATTTGACCATAACTCTGGTTTGGCGATAACCGAGACAATCATTCCAGTGATAAATTTTCAGAAATAGTCTCTTGGCCTGCAAGTGGACATTCAATGAACAGATATTTTGACCAAATTTTGCCTCTTGTCCGTCTTTTGGGAGGACGCCACCTCCTCCACCAAACAAACCTTCCATCTCTTGCTTGTACCCCAACCCACCCCCTAACAAACACATTTCCTGGTGCTGTCACTGCCATTAAGTGTATAGGTTACAAGGATATGGTCATGTTAATGATGCCTAGCAATTCCATTCAATCTATACAATCATTACCTGAATTCCATCCATGACCGTGATATATTAATCTGTCTGGACACGTATAACAAAACGAAAGTCCCCGGATATTTACCATTCACAAATATTCTCTCGTGAATTTGAGTTCTCCATGATTAAATTGCGAGTGTCTGTCGTCATTGTACCATCAGTTTGTACCGAGCGGCGGTCATGTCGCGTCCATCATTTCTAACGAGATCGGATTGGAACTTTCAACCCTAAGGTCCTTGCATGTTAAAGCAAACAATCAGATATTAAGTTTGTTCAATATTTTGAAAATAAATTGCCTGGAAACTGATGCTGCATTATGTGTGGTGTGGGACACATCAAAGTCTGTCACATGAAAAAAACTGAAAACAATATCAATGAAAACGTATTGTGTCATTGCTTTGATACATTTGGATTCGAGTAATAAACTGATGTTTTCAGTGAATCGGCGATGAACTTCGATGTCAAATGTGTGTAATGTGGTATTCCTAACGTTCACGGACAAACCATCTAAAATAGACTATCTGCCATCCTGGAAACCCGAGCCTACCGCATGCAGCAAGTACACCAGAGGAGCCGGACCTGTCTATTTCCGCGATAGTAATTCCTAATATGCAATATGCATCTGCTTAACTGGCCCCACATGTATGCTACAGTGTTTCAAACATTATCCCAACAACCATTAAACAGTCTATAGACGTAAATTAGGAAAACCAAAAACATGCACAACAGGCACTTCAACCAAATTTATACTAGTACCGACGTCTTTAAATTCAGATTTATTCCCAGTACAATAAGGGATAGGAACAAATGATCTTCTAACCAGTTAAGAATACTAAAAAAATCCTATTAGTAAATTTACAAAATGAATAAGAGGGAAGCAACATATCCAATTCAGCTACATGACTAATAAGCAGTGAAATAATGTCCTTTGGATGCATCACCATAACTATAATCAAGATCAAGAATATAACGCAGGTTACTGCATGGACCGGTGCAGGACCAGTGCCTGGTCGTATTGTCCTGGTATTCGGTATTCAGCCAACATCCCACAATTCATTGCGCTTACTACTGTTTGACGTTAACTGGAACACTGTTCCTGGTACAGGCTCCAGTTAACGTTACCCAGTAGTAAGCGCAATGCATTGTGGGATGTTGGCTGAAAACCGAATTGGTCCAGCGCCAGTCCAGTAAGCTACGTTATCAGGGTAGGCCTATTATTGAACTCACTAGGACTTATGCACATAATTCGGTATTTTTCAGTTTAGCAGAATCAGCTAAGCTGTTTTAACATAAGGGCCGTGCAAATTTACGATATGTTATAGCGTAGTGGAGATATTTTGTGCGCACCCTAAATAAAGGAACGAGGTTATGCAAGCATCATATTTGAAACTGCGCGATCATTTGCCAAAATGGAAAGGTAGTAAAACCACCGTAAACAAGTCTCACGATGTCGTAAACGAAATCCGATGAATTAAATAAGACAATTTCGCTGTCTCTGGTAATTGAAATTCCTGATATAACGGTTCGCGTTTGTCCGGATTGGTTATTTTTTCTTTGTGGCGCAATTTCCCTTTGCTTTCTTTTACCTTATTAAACAAAGGCTGTTAGACGTAATCTTAAGATATTCCCATTTTTATGATCGGGTATTCCTTTTCGATTACAGTAAATTACCCTAATAAACTGGGCGTATACAGAGAAAAGCTTAGCGCCCTTTCATGCAATCAGTAATAGTGGAGTGACCGCTGACCCTGTCAGAATGGCTTAATGTAGCGTACAGCCACGGAATGATTTACCATTTCACCGATGAATATCGATGTAAGGATCTCAATTTTATGGCAACCGTACCGGAAAGATGTTGCATATTTTGAAATTACTCTGACTGGAAACCATTGCTGCCTTCCAATCATATTAAATTCAAACTATTCAATAATACGCTATACCTAATTTTTCAGTGATTTGTCGGTGAAAGGGTAAAATCATTGACTCCCGAGGAACATATATATTTCTGTTGTCCACTTCAGCTCGTGGGACATGTGGCTGTATTAGACCCCCACCCCCACCCCCACCCCGACCCCCACCCCACCCCACCCCACCCCATCTCCCACCACCCACGTCCTAGCTCCACCCATTCTGTAAGATCGTTATGTAGCCGAAGGGGTCAATGCAGGACGGCAGTCTTTGCGGTGGTAGCGGGTTCTTTCCCCGTGAGCGGGTGGTGGTGGCTGGGGAGGACGATCTGTGGTAGGTGTCGACTGGTCGGCGGCGACGTACTGGCGGTTGCCTTGTCTATGGGTGTAGGTATGGCGGTTGTCGTCGTCGGGTGAGCTGTGCAGCTGGTGGGACGATGAAAGGCATCCATTTTTGGGGGAGCGGGTGAACCACTCGTCTCTTGCGTCCCATTGGGGGTCTCTTTTCTCCATACAGGCATTTGCAGACCAGAAACGGCTGCTGCATCTATTGGTGCATGTGGGTCTTGCCGAGTCGCCTCTGCAGGTTAAACTCGGTTGTAGAATCAGAGTAGCGGTGTACAACGAGGTTCGAGTGCAGTGCGTGCGTGCGTGCGTGCGTGCGTGCGTGCGTGCGTGCGTGCGTGCGTGCGTGCGTGCGTGCGTGCGTGCGTGCGTGCGTGCGTGCGTGCGTGGGTGTGTGTGTGTTCGATGTGGTCGATGGCGTACCAATCGCCTGACAGTCTAAAAGGTTAGGACATGAGCGGCATCGGATTGAAGTGATGTACAATATTCCCAAATGAGCTAGGCTGATATCGACTTATCAGAGTGAGCAGCAAAAACGGATTCCCACGTGCTCTCCCTGACTTAGTGTGTGGTGCTATGTTGGGAAATAAAGCCATCGCTTCTGTAGCAGCCACTAGATGAACTTCTAGTGATGTACGTAGGTGGGCGGTGTTATGAATCTTCTACCTATCTGTGGCATTATGTGTAGACAGGTGTTATTCCAAGTAAAACGCGGTTTAGTGGGTTTGTTCCAAGGAGCGTATGAGTATGAGGAAAAGTTTCCTAAGCGCTCTAGGAAAGAGAAGAGTTTTGAACACAATTTAGCTGATCATAGGTTTTCTATTACAATGTTCACTTTAGAAAACAACCCTTATAATAAATAGTGGTAGGATAGATTCACGCAGAGTAGTATCATAAAAACATATAAATTGGTGCGTGCGTGCGTGTGTTGATCGTTGTCTCTCGATTTTGTCTCATGTTGCTGTTGCTCCTCATGCTTGGGCGTGGGGGATGGGGAGGGCCTAACCTGGACCTAACGGGGGTGGGGAAGGGATGGGGGTAGTTGCTGGGTCGGTGGTGGGGGGGGGGGGAGTAGGTGCGTGCGGTCTTATGACCTGATGTACCATGGGGGGCTTTAGATCAGAGACCTCCCGGCCCCTTTGGGGAGAGTGGGGAGGTTGGGGTGTGGGGTCTTTCGGGTCCTGGGACCCATTTGCTCTTCTGGCCATCATCCGAGCAGGCACCAGCGCGCACTTGATTGATTTTTATTGATTACGCGGCCCGTATGGTGACTGCGTCCGTCCGAGGACGAACTCGATCAGTCATCCGGGTTGCATCCCTCCATAGTACCATTGAAAAGTCCGAAAGATTCTAATTCTAGCAATTTTGTTTTGATTTTGTAATCCGTATGTTGCGTGGTTCCATCCGAGGACGAATCCATTCAGCATCCGGTTTACTTTGATTATGCCGAAATTTCTTGCCTACCTAACCCTAGCTCACGTTCACACAGTGATGAGTACTGTATGACGGGACCTCAATTTAAAGGCCCATCCGAGAAGACTGAAGTCATGACGAATTCGCTCAGCGAGGCACCTTATTAACTTGCGGGAAGGCTCGCGTGACTCCTCCCTCACTTCGTGAGCGAATTAGATTCTTTGTTTACTCAACATATCGTCGAATGATGTGTTAGCATCCAGAATCCTACCATATTCGGTGTGAGTGTACAGTAACGGTCAGTGTTAAATTTCTGTGAAGAAGGTTTGGCCAACTTTTATTAAAATTAGCTCAGTGGTTAATAAGTAGGCCCAGTCGGGTGGCCACATGTGATGTGCCTGTAGGTGAGGTGCATGTTTCTCCATCAGCATCCGTTCATGACTTGGAGGTGTTGATGGACTCGAATGGACGCGTGGATGAACAAATCAAGAAAGTATGTAACGGGGCATCTCATTCACTATGGCGTATAGGAAAAAATCAGTCATCTTTTGGATCAGGCCAGCACTGAGAAATTAGTGCATGGTTTTGTTACATCGAAGCTAGATTACTGTAATAGCTTGTTCTATGGTCTTCCGGACTACAAGATCAAAAACATTCAGTATATACAGAATTCTGCGGCTAGACTGGTCACCAGACGTAAGCTAGATCGTCATGCGGATATGACTCTGGTACTCAAAGCGCTTCACTGGCTCCAAGTCGAACAGCTGATTCTGTTCAAAATGTTGTGCATAATTTTCAAGGTTATACGCCACGGTGAGTCAGCGCCTAGCTACCTCACTGATATGATTAAAGTTCAAAAGCCTTCATACCGCACTAGGAGGAGCGTTGAGGTGAAGCTGACCCCTTCTCTTATAAATCCCTCTTCCACCTGAGTTGAGATCATTTACTAAATTTACCAATTTTAAGTCAAACCTAAAATCATTTATTTTTAAACAACATTTTAGTTAATGTGTATGTGTCACTGCTTTGTGTTATATATTATATGATTTGCTTGTTTTATTGTACATGTACAGACTGTTGAGACTTGCGTGTAATGGTCTTTAAAAATAAATATTATTATTATTATTATTATTATTATTATTATTATTATTATTATTATTAGTCTTTTATCTAATTTTCTCAGAAGTTTTCAGAAACACCTAAATGGCCAACAAACATGCTAAATTTTGATTGATCCCCATCAGTTTTTACATATCAACTGTCCATGGACAAACGTTAATGGCTGTTAGTCCTAATCATATCTTCCAAATTTCAACCTGGTCTGATTAGTGGTACTGGAGAAGTCATTTTCGGTACAACTAGTTCATTTAAGATGGCCGTCAAAATATTTGACCAATCATGTTCCCTTGAACAAACTTGCTTCAGCTGTTTCATGAAGTTTGAATCAATCCTTCAAGTGGTTTCGGAGAATAAGACTTTTAAAAACGTTTCAAAAATTGGGCCAAAACCAAGATGGCAGCTGGACAAATTGGCCAATCGGATTCCTTTGAACAGCATTGGATAGCTATGCCCTAAGGATGCTTCCTGCCAAATATATTTGAAATCGCGCCAGTAATTCTCGAAGACATTTGAAATTTGTCATTGCTTTAGTATTGGAGTTAGGCCTATTGGAGGGAAAAAGCTCCAGGATGGCCGCTAAATCGTTTATCAGACAGTTTGGAAAGTGCAAATTTGAAATCAGCATACCCAAAAAACATATAGAAACCCCATTCCGGCTTCAAAGTCCATCAAATAAAAAATCCAATGTGGCCGTCAAACACGCTACAATTGTATTGGTTCATTGCAACTATGTGTTGGACGTATTAACTTCCCTTGAACAAATTTTAATTGGCCTTAGTCCCTAATCATAGCTCTGAAATTTCGTCCCGATCCCTTCGTTTTCGTGAAAACATGATCACTTGAACCACTTGGCCAATCAAGTTCCCTTGAACAAACTTGTTTCAGCTCATGCCCTAGATGATATTTCGTGAGTTTTGAATCGATCACTCAAGAGGTGAGAGAAGATTTTTTAAAACGTTTATAACGGTCTGCTAAAATCCAAGATGGCCGCTGGCCAAATTGCCCAATAAGCTCCCTTTGAGCAAACATTTATCTATGTCCTAAGGATACTTCCTGCCAAATATAATCGAAATCGAGCCAGTGGTTCTTCAGAAGTTTTCTAAAGAAAAAGTTGACAGATGAACCACAGACGACGACATAAGCTCACTTGGCCATTCTGGCCAGGTGAGCTAAAACGTGTCTACAACGGACACCCTACGTAGATTATACGTTCCGGTATTGGCCCAGTATTGACCCATATACCTTTATTATTAGGGAAGCTTCATCGTCAGGTCTCTATTTTTCTCTCACTCTCAATACAACCCTGATTAAAATACGCAACATCAGCAGCGTTCTCTCATTGATCAAGGGAGGCAACTACACCGCCTCTTATTGCGTACAACTAACTGTCCATTTACATTTCAGTGATGTTTCAATGAAGATTATCTCCATTATCATAGTCAATCGACATGAGATACAGATTCCAAAACTATCTCAAACCGTAGCAAAGATTGTAAAATACTAACTTGACTCCAATAAGACTGGCTTTTATTCACATTTACCTGTATAGCTGATAGATTGGATGGAAATTTTTTACATACCAATATATTGATATGGTTAGAGCGGCGGTACAGCGTAAGAAAGGCAACTCTTACAGCGAACTAGTTAACACACTCAAGAAGGATAACTCATACATTAGGCCAAGATGTTATATTTCTGTTTTGGATATTTTTATGTCTATTCTAACACTGTGTATTTGATTCAATAGTTCAGCTTTCATAGAATTCGGAATAAATAAGCATTTCCGATTTAAATAGCAAGCAATCATTTAAAGATATTCTTCTCTGTAATTCCAATATTCTCTGGCATCAGGTTCAGTTTTATTTCTGTTGGTAGACCCCATTAAGCCTTTAACACGCATATATTAGCCAAAAACCCATCTGCAGTGGTCTTGAGAAATGTCCATTTGCAGACCAAGAGAAGACCATTATTGGAAATTTACCACTGAAATGGCTGGCTCGATAACCAAACCAGTCATTTCAGTGACAAATTTTCATAAATAGTCGTCTCTTGGTCTGTAAAATGACATTTTCTATAAGAAAGTTTAAATTGTCTTGACCAATTTCGAGTGTTAACGGATTAAAACATGAAACTGAACCGGAAGTCAGAGAATATTGGAATTATAGAGAGGAAATATCTGTAAATATCTACAAATATTTTGACACATTCACCTGATTCAAATACATTTCAGATGCTAATCTCTCAGTAAAAGATCGTTGCTGCCTCCAATATGATCTGTTGCAACGTCACGGATAGTATACGCCGAAGGAATTCGTCATCTTTAATCTACCACTAGGTGATCATGTCATTATCATATCTTCCCGTTAATTTACCATTTTTAATTTAAAGAAATAAAGATTGACTTAACTATCATCTCTCACGTGCAAGATGACGTCATTACCGTTAAAGTACCCCGTGTCGGGTCGTCTTGTTAATGACTAAGAATAATAGGTAGCGTAGCCACGGAGGTGCCACGGGAAAGGTTAATCCCCTTGATCCCATCATCGCAAACGTGGCGCCTGAATTATGCGTAAAATATACTAATTTAATCACGTTAACAGCCAACTGATCTCCATATTCACCCCTGGGAATGCACAAGAAGCCATCTGAGAGCACCAGACGTCACAATTCTCAGCTGTTTGCGCGGGAATCCATGCCAACTCCCTATCCCACCCCATGACACTTTGCTATACCAACATGGCGCCTTTTTAGTACGGTAGCGCTTGGTCCCCCCTGACGCTAAAACATGGCTATGCCACTGAGAACATTTCATTCAAAGACCAAACTGAGAGTGATGTAAGCGCAGCACGGTGTGGTTTTTTATTTGAGCTTGGTTTCTGACCATGACTGATGAAGAGAGGCCCAATGTCCTTGACTCTAAGCTAACTCACACTTAGAGTGCTTGTCTACATGCATGGCATGTACTTAATGGAGGAATCCAGTTTACCAATCAATCATAACAACGTCACACATAGGTTGACGTCATGATCAATTACATCATGAATGACGCTATATAGTCAATCACAAACGCTTAATAGTCCGTCCGCTTAAGAGTCCGGAAAGTTGTACGAATTGTATGTCTCTACAATTTAGTAAACATTATGTTGAATAGTTTGAAACTAATTTGACTGTGCGCTGTTTGGTACATAGGCAGCAACAGCACCCGGTCAAATTAGTTTCAAAATATTCAATAGCTTACCCGTATAGTTTTCAGGAAAGATCCAGGGAGTGCAGAGATAGATTCACCCCAACACAGGCAAAGCGTGGTTGGAGCTGAGCTAAAGATGGGCGTGGAAAAACTAAAACTGGATTGCTCCATTCCAAAGGGATATCAACACATTTGGTCTAAATAATAATAATAATAATAGGATATTTATAGTGCGCTATAATTCCACGCAAATATTGCGTCCTCTAAGCGCTTACAATAATAAAATAAAATGATCATATAGTTGGATATGCCTGACGGAACAAAAACGTTTTAAGATTTGATTTAAATATAGCTAGAGGGGATGAAGATTTAAGACTAGCTGGAAGATCATTCCATTCTGTAGAAGCAACAAAAGCAAATGTTCTGTGACCATAGGTTTTTGATTTAACTTTCGGAATTTTAAGCAGGTTTAGATTTGCAGATCTAAGTGGCCTGCTTGGCGTGTACGTTTCTAGCAGTTCTGAAAGGTAGGTTGGTGCTGTAGAGATGATACATTGATAGGTTAGGCAGAGGACTTTGAAGCGTATTCTCTGTTCTATTGGAAGCCAGTGAAGATCTTGGAGAATGGGACTGATATGATCACTCTTACGCTTTAGGGAAACAACTCTAGTGGCTGCATTCTGAATTGCTTGGAGTTTGCGCATAGCATCTTTTGAGGCGCCTATAAACAGACTGTTACAATAGTCTAACCTTGAGATAATTAATGTTAGTACCAGCATAATAGCAGCTTCGCGAGTTATGTATTTTCTGATGTTTGATATATTCCGCAGCTGCATAAAACACACTTTACGCAGATAACGGACATGATGTTCCATACTAAGTTCATTGTCTAACATGACACCCAAGTCCTTAACAGTGTCTACCAAGGGAATTTGAGCTGAGCCGATGGTAATCGCAGATAACTCTGTTTTGGCACGCCGAATTGCTGGCCCAATCAACATCGCTTCGGTTTTATCATCATTCAACATCAACATGTTAGAGGTCATCCATAATTTAATATCGGAGCAACAGTTTGTTATTTGATTGGAAGCGATAGTTGCAGTGGATGTGGATGGCGTAAAATTGTTGATTAGTTGAGTATCATCTGCGTAAAGGTGTCTTTTGATATTATGTGTTTCGATTACTGAACCTAAATATCTGAAAGCAATACAAAATGTACTGACTGAATGTTTTATTATTGCTTATAATGAGGAAAGTATCATCTTAACAAGAGGCCTAACGGCCTGTCGCTCACCTGCAACATTAGCATTTGAAATACTGGGTAGTTCATATCTCATGAAAATATATTTCGTGAAACTTCTACAGGATGACAGATAGATTCTATGTTTTAATACGGAATATTCTTCGAAATAAGGTCTTAGTTTTCCCTGTAGGTGGGGCTTAGAATACCTTCCGTATCCTCTGCGTGTCGTATGAGGCGACTAAAGGAGGTAAGGGTGAGGTAACCCTAAAAGAAACCTCGAGTGCTGAAGACGGAGGTTCCAGGCCGCACGGCGCACTCTAATAAACCATGGATCCACGCACTTAACGCTTATGATCATGTCGATAGTCACTTACAGGACTGGCGGTATGATCAGCGAACGAAAAGAAGAAGATCTTAGTAAATCTACCATGACAATTTGACCAAAGAATCATATTTATACCCCAATTTTAAATCCAAATATTTTACAATTTTTCAAGAACTCTAGTGAATAAATCTGACAAATTTTTCAAGAATTCAAGCTCATAGCTGCAGCTGTATTTTAGCCAAACTGAATGCCAGTCAAGGTCTCATCTCTCATGTTCAAAATATGAAGTGAATCATCAAGTTTTCGAGTGGAAACAGAATTACACGCATGAAAACGATTTCTATAATCCCTGCCGATAACGATTTAGAGTAAAATCTCATGACTTGATAATTCCAATTATAGTGTTCACTAGGTGTATAAATTTGATAATAAACTGAATTTATAACTTTAATAGGTGCCAATTTTTTTATCTGATTTCAATGATTTGGAAAAAAATGTTAATGGAATAACAAAAGTAGCATTCTTAGATAAATGTCTGTGTCGACTCGTATGACAGTCATGTTCTTTGGCATGTTTGGACGTTAATGACAATGACATGGTGTTAGGGTCAACTGAATTTCATGCTCATCCATGGGTAATTTTATGTTGGTAAGAGATGATGGACACATGAAGTACAGTTGAATAAGACTAATTCTGGAATGATGGTTCGGATGAAGTATATGAAATGTGACATAGAGGTGGCCATGTTGCTGTTCTTGACCATGGCTTTTCTGTTGCTCCTCATGCTTGGGCGTGGGGGATGGGGAGGGCCTAACCTGGACCTAACGGGGGTGGGGAAGGGATGGGTGTAGTTGCTGGGTCGGTGGTTGGGGGGGGGGGGGGGGAGTAGGTGCGTGCGGTCTTATGACCTGATGTACCCGGGTGGGGGGGGGGGCTTTAGATCAGAGACCTCCCGGCCCCTTTGGGGAGAGTGGGGAGGTTGGGGTGTGGGGTCTTTCGGGTCCTGGGACCCATTTGCTCTTCTGGCCATCATCCGAGCAGGCACCAGCGCGCACTTGATTGATTTTTATTGATTACGCGGCCCGTATGGTGACTGCGTCCGTCCGAGGACGAACTCGATCAGTCACCCGGGTTGCATCCCTCCATAGTCCCATTGAAAAGTCCGAAAGATTCTAATTCTAGCAATTTTGTTTGGATTTTGTAATCCGTATGTTGCGTGGTTCCATCTGAGGACGAATCCATTCAGCATCCGGTTTACTTTGATTATGCCGAAATTTCTTGCCTACCTAACCCTAGCTCACGTTCACACAGTGATGAGCACTGTATGACGGGACCTCAATTTAAAGTCCCATCCGAGCAGACTGAAGTCATGACGAATTCGCTCAGCGAGTCACCTTATAAACTTGCGGGAAGGCTCGCGTGACTCCTCCCTCACTTCGTGAGCGAATTAGATTCTTTGTTTACTCAACATATCGTCGAATGATGTGTTAGCATCCAGAATCCTACCATATTCGGTGTGAGTGTACAGTAACGGTCAGTGTTAAATTTCTGTGAAGAAGGTTTGGCCAACTTTTATTAAAATTAGCTCAGTGGTTAATAAGTAGGCCTAGTCGGGTGGCCACATGTGATGTGCGTGTTGGTGAGGTGCATGTTTCTCCATCAGCATCCGTTCATGACTTGGAGGTGTTGATGGACTCGACTGGACTAGTGGATGAAAAAATCAAGAAAGTATGTAACGGGGCATCTCATTCACTATGGCGTATAGGAAAAAATCAGTCATCTTTTGGATCAGGCCAGCACTGAGAAATTAGTGCATGGTTTTGTTACATCGAAGCTAGATTACTGTAATAGCTTGTTCTATGGTCTTCCGGACTACAAGATCAAAAACATTCAGTATATACAGAATTCTGCTGCTAGACTGGTCACCAGACGTAAGCTAGATCGTCATGCGGATATGACTCTGGTACTCAAAGAGCTTCACTGGATCCCAGTCGAACAGCTGATTCTGTTCAAAATGTTGTGCATAATTTACAAGGTTATACGCCACGGCGAGTCAGCGCCTAGCTACCTCACTGATATGATTAAAGTTCAAAAGCCTTCATACCGCACTAGGAGGAGCGTTGAGGTGAAGCTGACCCCCTTCTCTTATAAATCCCTCTTCCACTTGAGTTGAGATCATTTACTAAATTTACCAATTTTAAGTCAAACCTAAAATCATTTATTTTTAAACAACATTTTAGTTAATGTGTATGTGTCACTGCTTTGTGTTATATATTAAATGATATGCTTGTTTTATTGTACATGTACAGACTGTTGAGATTTACGTGTAATGGTCTTTAAAAATAAATATTATTATTATTATTATTATTATTATTATTATTATTATTATTATCATTATTATTAGTCTTTTATCTAATTTTCTCAGAAGTTTTCAGAAACACCTAAATGGCCAACAAACATGCTAAATTTTGATTGATCCCCATCAGTTTTTACATATCAACTGTCCATGGACAAACGTTAATGGCTGTTAGTCCTAATCATATCTTCCAAATTTCAACCTGGTCTGATTAGTGGTACTGGAGAAGTCATTTTCGGTACAACTAGTTCATTTAAGATGGCCATCAAAATATTTGACCAATCATGTTCCCTTGAACAAACTTGCTTCAGCTGTTTCATGAAGTTTGAATCAATCCTTCAAGTGGTTTCGGAGAATAAGACTTTTAAAAACGTTTCAAAAATTGGGCCAAAACCAAGATGGCAGCTGGACAAATTGGCCAATCGGATTCCTTTGAACAGCATTGGATAGCTATGCCCTAAGGATGCTTCCTGCCAAATATATTTGAAATCGCGCCAGTAATTCTCGAAGACATTTGAAATTTGTCATTGCTTTAGTATTGGAGTTAGGCCTATTGGAGGGAAAAAGCTCCAGGATGGCCGCTAAATCGTTAATCAGACAGTTTGGAAAGTGCAAATTTGAAATCAGCATATCCAAAAAACATATAGAAACCCCATTCCGGCTTCAAAGTCCATCAAATAAAAAATCCAATGTGGCCGTCAAACACGCTACAATTTTATTGGTCCATTGCAACTATGTGTTGGACATATTAACTTCCCTTGAACAAATTTTAATTGGCCTTAGTCCATAATCATAGCTCTGAAATTTCGTCCCGATGCCTTCGTTTTCGTGAAAACATGATCACTTGAACCACTTGGCCAATCAAGTTCCCTTGAACAAACTTGTTTCAGCTCATGCCCTAGATGATATTTCGTGAGTTTTGAATCGATCACTCAAGAGGTGAGAGAAGATTTTTAAAAACGTTCCTAAAGGTCTGCTAAAATCCAAGATGGCCGCTGGCCAAATTGCCCAATAAGCTCCCTTTGAGCAAACATTTATCTATGTCCTAAGGATACTTCCTGCCAAATATAATCGTAATCGAGCCAGTGGTTCTTCAGAAGTTTTCTAAAGAAAAAGTTGACAGATGAACCACAGACGACGACATAAGCTCACTTGGCCATTCTGGCCAGGTGAGCTAAAACGTGTCTACAACGGACACCCTACGTAGATTATACGGTCCGGTATTGGCCCAGTATTGACCCATATACCTTTATTATTAGGGAAGCTTCATCGTCAGGTCTCTATTTTTCTCTCACTCTCAATACAACCCTGATTAAAATACGCAACATCAGCAGCGTTCTCTCATTGATCAAGGGAGGCAACTACACCGCCTCTTATTGCGTACAACTAACTGTCCATTTACATTTCAGTGATGTTTCAATGAAGATTATCTCCATTATCATAGTCAATCGACATGAGATACAGATTCCAAAACTATCTCAAACCGTAGCAAAGATTGTAAAATACTAACTTGACTCCAATAAGACTGGCTTTTATTCACATTTACCTGTATAGCTGATAGATTGGATGGAAATATTTACATACCAATATATTGATATGGTTAGAGCGGCGGTACAGCGTAAGAAAGGCAACTCTTACAGCGAACGAGTTAACACACTCAAGAAGGATAACTCATACATTAGGCCAAGATGTCTTCTTCTTCTTTCTTCTTTTCGTTCGCTGATCATACCGCCAGTCCTGTAAGTGACTATCGACATGATCATAAGCGTTAAGTGCGTGGATCCATGGTTTATTAGTGCGCCGTGCGGCCTGGAACCTCCGTCTTCAGCACTCGAGGTTTCTGTCAGGGTTACCTCATCCTTAACTCCTTTAGTCGCCTCATACGACACGCAGAGGATACTGAAGGTGTATTCTAATCCCCACCTACAGGGCCGGGCCAAGATGTTATATTTCTGTTTTGCATATTTGTATGTCTATTCTAACACTGTGTATTTGATTCAATAGTTCAGCTTTCATAGAATTCGGAATAAATAAGCATTTCCGATTTAAATAGCAAGCAATCATTTAAAGATATTCTTCTCTGTAATTCCAATATTCTCTGGCATCAGGTTCAGTTTTATTTCTGTTGGTAGACCCCATTAAGCCTTTAACACGCATATATTAGCCAAAAACCCATCTGCAGTGGTTTTGAGAAATGTCCATTTGCAGACCAAGAGAAGCCCATTATTGGAAATTTACCACTGAAATGGCTGGCTCGATAACCAAACCAGTCATTTCAGTGGCAAATTTTCATAAATAGTCGTCTCTTGGTCTGTAAAATGACATTTTCTATAAGAAAGTTTAAATTGTCTTGACCAATTTCGAGTGTTAACGGATTAAAACATGAAACTGAACCGGAAGTCAGAGAATATTGGAATTATAGAGAGGAAATATCTGTAAATATCTACAAATATTTTGACACATTCACCTGATTCAAATACATTTCAGATGCTAATCTCTCAGTAAAAGATCGTTGCTGCCTCCAATATGATCTGTTGCAACGTCACGGATAGTATACGCCGAAGGAATTCATCATCTTTAATCTACCACTAGGTGATCATGTCATTATCATATCTTCCCGTTAATTTACCATTTTTAATTTAAAGAAATAAAGATTGACTTAACTATCATCTCTCACGTGCAAGATGACGTCATTACCGTTAAAGTACCCCGTGTCGGGTCGTCTTGTTAATGACTAAGAATAATAGGTAGCGTAGCCACGGAGGTGCCACGGGAAAGGTTAATCCCCTTGATCCCATCATCGCAAACGTGGCGCCTGAATTATGCGTAAAATATACTAATTTAATCACGTTAACAGCCAACTGATCTCCATATTAACCCCTGGGAATGCACAAGAAGCCATCTGAGAGCACCAGACGTCACAATTCTCAGCTGTTTGCGCGGGAATCCATGCCAACTCCCTATCCCACCCCATGACGCTTTGCTATACCAACATGGCGCCTTTTTAGTACGGTAGCGCTTGGTCCCCCTGACGCTAAAACCTGGCTATGCCACTGAGAACATTTCATTCAAAGACCAAACTGAGAGTGATGTAAGCGCAACACGGTGTGGTTTTTTATTTGAGCTTGGTTTCTGACCATGACTGATGAAGAGAGGCCCAATGTCCTTGACTCTAAGCTAACTCACACTTAGAGTGCTTGTCTACATGCATGGCATGTACTTAATGGAGGAATCCAGTTTACCAATCAATCATATTACGTCATAATCAACAACATCACACATAGGTTGACGTCATGATCAATTACATCATGAATGACGCTATATAGTCAATCACAAACGCTTAATAGTCCGTCCGCTTAAGAGTCCGGAAAGTTGTACGAATTGTATGTCTCTACAATTTAGTAAACATTATGTTGAATAGTTTGAAACTAATTTGACTGTGCGCTGTTTGGTACATAGGCAGCAACAGCACCCGGTCAAATTAGTTTCAAAATATTCAATAGCTTACCCGTATAGTTTTCAGGAAAGATCCAGGGAGTGCAGAGATAGATTCACCCCAACACAGGCAAAGCGTGGTTGGAGCTGAGCTAAAGATGGGCGTGGAAAAACTAAAACTGGATTGCTCCATTCCAAAGGGATATCAACACATTTGGTCTAAATAATAATAATAATAATAGGATATTTATAGTGCGCTATAATTCCACGCAAATATTGCGTGCTCTAAGCGCTTACAATAATAAAATAAAATGATCATACAGTTGGATATGCCTGACGGAACAAAAACGTTTTAAGATTTGATTTAAATATACCTAGAGGGGATGAAGATTTAAGACTAGCTGGAAGATCATTCCATTCTGTAGAAGCAACAAAAGCAAATGTTCTGTGACCATAGGTTTTTGATTTAACTTTCGGAATTTTAAGCAGGTTTAGATTTGCAGATCTAAGTGGCCTGCTTGGCGTGTACGTTTCTAGCAGTTCTGAAAGGTAGGTTGGTGCTGTAGAGATGATACATTGATAGGTTAGGCAGAGGACTTTGAAGCGTATTCTCTGTTCTATTGGAAGCCAGTGAAGATCTTGGAGAATGGGACTGATATGATCACTCTTACGCTTTAGGGAAACAACTCTAGTGGCTGCATTCTGAATTGCTTGGAGTTTGCGCATAGCATCTTTTGAGGCGCCTATAAACAGACTGTTACAATAGTCTAACCTTGAGATAATTAATGTTAGTACCAGCATAATAGCAGCTTCACGAGTTATGTATTTTCTGATGTTTGATATATTCCGCAGCTGCATAAAACACACTTTACGCAGATAACGGACATGATGTTCCATACTAAGTTCATTGTCTAACATGACACCCAAGTCCTTAACAGTGTCTACCAAGGGAATTTGAGCTGAGCCGATGGTAATCGCAGATAACTCTGTTTTGGCATGCCGAATTGCTGACCCAATCAACATCGCTTCGGTTTTATCATCATTCAACATCAACATGTTAGAGGTCATCCATAATTTAATATCGGAGCAACAGTTTGTTATTTGATTGGAAGCGATAGTTGCAGTGGATGTGGATGGCGTAAAATTGTTGATTAGTTGAGTATCATCTGCGTAAAGGTGTCTTTTGATATTATGTTTTTCGATTACTGAACCTAAATGTCTGAAAGCAATACAAAATGTACTGACTGAATGTTTTATTATTGCTTATAATGAGGAAAGTATCATCTTAACAAGAGGCCTGACGGCCTGTCGCTCACCTGCAACATTAGCATTTGAAATACTGGGTAGTTCATATCTCATGAAAATATATTTCGTGAAACTTCTACAGGATGACAGATAGATTCTATGTTTTAATACGGAATATTCTTCGAAATAAGGTCTTAGTTTTCCCTGTAGGTGGGGCTTAGAATACCTTCCGTATCCTCTGCGTGTCGTAAGAGGGGACTAAAGGAGGTACGGGTGAGGTAACCCTAAAAGAAACCTCGAGTGCTGAAGACGGAGGTTCCAGGCCGCACGGCGCACTCTAATAAACCACGGATCCACGCACTTAACGCTTATGATCATGTCGATAGTCACTTACAGGACTGGCGGTATGATCAGCGAACGAAAAGAAGAAGATCTTAGTAAATCTACCATGACAATTTGACCAAAGAATCATATTTATACTCCAATTTTAAATCCAAATATTTTACAATTTTTCAAGAAATCTAGTGAATAAATCTGAAAATTTTTTCAAGAATTCAAGCTCATAGCTGCAGCTGTATTTTAGCCAAACTGAATGCCAGTCAAGGTCTCATCTCTCATGTTCAAAATATGAAGTGAATCATCAAGTTTTCGAGTGGAAACAGAATTACACGCATGAAAACGATTTCTATAATCCCTGCCGATAACGATTTAGAGTAAAATCTCATGACTTGATAATTCCAATTATAGTGTTCACTAGGTGTATAAATTTGATAATAAACTGAATTTATAACTTTGATAGGTGCCAATTTTTTTATCTGATTTCAATGATTTGGAAAAAAATGTTAATGGAATAACAAAAGTAGCATTCTTAGATAAATGTCTGTGTCGACTCGTATGACAGTCATGTTCTTTGCCATGTTTGGACGTTAATGACAATGACATGGTGCTAGGGTCAACTGAATTTCATGCTCATCCATGGGCAATTTTATGTTGGTAAGAGATGATGGGCACATGAAGTACAGTTGAATAAGACTAATTCTGGAATGATGGTTCGGATGAAGTATATGAAATGTGACATAGAGGTGGCCATGTTGCTGTTCTTGACCATGGCTTTTCTGTTGCTCCTCGTGCTTGGGCGTGGAGGATGGGGAGGGCCTAACCTGGACCTAACGGGGGTGGGGAAGGGATGGGTGTAGTTGCTGGGTCGGTGGTGGGGGGGGGGGGGGGAAGTAGGTGCGTGCGGTCTTATGACCTGATGTACCCAGGGGGGGGGGGCTTTAGATCAGAGACCTCCCGGCCCCTTTGGGGAGAGTGGGGAGGTTTGGGGTGTGGGGTCTTTCGGGTCCTGGGACCCATTTGCTCTTCTGGCCATCATCCGAGCAGGCACCAGCGCGCACTTGATTGATTTTTATTGACTACGCGGCCCGTATGGTGACTGCATCCGTCCGAGGACGAACTCGATCAGTCACCCAGGTTGCATCCCTCCATAGTCCCATTGAAAAGTCCGAAAGATTCTAATTCTAGCAATTTTGTTTTGATTTTGTAATCCGTATGTTGCGTGGTTCCATCCGAGGACGAATCCATTCAGCATCCGGTTTACTTTGATTATGCCGAAATTTCTTGCCTACCTAACCCTAGCTCACGTTCACACAGTGATGAGCACTGTATGACGGGACCTCAATTTAAAGTCCCATCCGAGCAGACTGAAGTCATGACGAATTCGCTCAGCGAGGCACCTTATAAACTTGCGGGAAGGCTCGCGTGACTCCTCCCTCACTTCGTGAGCGAATTAGATTCTTTGTTTACTCAACATATCGTCGAATGATGTGTTAGCATCCAGAATCCTACCATATTCGGTGTGAGTGTACAGTAACGGTCAGTGTTAAATTTCTGTGAAGAAGGTTTGGCCAACTTTTATTAAAATTAGCTCAGTGGTTAATAAGTAGGCCTAGTCGGGTGGCCACATGTGATGTGCGTGTTGGTGAGGTGCATGTTTCTCCATCAGCATCCGTTCATGACTTGGAGGTGTTGATGGACTCGACTGGACTAGTGGATGAAAAAATCAAGAAAGTATGTAACGGGGCATCTCATTCACTATGGCGTATAGGAAAAAATCAGTCATCTTTTGGATCAGGCCAGCACTGAGAAATTAGTGCATGGTTTTGTTACATCGAAGCTAGATTACTGTAATAGCTTGTTCTATGGTCTTCCGGACTACAAGATCAAAAACATTCAGTACATACATAATTCTGCTGCTAGACTGGTCACCAGACGTAAGCTAGATCGTCATGCGGATATGACTCTGGTACTCAAAGAGCTTCACTGGATCCCAGTCGAACAGCTGATTCTGTTCAAAATGTTGTGCATAATTTTCAAGGTTATACCCCACGGTCAGTCAGCGCCTAGCTACCTCACTGATATGATTAAAGTTCAAAAGCCTTCATACCGCACTAGGAGGAGCGTTGAGGTGAAGCTGACTCTCTTATAAATCCCTCTTCCACTTGAGTTGAGATCTTTTACTAAATTTACCAATTTTAAGTCAAACCTAAAATCATTTATTTTTAAACAACATTTTAGTTAATGTGTATGTGTCACTGCTTTGTGTTATATATTATATGATATGCTTGTTTTATTGTACATGTACAGACTGTTGAGACTTACGTGTAATGGTCTTTAAAAATAAATATTATTATTATTATTATTATTATTATTATTATTATTATTATTATTCTTATTATTATTATTATTATTATTATTAGTCTTTTATCTAATTTTCTCAGAAGTTTTCAGAAACACCTAAATGGCCAACAAACATGCTAAATTTTGATTGATCCCCATCAGTTTTTACATATCAACTGTCCATGGACAAACGTTAATGGCTGTTAGTCCTAATCATATCTTCCAAATTTCAACCTGGTCTGATTAGTGGTACTGGAGAAGTCATTTTCGGTACAACTAGTTCATTTGAGATGGCCGTCAAAATATTTGACCAATCATGTTCCCTTGAACAAACTTGCTTCAGCTGTTTCATGAAGTTTGAATCAATCCTTCAAGTGGTTTCGGAGAATAAGACTTTTAAAAACGTTTCAAAAATTGGGCCAAAACCAAGATGGCAGCTGGACAAATTGGCCAATCGGATTCCTTTGAACAGCATTGGATAGCTATGCCCTAAGGATGCTTCCTGCCAAATATATTTGAAATCGCGCCAGTAATTCTCGAAGACATTTGAAATTTGTCATTGCTTTAGTATTGGAGTTAGGCCTATTGGAGGGAAAAAGCTCCAGGATGGCCGCTAAACCGTTTATCAGACAGTTTGGAAAGTGCAAATTTGAAATCAGCATATCCAAAAAACATAGAGAAACCCCATTCCGGCTTCAAAGTCCATCAAATAAAAAATCCAATGTGGCCGTCAAACACGCTACAATTTTATTGTCCATTGCAACTATGTGTTGGACGTATTAACTTCCCTTGAACAAATTTTAATTGGCCTTAGTCCCTAATCATAGCTTGGAAATTTCGTCCCGATCCCTTCGTTTTCGTGAAAACATGATCACTTGAACCACTTGGCCAATCAAGTTCCCTTGAACAAACTTATTTCAGCTCATGCCCTAGATGATATTTCGTGAGTTTTGAATCGATCACTCAAGAGGTGAGAGAAGATTTTTTAAAACGTTTCTAAAGGTCTGCTAAAATCCAAGATGGCCGCTGGCCAAATTGCCCAATAAGCTCCCTTTGAGCAAACATTTATCTATGTCCTAAGGATACTTCCTGCCAAATATAATCGAAATCGAGCCAGTGGTTCTTCAGAAGTTTTCTAAAGAAAAAGTTGACAGATGAACCTCAGACGACGAGATAAGCTCATTTGGCCATTCTGGCCAGGTGAGCTAAAACGTGTTTACAACGGACACCCTACGTAGATTATACGGTCCGGTATTGGCCCAGTATTGACCCATATACCTTTATTATTAGGGAAGCTTCATCGTCAGGTCTCTATTTTTCTCTCACTCTCAATACAACCCTGATTAAAATACGCAACATCAGCAGCGTTCTCTCATTGATCAAGGGAGGCAACTACACCGCCTCTTATTGCGTACAACTAACTGTCCATTTACATTTCAGTGATGTTTCAATGAAGATTATCTCCATTATCATAGTCAATCGACATGAGATACAGATTCCAAAACTATCTCAAACCGTAGCAAAGATTGTAAAATACTAACTTGACTCCAATAAGACTGGCTTTTATTCACATTTACCTGTATAGCTGATAGATTGGATGGAAATATTTACATACCAATATATTGATATGGTTAGAGCGGCGGTACAGCGTAAGAAAGGCAACTCTTACAGCGAACTAGTTAACACACTCAAGAAGGATAACTCATACATTAGGCCAAGATGTTATATTTCTGTTTTGCATATTTTTATGTCTATTCTAACACTGTGTATTTGATTCAATAGCTCAGCTTTCATAGAATTCGGAATAAATAAGCATTTCCGATTTAAATAGCAAGCAATCATTTAAAGATATTCTTCTCTGTAATTCCAATATTCTCTGGCATCAGGTTCAGTTTTATTTCTGTTGGTAGACCCCATTAAGCCTTTAACACGCATATATTAGCCAAAAACCCATCTGCAGTGGTCTTGAGAAATGTCCATTTGCAGACCAAGAGAAGACCATTATTGGAAATTTACCACTGAAATGGCTGGCTCGATAACCAAACCAGTCATTTCAGTGGCAAATTTTCATAAATAGTCGTCTCTTGGTCTGTAAAATGACATTTTCTATAAGAAAGTTTAAATTGTCTTGACCAATTTCGAGTGTTAACGGATTAAAACATGAAACAGAACCGGAAGTCAGAGAATATTGGAATTATAGAGAGGAAATATCTGTAAATATCTACAAATATTTTGACACATTCACCTGATTCAAATACATTTCAGATGCTAATCTCTCAGTAAAAGATCGTTGCTGCCTCCAATATGATCTGTTGCAACGTCACGGATAGTATACGCCGAAGGAATTCATCATCTTTAATCTACCACTAGGTGATCATGTCATTATCATATCTTCCCGTTAATTTACCATTTTTAATTTAAAGAAATAAAGATTGACTTAACTATCATCTCTCACGTGCAAGATGACGTCATTACCGTTAAAGTACCCCGTGTCGGGTCGTCTTGTTAATGACTAAGAATAATAGGTAGCGTAGCCACGGAGGTGCCACGGGAAAGGTTAATCCCCTTGATCCCATCATCGCAAACGTGGCGCCTGAATTATGCGTAAAATATACTAATTTAATCACGTTAACAGCCAACTGATCTCCATATTCACCACTGGGAATGCACAAGAAGCCATCTGAGAGCACCAGACGTCACAATTCTCAGCTGTTTGCGCGGGAATCCATGCCAACTCCCTATCCCACACCATGACACTTTGCTATACCAACATGGCGCCTTTTTAGTACGGTAGCGCTTGGTCCCCCTGACGTTAAACCCTGGCTATGCCACTGAGAACATTTCATTCAAAGACCAAACTGAGAGTGATGTAAGCGCAACACGGTGTGGTTTTTTATTTGAGCTTGGTTTCTGACCATGACTGATGAAGAGAGGCCCAATGTCCTTGACTCTAAGCTAACTCACACTTAGAGTGCTTGTCTACATGCATGGCATGTACTTAATGGAGGAATCCAGTTTACCCATCAATCATATTACGTCATAATCAAAAACGTCACATATAGGTTGACGTCATGATCAATTACATCATGAATGACGCTATATAGTCAATCACAAACGCTTAATAGTCCGTCCGCTTAAGAGTCCGGAAAGTTGTACGAATTCCAAAGGGATATCAACACATTTGGTCTAAATAATAATAATAATAATAGGATATTTATAGTGCGCTATAATTCCACGCAAATATTGCGTGCTCTAAGCGCTTACAATAATAAAATAAAATGATCATACAGTTGGATATGCCTGACGGAACAAAAACGTTTTAAGATTTGATTTAAATATAGCTAGAGTGGATGAAGATTTAAGACTAGCTGGAAGATCATTCCATTCTGTAGAAGCAACAAAAGCAAATGTTCTGTGACCATAGGTTTTTGATTTAACTTTCGGAATTTTAAGCAGGTTTAGATTTGCAGATCTAAGTGGCCTGCTTGGCGTGTACGTTTCTAGCAGTTCTGAAAGGTAGGTTGGTGCTGTAGATATGATACATTGATAGGTTAGGCACAGGACTTTGAAGCGTATTCTCTGTTCTATTGGAAGCCAGTGAAGATCTTGAAGAATGGGACTGATATGATCACTCTTACGCTTTAGGGAAACAACTCTAGTGGCTGCATTCTGAATTGCTTGGAGTTTGCGCATAGCATCTTTTGAGGCGCCTATAAACAGACTGTTACAATAGTCTAACCTTGAGATAATTAATGTTAGTACCAGCATAATAGCAGCTTCGCGAGTTATGTATTTTCTGATGTTTGATATATTCCGCAGCTGCATAAAACACACCTTACGCAGATAACGGACATGATGTTCCATACTAAGTTCATTGTCTAACATGACACCCAAGTCCTTAACAGTGTCTACCAAGGGAATTTGAGCTGAGCCGATGGTAATCGCAGATAACTCTGTTTTGGCACGCCGAATTGCTGGCCCAATCAACATCGCTTCGGTTTTATCATCATTCAACATCAACATGTTAGAGGTCATCCATAATTTAATATCGGAGCAACAGTTTGTTATTTGATTGGAAGCGATAGTTGCAGTGGATGTGGATGGCGTAAAATTGTTGATTAGTTGAGTATCATCTGCGTAAAGGTGTCTTTTGATATTATGTTTTTCGATTACTGAACCTAAATATCTGAAAGCAATACAAAATGTACTGACTGAATGTTTTATTATTGCTTATAATGAGGAAAGTATCATCTTAACAAGAGGCCTAACGGCCTGTCGCTCACCTGCAACATTAGCATTTGAAATACTGGGTAGTTCATATCTCATGAAAATATATTTCGTGAAACTTCTACAGGATGACAGATAGATTCTATGTTTTAATACGGAATATTCTTCGAAATAAGGTCTTAGTTTTCCCTGTAGGTGGGGCTTAGAATACCTTCCGTATCCTCTGCGTGTCGTAAGAGGCGACTAAAGGAGGTAAGGGTGAGGTAACCCTAAAAGAAACCTCGAGTGCTGAAGACGGAGGTTCCAGGCCGCACGGCGCACTCTAATAAACCATGGATCCACGCACTTAACGCTTATGATCATGTCGATAGTCACTTACAGGACTGGCAGTATGATCAGCGAACGAAAAGAAGAAGATCTTAGTAAATCTACCATGACAATTTGACCAAAGAATCATATTTGTACTCCAATTTTAAATCCAAATATTTTACAATTTTTCAAGAACTCTAGTGAATAAATCTGACAATTTTTTTCAACAATTCAAGCTCATAGCTGCAGCTGTATTTTAGCCAAACTGAATGCCAGTCAAGGTCTCATCTCTCATGTTCAAAATATGAAGTGAATCATCAAGTTTTCGAGTGGAAACAGAATTACACGCATGAAAACGATTTCTATAATCCCTGCCGATAACGATTTAGAGTAAAATCTCATGACTTGATAATTCCAATTATAGTGTTCACTAGGTGTATAAATTTGATAATAAACTGAATTTATAACTTTGATAGGTGCCAATTTTTTTATCTGATTTCAATGATTTGGGAAAAAATGTTAATGGAATAACAAAAGTAGCATTCTTAGATAAATGTCTGTGTCGACTCGTATGACAGTCATGTTCTTTGCCATGTTTGGACGTTAATGACAATGACATGGTGTTAGGGTCAGCTGAATTTCATGCTCATCCATGGTCAATTTTATGTTGGTAAGAGATGATGGACACATGAAGTACAGTTGAATAAGACTAATTCTGGAATGATGGTTCGGATGAAGTATATGAAATGTGACATAGAGGTGGCACTATGCAAAGTTGTACTTATTATACAATAACAGATGACATCGCTAAGTTACAGACAGCATTTACTTTTAAGTAATTACTGAACACGGATTATAAATTCTAACTAATATCATGACGCATGTCATTGCAAAAGCTTGTCATTCCGTCCCCACTACCTCTCACTATGTGCATGCTGTGAGTAAAGGGTTAACAAACGTGAACAAGAATATTGTATAACAGGTAACGTTATGTAATAGTAGCATTTTATGCAACACAAAATTACAATGACATTAGTGACAGAAATAAATGTATGGAAATCTTGAAAAAGCACTTCTCAAACGTGGTCACTAGATCAACTTAGTCAATGAATTACTGGTAAAGACAGGAGAGTTCAACTTGTCATATGCTTTTTGGATTTAAAATAAGGAGCTTCATTAAGACATCTGGTCGGAAGATTACTAGCATTAAATAATGAACATAATTTGGACTCATATTAGTACCAATACAACGTTATTAAAAATGCAATTTTTTCATGTCTACAATTAGCTATTTAAGAGACACTATCTTCATTACCTACTGCATGTGGTAAGCAACGGGTTAACAAACATGAACAATAATACTGTATATATGGTACCTATGTGTAATTGTAGAACTTTATGTAACTAAGAATTATTAGCATCATTTAAAAATTTATGATTACAGAAACTATTTTTAAAACCTAGAACATCGCTTCTAAAACAGCGTCAGTAGCGATAGGCATCACAGGACTGCACTAGACTACATAGGCCATGAATTACAAAAAGAACACTTCAACCTGTCAAGAAAGATCATCTGCCTTTTGGGTTTAAAAATTCTTTCATTAACCCTCTAAGACTCGAGGCGTCAAAAACGGCTTCTGCAGGGGTCTTGGAAAATGTCCATTTGCAGACCAAGAAGACTATTTTTGAAAATGCAATACAAGAATGACTGACTCGATAATCAAGCCAGTAATTCCAGTGATAAATTTTCAAAAATAGTCTTCTGTAGGTTTGCAAATGGACATTTTTTATGAGAAAATTGAAATTTTATGAAACAAAGTTTTAAAACTTGCTGTCTAACATTCAATGTAGATGGAAGAGTTCGCCAAGAACGAATCAGTTGAAATGATGTATTAGATATTTCCGATAATTTGATTGGTCAAATCAGGATATCCCATTTATGACGTACATGACGTAGCCACATAAATTATGACATAACTTTCTTTTAAGACTGTAAAAAAGTTGATCTTTGATACAGGTTTAGAGACAAAACTTGTGACATTGAACTTTTCATGCAAAAAAACTCACAAGCGTCTTCTAGGGAGATAGATTGCTTGTCTCGTTTCGACCAAGGTTTTCTAGGCAAGTAAACTACAAACTGATGACGAAAAACATACAATTCTGAGTTGACCCTGAATTTTACTGAAACATAATTAAGCTCCTTTATGACAAAGTTCTTGTGGTAATTGTAAACTAAGAGTTTTAGTGACGCTGATAAAGTAGCAAAACAAGTCAACAATTTGCATGGAATAAAAAATGCAACTGTGGTCCATGTAGTACCCGTGCATCACCAAGGATACCCCGCCTTCCACTGAACCTTGCCTTTGGCTGAAAGCATGCAATTAATATTGAAGTTGGGTGAACCATGAAGTAGGCCTAATTTGATACTACAAGTAACATGCATCCATACACCAAGATTGGTTAAAAACTCTTAAAACTAAAGCCAGGACAGGGATTTTCTATGATGATTAGTGAATTGCGAAAGGTAGGTCATACTGACCTACCTTTACTATGACATACCTTTGATACATGATGGATCGTTAGCTTACAATGCATACATACACCACATTTGATTAGTGTAAACCAAAACCACTTGAAGTTATAAAACGAACAACAATTTTCTATGATGCTCAGTGAACCATGAAAGATAGGTCAGTGACCTACTTCCAATATATAACTAACCTTTAGCCCAAGATACGTCACCATAAAGCCATAGTTGAATACATGTATTTGTGAAAAATTCTTCAGAATATAGTTCGTACTAAAAATTTGGGGCAGACAAACACAATTTTCTATAATGTTCAGTGAACCATGAACAGTAGATCATTTTGAACTATTTTTAATATGTGACCCATTATTAGCCAAAAAGTGCTGCCATACATCGAGTTTATTAACTGCAAACAAAAAACTTCAAACTATAGCCCAGACATGAATTTACTATGATGTTGTATGTAATCAGCATCATAGAAAAAGTAATACCCATGTTTCCCGCTTTGCATGAGAAACCAGGTTATATTGATGACAGCTGTCTTAAGACAGGCTTTAATAACCATACATTTGAAAACAAAATAATATAATCATAGGAACAATGAAGAATATATTCTAATTTTATAACTTAAACCTGTTTGAAATGACAACAAAAGACAGTTATGAATATGTAGAAAGATGCTTCTTTATTCTTTTTCTGGATCATATGTACTGAAAACTTCAGATTTTCACCCCAAAAAATTTACCAGTCAAACCCGCTTACCCCGATCACACATCCACATGACTGAGAGTATTTATATCGGATAACGGTATCATGTGGTACCAATTGTTCGTATCGTAGTTTATTATTTATATATAATAGGGGAATATATGGTACTGGGATAGGTGGGCGAAAATTCGAAGGCCTGTGCTTTGATTTTTAACAATGCTGATACTAAAAAACGAAAATATGTTCATATTCGTTTTTTCAATATTTATATTTTATAAGCGGTTTTGAAACCGTCAGTGCATGATATCGGTTTTAAATATGGTATCGGTATATCGCGTGGCCCTACTGTATGTACCTACTATATTCTATGTCATATATAATATAAAATATATAAATGCTACCAGTATATGTATAAACATAATATTATAAGGCCATCCTTAAAAGATTTTTTGGTTGTCCTCTCCTGACACCGGTGGTTGAGGTAAGGTAAGTACGTAGGGAAATTCTTTTTTGAATAGAAATTCTAGAGCATACCACTGTAGAATTCTTCCACACAAATTTAGTTAAAATCTATCAAGATGCTAAGGAAGAGATACGGTTTGACACTTTCCAGTAAACTTTTTACAAAATCAAATATTTTAACCCAAAATAGTGACCAATCAAAAATTCTTCAAGACAAATTTGGCTGAAATCTCTTAAGTAGTTATGGAGGAGATACGCTCCGACACTTTCCGGTACATTTTTTACAAAATCTAAGATTTTCACCCAAAAAATGTACCAATCAAAATTCTGAATAGAAGTTCTAGAGCCTACCACTATAGGATCCTTCCAGGCAAATTTAGTTGAAATCTGTGAAGAAGCTAAGGAGGAGATGTATTTTGACACTTTCCGGTAAATATTTTTACAAAATCTAAGATTTTCACCCAGAAAATTGACGATTCAAAAATCTGAATAGAAGTTCTAGAACCTACCACTATAGGACCGTTCAAGACAAATTTGGCTGAATTCTGTCAAAAAGCTAAGGAGGAGATGCGTTTTGACACTTTCTGGTAAATTTTTATAAAATCTAAGATTTTCACCCAAAGAATTGACGAATCAAAAATCTAAATAAATTGTTCTAGAGCCTACCTTCATAGGATCCTTCTAGCCAAATTTGATTAAAATCTGCCAAGCGGTATAGGATGAGATACATTTTAAAGCAAAGGTTGACGGATGGACGATGGACGGCGGATGGATGGATGGACGGATGGATGGACAGATGACGGACGGTCGCCATGGAATAAGCGCACTTGGCTATTCTGGCCAGGTGAGCTAATAATGCACATCACAGAGGATACTGGATACCTAAGCACAAACCCAGAACTAAATTACCCTGTAATGCTGCGCGAAACAGCAACGGTAAACCACTTTTGATAAACAGTACAGATTTATCCTAAAATGCACCGATACCCCATGTTTCGGTTATAATGGGAGGCAGAATTTTGAGAATACAGACGTGACAACAATTTATTTGATGGTCATTGAACTATGAAATGTATGTCTCAGAAACGTACTTTTGATGCATGGCACACCTTTAGTACAAGCCTCGTTACTGTATATGAACAGTTTTTAAACTCTTGAAACTCCAAACATGATAAGAATTTTCTATGATATTCAGTGAATCATGAAAAGTAGATCATGAAAATCCTACTTTTGGTATGTGACATGTTTAGCATACAATATATCCTACACCAATTTTGGCCACGGTATACAAATAAATGTCGAAACCACAGCCTGGGCAAGAATTTTCTAGTGTTCAGTGAACCGAGAAAAGTGGGCTATATGGACCAACCTATAAGATTTGACACGACTTTAGGGCACAATTCACCCATACACAGTGTATTTGCCGTATACGAAAACATCTCGAAAAAAACAGCCCAGACAAGAATTGTTTATGATGTTCAGTGAACCGCGAAAAAGATGTCATGTTGACCTACCTTTGATACGTAGCATACCTTTAGACTATGATTCATCCATACACCAAGGTCTGTGACTATATGTGAACGACTTGAAAAGATAATTTGGATCAAAGATATATTTTCAGAATCTTATGATGTTCAATGAAACACGAAAAGTCAGTGACATTGACCTATTTTTTCTCTATAGCAAGTATTTGCTATGATGCTCACTGAAACGAGGAAAGTAAGTCACACTGACTTACTTTTGATAGGGGAAAAACGTTTAGTGCACAATGCATCCATATACCAGCTTTGATTAGTGTATATAAAGATAACAACATATGCTTCCTGGATAATTTACTACTGATTCCAATGAGAAATTTTGCCTTTGACCTATATCATCAAGAAACAGAGTCGAGCTGGCCTGGATGTTATATAGGTTGTAACGCATGGGTAAAGATACTCGCCATCTAAATCTGTCCTAACATGCCTCCATTACTAACAACGCATAGCTGAAAGGAAATACATATGGATGGACAGACGGACAGATGACAGACAGGGGATGATTACTATACATGTTGTATTTAGCATACATGGCCATGTTTTTGTGAGTTTGGACCCAGAGTGAGGCCGACAATATTAAGGTGTATGGATAACAAAAATGGAAGTAACTGTTCATATCACCATAGTAACCTAGGAACGGTCACTTAAAACATTGCTTTTATGGCCTCTACTATATTGCATATGCTAAATTCAAATCAGTTTGGGACTGACAAGAATAGAATATTTTTATGTTAACAGAACAATTTTTAACAGAACAATTTTTTGCCGTCTGCAATAAAATGAAACATAAAAGCATTGTTCACCCACAATGTTTCTGATACTAAACATATTTAATATTTCCTGAAATTGTTCTGGCGTGAAACATTTTGGTCTTCTGAGAAGCAGGTGAAGAAATTTGTAAATACTTTTTGATCGGTGACTAATCAGTGTTCACGCTGCGCTCATGCGATTCAAAATTTCTGACTAATATCTGGCCTAAATATCTATACTACTAACATCACCTGTTCTAACATATTATCGGTGCATTATAATATCACTTTAGCGATGCTGATGACTCATTTCAGCGAGGATGTGTTGGCCGTGTGCGGATAATAAAAACCTACGAAACAATGTTTTAGTTGAAAGTCAGAAAATGTTGGTCGTCCACGATGCGATTAAGGCAACTGACCCGATGTCTATTTTTTAAATAGCGGAGAAATACGATCATGGTGCTACTGAAAATGGGATTTATATAACAAAATAAAATAGCGTGCTAAATGATCACTCCAAATCTTTTGGCGCTCTGGCATCTAGACTAAATAGCACACAATAAATTTGCTAACAGTATTTTAATATATATTGTCTATACATTAGTCAATGTTACCATCAGATGCCAACTCATTGCTACTATTATCATCATGTGAGCTGTCTATCACCATCACTCTCTAAAATAATAACAATATTAGATTCCTTCCATGTAGGTTTGGATTCCTTCTGAGCTCTGCCATTAATATTTCAGCCAGATGGCAACTGTTCGTGTGTGAGGATTTCAACTCCCAAGCTGGGTAAACACGGCAATGTGGACTAGAATTCAGGACTTGGATTATGTATTGGATCATATGGAGAGGGCACACTGCAATGGAGATGCACTGGTGTCATCTCTTAGTTCTGATGGCCTTTTTGCCACAAATATGCCTTTCAAACACCCATGCCATCACCGGACAACATGGATAGGACGCATTGCTGATCGAAGAGCCCCAAATTTCTCTAAGGCTACAATAGTGGTCTTCAACCAAATAGACATCAAACCATGTAAAGCAGAAGTAAAGTCCCTACTTCAGGATGCCCGTTCCTACCGAGGTGCAGACTTCAATTCTGACCACAAACCAGTCGGTGCACACCTTCAGATGAACCATCTCTACCTAATGTGCAAACGCCATACTAAGCAAGACGGTAGTCACCTACACCCTACCCAAGCAGATCAGCGACACTGACAACCAAATGCCATATAAAAATGGCCTCGGAGAGCAGATAGCTAACATCGATATTATCTCCGATCAAACCCAAGCCATAACCCTAATGCTCAAATGTATGGAATTATCAGCTACCAGCATCATCTGAGTTCTCAAAAACAACAACTGAACCATGTATGGTGATGACGCCATAGTAGTAAAACTATCAGCAGAGCAGAAAGCCTTACATCTGCGCATCTATCAAAATGGACAAAGTGAAGACAGCAATTAACTACGTATAGAATGCAATAAAATTTTGCACCACATCAGCGAGAACTTTAAAGATCTTGCTATTCAACAAGCAGACACCCAAGCAGATGAAATCACTGCCACAGATGACTGTCACAAAATGTTTCAGGCAGCCCGAGCTCTGAGAGTTAACTTTAACGGGACCGACCAGGGCAAAGGAGACGCAATTCGAGAATGGTTCAAGGAACAGTTCACCAGCCATGATAAGCCCTTGCACTCATTTTCAAGTGGCCCATGGCCATTGCTAACACGAATTAAAACAGAAGTTTAGAAGTCACTGAAAGTCCTGAAAAATGGATGTGCACCCAGCCCTGATGACATGAGCAATGAACTATTCAAATACGCAAGTGACATTATCTCAAAACCGATCATACACCTAATCAATTCAGCCTTTATGCACCACCTTCCCATCGATGCTGCAGGCCAAATCACCCTTATCGTGCTACCTAAGCCCAATAAGCTCCCCCCCCCACACACACACACACACACACATCACACGTTGCAATGAAGACGAGCTGCGACTAGTGAGACTACCGCTTGCAGACACCAAGTTCAGAGTACGCGTCAGGACAATGAAGTCTCCAGAGTTTGAGGCATCAAGCAGCTCCCCACAGGGAGATGGACTATCCCCATGAGTTTTTCACCTGCTAGCTTGCTGCTGCACTAAAATCTGTGCGGAAAAATTCTGCAAGACCATAGCATCCACCCACACCCCACCCCAGGTGCGATGGAATAAGCCGACTATGTAGCCTTCATAGATGAGGAAAAGAAACCCATTGACGATGATCTACTCCTTATAGCGGCAAGCAAACGAAAAATTGGTAATCTTTTAATGAATGAATCGAAAACAGAATTCATCCGTATATACCTAGCAACAAAGCATGAAACTAAAGATGATGATCCACTTCGTGGCGGCGAAACATGGAGGAAAAGGAAAATCCTGGGCTCACTGCTCTGTAGTACTGCTGACATTGCTGCACACTGCATCATGGGGAACATAACTTTCCAGTCATTTTGGAAGCTATGGATTTGTAAATCAGATGCTCTTGCCAAAAAGACTACGTTTAGACAATGCAACCTCATATCCTTGATGTTGTACAACTCTAACAGCCAGGCAACTCCAAAGGCAGCTATAGATAAACTTAATGCCTCCACACCATCACTGGACACTGACAGCATAACTTCCAAAAAACAAGATATGTAACGCATTGCCGCTGTCTGTAAAAGTCACCCACCAAAGATGGCCTATGTTTGGTCCATGTGCTAAGGATGCCAGAAGACACACCAGGACAGAGTTCCTTGGATTTCACCCTTCTGGTAGCCAGCAAGTTTAAAGCCAGCTGAGGACATTATTGCATAAATCTGTTAAGTGTGCCGCAAGGTGACCTCAAGAAACCAGGACTAAGTACACTCAGATCAAGCATGGACCTGAGGCAGCTAAAGATTTTGGCCGAGGACAAGACACTGTGGTGAAAAGCGAAAAATGTCGGATTGCAGTTGTAGGATGTTTCTACTATTACAGCCGCAGAATGCAGTAATCATACATATATACATACATATATACAAAGCAATAAATCATCATGACATGACTTGTTCGTCTATTACAGCTTTCAGTTCAGGCTTTATTCTAAGTTAAGTTGGTTGGGATGCCTACTTTTGTCACATGGTCTCTTCCAAATGTCTACCTAATAATTAATCCTCATACTCGCGAAGGCAAACACATGGTCTAGCTACAGTTGACAAATCCAAATCTTTCTTGAGATTGAACTTTTTCCTTGTGTCACCATACTGTGCACGAATGTGTGACTGAGATTTCCGACCTACAACAGGATCGTGCAAGATGGGTATGGTGATCGTGCAAGGAATCTCATCCCTGAACACTTACATTAATCAACTCGCTACAATATAATTTTTCAATTAAATGATGTCAGTTTTATTTGTCTTGTCGGAGAAAATAGATGAGATACGGATCCAGTATATCGAATTTAATATCATCATTTAAGGATTAGGTGATACATACCATGGCTTGCAAGACATTTGTAAAAATCTCATATTGTGACACTCACATTGGAGGGATCCAATCAGTCACTCAAATCTCTGACGCCAAATCAAAATGATGTAGATCCCTCACAAAACTGGTAATGGAACATCATGGAAATGTCTGAAATGTATGTGCATGTATATGAATAAGCTACAATCTAATTCCTTTGAATATTTTGAACCTAATTTCACTGAAAGATGTTGCTCCCACCAACAGCAATAGGCCCCAGTCAAATTACTGTCCAAATATTCACCAGTTTACCCGCATATTTAGCTTGAAATTTGGCTTCTGGAGATTCCTGTTTCAAAGTTTTAAATCCATTCCAAATATCCATTAAAAGTGGGTAGTAGATCTTAGCTAGAAATAGGTGTGAAATAGCTAGAAATTGACCCCTTTATTTCCAAGTCACATTGGAATTTCATATGTTGAATATTTAAACCGTTGTTTACAACTCTTAACTGTCTGACTGCCACAAGCCACAAGACAATAACTTCCATAGCAATAACTCTGGATATGCTGAATATTTTGAAAACAGTTTGACTGAAAGTTGTTGGTGGCTTAGGCACCAACAACTTTCAGTCAAATTGTTTTCAAAATATTCAACATATTCAGAGTTAAACCGCATGAAACATGAAGATGGCAGAAATTCAACAGGGAAACAGTTAAAATACTATTCAGATTATCGTCTTACTCCGACGCAACTAAGGAATATCTTAACACTTGTCCATGGTCAGGATTTGTTAAGGAAATTGAGGGGTTTGCTTTGCGTGTCAGTTTTTAGACGAACACAGGACTATTTTTGCAAATTTATCACTAGAATAACTGGCTTGGACGACCCAGACATTCCTGTGATAAGCTTTCAAAACAATCTCCTCTTAGCCTGAAAAAGGATATTCCTCAAGACCTTTAAATTCAGAGGTCAGTAATTGTGGACTTGAATAATTGAAGTAAATTTTAGACACGGCTCTTCACTATTCAATTTCAGATCCATTTCAGAGATGTTAGTCTGTTAAGTCTTTCACTGATAAATTCTCCATAGCTCAATTTCAAGGCAACCATACAGGAAAACTATTGAATATTATTAAATTAATTTGACTGGAAGCTGTTGCTACCTTAGGCTACGATGGTTTCCAGTCAAAGTAATTTCAAAACATTTAACAGAATAATTTTTATAACGTACAGAATCTACTTTTCAGGGAAGCATTGGTGAAAAGGTTAAATCAAAACTATATCATGATCTGCGAAGTCGGCAAGAAAACATATTCCAGAATCTGAAATGGTAACCCTTTCATACTGAAGGTGGTCAAAACTGGCCTCTGCAGTGCTCTTGCAGAATGTCCATTTGTAGGCCGAGAGCATACTATTTTTGAAAATGTACCACTGGAATGACTCGCTCGGTAACCGAGCCAGTTATTACCAATCCATGTATTCCTGTGGTAAATTTTCAAAAATAGTATTCTATTGGACTGCAAATGGACATCTAATAAGCAATTTTTTGACAAAATTTAGACATTAAAGGGTTATAATACTGCTATCATTACTTTGTCAGAGGGATCCATTTCAAGTCATGCTCTACCTATTTCTAGCTAAGCTCCACCCACATTGTAGGGCAACAACAAAGGAGTTAAATTTTGTGTTTGAATCAATATTTTAGACTCAAAATTACCAGAATCTAAATTTAAAGGTACCTATAGAGGAAGGCTGTTGAATATTTTTAAACTATGGCAGCAACATCTCACAGGCAAATTAGTTTCAAAATATTCAAAACTCTTTATTAAATTGTAAAGGGTATCAGGCATACAAGTTCTACACTTGAAAGCCTATTCCAGCCTCATGATACGGCACCCTTCAGCTAACTAGCGACGTAATTGTTGATGTAAAATACTTGAATGGCACATCTTATCCCTCCATTTATCTACATAACTTCTTATATAAAATTCTCTACCAATCAGATCCTAACAACATCATCCAACAAAATTGTTGAAAAGTGTACACCAGTTTCTCTGCTATTGACCCATTAAAAGATAGAATATTGACATCAGAGTTGTAAGGGTTAAGCACTGGGGTGGGGGGGGGGGGGTGAATCGTAGGCATTCAACAACAACAACAACAACAGAGTTAAATCTTGTTTTAACTTATAATGCCACTTTATATAATTTTTCATGAGAATGACTACTATCATATTATATTATACATGTAATATTAAAATTTAATAAATATTGTACATCATATATATATATATTGAAATGTGTGGAAAAAGAAATTATATTAGGTACAATAAACTAAATAACCATTACATTACTATCATGACTCATAATACATGATTTAACCCTTTACCCTCGAATTTGGTTTTTTTTTAAATTGAATTTTCTCATAAAATGTCCATTTGCAGACCAAGAGAAGACTATTTTTTTTAATTAACCACTGGAATGACTGGCTTGATTATCGAGCCAGTCATTCCAGTGGTAAATTTCCAAAAACTGTCTTCTCTTAATCTGAAAATGGACATTTCTCGAGACCAGAAGCTGTTTTTGGATGATATGTGTTAAAGGGTTAAAGAAATTTCAATGGACATACGACAGTTTATCATGCAAAATACAATAACATAGAGTATTCTGAAGTCATCATAATGCAACCATGTTGGATGTTTTGAAATTATCTTAACCAGAACCTGCAGGTGTCTAAGACTGCAACAGCTTCCAGTCAAAATAGATCCAAATCATTCACCAGTGTACCTGTATAATTTTTATGAAATCGAAATACATTTATACTGGGAATTCAGTAATGAATGGGTTAACTGATTTCTTATCATGATCACAGAAAATAGGAAAAGGTAACTCTCCATAGTTAATCGCATTGGTT
Source organism: Chaetoderma sp. LZ-2023a (assembly GCA_034401795.1). Lineage (NCBI taxonomy): Eukaryota > Metazoa > Mollusca > Caudofoveata > Chaetodermatida > Chaetodermatidae > Chaetoderma > Chaetoderma sp. LZ-2023a. The sequence continues at coordinate 82,406,528 of CM067367.1, forward strand.
TATCAAGGGAGGTAACTTATGTCTTTGTAAGAATGGATATTAATAATATTCAAGCTTTATACATAATCCTATAAAATAAATTTTGTTTGTTTCTGGTGATAATTTAAAAAGTGATAGCTAATATTAGCAAGAAAAGAAATAATTAAATCAATCTCAGCCAGACAGGTACTATAACTCTATTTGATTAAGATATAACATAGCTGGAATACTTTCTAAGGACAGTAACTCTTGATAGCTAAACACATCCATACACAAGGGAGATAATTATGTCTCACATATGAAGATTAATATGGTAAATTGATTGTTCATGATTATTCCAGATATATTTGATAAAAAACAGATTTTTTAACCCATAAAAGTTGGAGCTTTTAACTTACTTGCTTTAGCCGGCCAAAAACGGATTCTTGAGTGCTCTTGAGAAATGGCCATTTGCAGACCAAGAGATTATTTTTGAAAATTTACCACTAGAATGACTGACTAATCGAGAAAGCCATTCTAGTGGTAAATTTTCAAATTTGACAGTTATAGGGTCGATGCTCAATTTGAAAATGATGGTGCTGGAAGCAGCTGTCACACAAAACAAGACAATACAGACCTAACACAGCACAGGTAAGATTAACCCTCTTCAGGGAAGCATACACCAGGGAAGAGTAGCCCTCTCATGGTTAATAAATAGTTAAATATGAGAAAGAATAAATACAACAGTTCCTGAAAATATTATTTCCATAAACAGTACCAGCTTTCAGCAGCCTCATTTTCAAAGTAAAGAACAACAGAAGTCACTAGAACAGCTCCTATGACAATGACTGTTAGGGTACAGTGTTACTTTTTAACACTTTTAGCACTACACATCTTAGAATTTCAACTTCAAATCAACCATACAGTGTGCTGTTAAATATTTTGAAACCAATTTGACTGGAACCTGCTGCTGCCTACAGGGAGTGAGCTGCCTACAGGAAACAACAGCCTCGAATCAAATTAGATTCGAAATATTCAATGAAGTCCTATATCATAAGAAATTTATTGTATAAGATGTGTGGTATTAAAGGGGTTAACGGTTATTCTATGGCATCACCATGGCCTTTATTATTAACAGAGTTATTCGCCAGCGCATTTCCGACCTCATCATTCAGAGAGGTCATCTCGCCATCCCCATCTCCATCAGAGCTTCCATCATCGTTCATCTCAAGGTCTTCCTCAATACCCGTCGGACTCGGCGTACCACTGCTCAGGTTATCCGTGTCACGAATACATTCCAGCAGTAGAGGGTTTGTTGGGTTCTGAAATATATCAATGCTTAAACAGCTGACTGCTGCGAGCCACCAGACAATAATTTCAATGTGGAATATCTCTGGACATGCTGAATATTTTGAAAACAATTTGAATGAAAGCTGTTGGTGGCTTAGCCACCAACAACTTTCAGTCAAATTGTTTTCAAAAGATTCAGTATATCCAGGCTTAAACCCTGTGGAAAATATAGCCTGTAGAAATTCAGTAGGCAGTTATTTAAAAAGATCATATTAACATTTAGTGGTCAAGTAATTGCCAAAACGACCTCTGCAGTCGTCTTGTGAAATTTTCATTTGTAGATCAAGAGAAGACCGGGTTTTTTTAATTCTATAACTGAAATTAATTGATAAACAAGCAGGTAAAATTTTTTGGAATGTCTTCTCTGACATCTCTTCACAAATGGATATTCAGTAAAAAAACCAGTTTGCTTTTCTTGCCCACTTTCGACGCTTAATGGAGTAACCTGTTCCAAACACGAACACAAAGAACTCTGTGTCGATGAAAAATAGTGTTGAATATTTTAAAACTAATCATTTTTTCACTATCTTCCGAATGTCAATGATGTAATAGCTGCTGTCTTCAGGTAGAAAGCAATCCCTGCTGGAAAATGTTATTGCTTTTTACAACAAAAGAAACATCTAGTGAAATTACTTTCAACATTTGCAACATAATTCCTATGCAGTTGCTTTGGTATTGATATGTACTGTGTTTTCAGTGCTGAAAGTGTTAATTGGAGATATTATTAGTAATTATTTCAAGGTTTTTTTTCGTTTTTTCAAATAATTTAAAATGCAATGAATACCAAAAACAGTTCAGAATTCAAATGACAACACTTGAGTCAAAAGTTGATTTAAGCGTCAGGCTACTGAGTTTTTGCAGGCGACATATTCTAAGCATTATATCTCTGAAGATGTTAAATATTTTAGTCTTTGCTCATTGAAATTATTGTCTGGTGGCTTGCAACAGCAAAACAATTAAATTTCTATACTTTTCAATTAAAATATTAAACTATTTTAACCTTCAAGTCCCAGAATTTTAATTTCAGAACAATCATACTGGTAACCTGCTAAATACTTTGACACTAATTTGGAACAGCTCCCAGTAAAATTAGTTTCAAAATATTCGACAGAATATATCTTTCACTATAAATGAATTTTGTTCATATTTGGTCATTCGGTTTCACAGGGTTAATCAAAACGACTCATTCATAAATGCCATAAGTACCTGTGCAAAATGGACTCTCACATGGTCACGCATGTGGGCCTTGCGGGAGAAAGTCTTGGCGCACATGACACACGTAAACGGCTTTACATCGCTGTGTGTTCGCATGTGTGCCTTCCGATTCTCTTTACCTGAAGAGAAACATTTACAAAGTAGATATACATCAAAGAATGTGTTGCTAAACAGGTAATGTCAATTAAAGATTGTTAACCATGTTAGTCTGATTATAATGATATAGTGAATAGTCCTAGTAAGTCCTGTTAAGTCCAGTAAGTCCTTTTAAATCCTTTTGAAGTCGATTTAATTCCTTCAAGTCCATTTAAACATCGTTTTTAAGTTCATTAAAGTCAATTTACACACGTTTAAGTTTTACGTCCTTTTTAAGTTGATTCAAGTCATTTTAAATCCTTTCATGTTCATTTAAGTCTTTTTGAGGTCTTTTATATCTTTTTTAAGTCCTTTTATGACTAACTAGACTGATTATTTACAATCGCTCATGCATACATAAATATTATAGGTTTCATCAGGTCTTTCAGGACTGAAATTAACCATTTAATTGTCACATCAAACAAAACATGTCTTCTGCAGTGGTCATTTGTCTGGTGGTAGATGGGAAAAGATGGGAAATCACCACCGGAAGAGGAGCAAAAATTTCATTCAACTAGACCCGTTTATTTGTAAATTACGAATCTGAAAGGTGATCAACCAGGCTCAGGGACGTATCCAAGATATTGAGGTCAAATGTCAACAAAGGTCAAATGTGGCCAATTATAACAGTTTACTATATAACTAATTCTGCCAGCTAAAATGCAGTGTTTTTATAACTATTTTATGCTTTCATGTGTCTAATCTTTATAAAAACAATAAACCAAATCATTTGAGGGTTCGACCTTAACTCAAAGGTCAACGAATAACAATCTGATGTTAGTCTGACATATCATCACGCTTTTTCAGTGGTGATTCTCCCCCTCCTGCCACTGATCTAAGAGTATTTTTAGAATTTTCCCACCAGAATGGATGAGGTAAATTGATAATTGAGACAGTTATTCGAGTGGTAAATTTACAAAAAATATTCTTCACTTGGCCGGTAAATGGACATTTACTAAACAAACACTGTGAATTTCTTCACCAATCTTGACAGGGTTCATTTGATGCACTGTCATGAAAGAGAGGTATTGAACTTCAGAATAACATACAATTGACAAATTCACTTTCTCAGTCAATCATATGACGTCATAAATCATAATCAACTACATCACATGTAGGCTGACATCATAATCAATTACATCATGAATGACACGATTTAGTCCGTCATAAACACTTAATAGTCTGTCAAGCTGTATGAACTGTATGTCTTTACTATTTAATATACATTCTGTTGAATATTTTGAAACTAATTTGACTGCAAGCGGTTGCTGCCTATGGCAGCTACAGGATAGTCAAATTAGTTTCAAAATATTCAACAGCTTACCTGAATAGTTTTCTGGAAATTGAGATTCCGAGAGTGCAGGGATCGCTTGATCGCAACACAGCAAAGCATGGGTGGAGGTTAGCTAGAGATGGGTGGGGCATAGCTAAACTGGATTTCTCCATTAACACACTTTGACACTAAATCAAGAATTGTACAAGTCAGCTCATTAACTCTTTGACCTCCTGAGTCCTGACCTCATTGAGTCTTTGAAAGGTCACATGCATGCGTAACAAAATGAGTAGCTTCAGAATTATCAATAGATATGTAATTTGATCCAATCTGGATACCGGTACAAGTTTTTAAATCCGGATCACCAGCAATGTTTGAAAATCTTAGTTTATGATAACAATCTTAACCCTTTAACACTCGAGTCAGTCAAAAAAAAGCTTTTTCAGTGGTCTTGGGAAATGTTCATTAGCAGACCATGATAAGAATATTTTTGATGAAGTAACACTAGACTGACTGGCTCAATAACAGAGCCAGTCAATCCAGTGATGAATTTTCAACAAATCTTTTCTTTGCTGTGCAAATGGATATTTTTGATGAGAAAGTTTAAATTTTCCTGAATAAATTTGAGGATTAAAGGGTTTAATTTCAAATCCAGAGTCTGCAAAATGTTGAAAATGTAACTCATGCTGAAACTAGTCTGTATATACATGTAATTTGTATTGGTTTGCTTAATTATTTAAACCCTTTATTCCTTGAAATCCCAGTATCTCAATTTCCAGATAGCTATACAAGGAAGATGTTAAATATTTTGAAACTAATTTGACTGGAAGGTGTTGCTGCCATGATTCAAAATATTCAATGGCTTTCCTGCATAGCTGTCTGAACTCAGTGGCATCACTGGCGTCGTGACGGGGGCTTAGCAGGGCGCAGTTACCCCTGGGCACCAATTTCAGTGTTGCATTGGGGTATGGGGGAGGGGTGCCAAAAGGCCCATTGTGGTTAGTTTTGCCTGGGACTCCACTATTTGGGGACGGGATGGGCGGCAAAAAACGGAATTTCCCATGGAGCACCAGACAGTACCCTCACAGTGCCACTGTCTGAACAGCAACAGGATCAATTGAAACACATCAAATTGGTTTCAAAATATTCAACACGTAACGGTTAAATAGTTAACTTATAATCATTTATACAACTCACGTGTAAATCGCTTCTTACAGATTGCACACTCGTACGGTTTAACGCCGCTGTGTGTCTTCATGTGTGAACTCAGTGTCTTCGATGACGCAAACATCTTGTTGCAAATTCTGCATTGTATCATGTTGCGAGAGAGCACTATAAAGAAACACAGGTCACCTATATTTATCATCTCAATATTATAATCAGGGTGAGAAATGGAGGGATATGACATGTCACTCATTTATCTGACATCATAATCAATTATATCACAATTGTTAGCTGGCGTCACAATCAAAATTTCAAAATTACGTATATCTTCATCAAGAAAATTGAACAGTACATCACTAGTGTACGAATTGTATGTCTTTGATTAACCATTTCACTGATGAATTCCCTATTTCTCATTTTCAATGGTAACATACAGGAAAACTGTTGAATATTTTGAAAATAATTTGACTGGAAGCCATTGCTGCACAAGACAGCAACGGCTTCCAGTCAAATTAATTTCAAAATATTCAACATAATAAGTTTTATATCGTACAGAATATACTTTTTCAGGGATTTGTCGGTGAACCGGTTAATTAACACTTTAACCCACCACACAAAATGTCCATTTGCAGAACAAGAAGACTATTTTTGAAAATTGATGATTGGAATGACTGACTTGGTTATTTGGCCAGTCATTCCAGTTCTAAATTTTCAAAACTGGTCTTCTCTTGGTCTGCAAATGGACATTTCTCAAGACCACTGCAGAAGCCGTTTTTATCTGATATGAGGGTTAATAAGCATTCTGTTGAATATTTTGAAACTGATCTGAATGGCAACGGTATACGCAGTGACAGCAACGCAGTCAAATTAGTTTCAAAATATTCAGCAGCTTACCACGCTTACCTTCAAATTTAGATTCTGCGAATTCAGGATTCAAAGTTTCAACACAATTCCAATGTTTGCAAAAGGGGGTGGCGTAATGAAAAATGGAATGGGCAGACAGCGTAGCTAGGAATGGATCGCTCCATTAACTTGGTTAAGGGACTAAAGCCACGCAGGATTAGTCAGCAAAGGGTTCAGCAAATTATGTTTTAAACCATAATGGCTAAAAGTGCACATTCACACCAGAATATTTGAAAGTAAAATTGTTTGAATTGTATGCTTTTAGAGGCTTAATTTGTGTGTAATGAAGCGAAATAAATTTTAACATAAGTTTTCATTCCATAAAAATTATAATTTTTTTAATTGTGAATTTGAATTAGGGACTCATGTCTCTAAAATTTCAATTTCGCAAATTAAAAAATTGTATTAATTCATATGTAATTTAAATTATCATATGTTAAGAATTATTTTGTTTCATTACATCTAGGCCCACATTAAGCCTCTAAAAGTATACACATTTGACAATTATCATTCTGCTGTGATTATGAACCTTTAAATGCGTGCGGACTAACTTTGCAGATTAAGCAATCACTTTAATCCAGGAGAATACAAAAATATGAGCTTGTAATATTTCAGTTCTGTTTTAAGTGAGAACTGGATATTTTTTAAAACAATGCCACTGTAAGATGTTGCTGACTGAGGGAGCAATACGGTACAGTCCTGAAATAACTTTTTTCCATGTATTTCCAAAACAAAGTAAAATGTATTGTTCGATATTTTGAACATAATTATATTAAAAGACATTGCTACGGATGCTATTATGGTTTACTAAATGGCCTACGGCAGCAATGTCTTTGAATCAAATTATGTTCAAAATAGTCAAACAGATAATTTCTTAGAACGTGTTTAAAATTGTTTTGTTTTGGAAACATGTTAACACATTTATGAGCTGTACTGTAGCTTACAGCAACAATGTTTTCAAAATATGTGCCAGTTTCTGGTCATCTTTAGACCAACACAGACAGAATATGACTTTGTTGGTCTATTTGGGATACTATATAGCATCCATATAAAATCCATGAAATCAGTTTGCTTAGCCAATATTGTGTCAACTCAACCTCTTAATGGTCCCGCTACTGCAAGCCACTTGACAATAATTTCAATGAGCAAAAACTCTTGAAGTGCTGTGTATTTTGAAAACAATTTGACTGAAAGTTGTTGGTGGCTTAGCTACCAACAACGTTCAGTCAAGTTGTTGGGTGATTCCGTGTCAAGACAACCAATTTTCAGAAATCTTGTTGCATGACCGATTCAGATTATCATAATTCTCTCTTTACTGTATTATTAGTACATTTTAGGAAATCCTGCAAAATTTTAGCTCTCAAATCTCAATATTTTTGGAGATATGGATGCTAGAACAGCAAGGGGCGGTCCACCACATGCGAAGCAATTGTCATTTTGTATCATTTTCAAGGCTCTGCAAATTCTTAACCTGACATCCAATTCCAATAAAACTTTAAGTGCTTGGTCACATGTAGGTACCCTCTTGAAATATGCAGGGCATAATAATTTTTGTGCTCATGTTGGTAACCTAGGTAACATTAAAAATTAAAATTTAATCAGTGACAAATTTTCAGACCCACTTGTGATTATAATTATGTTAAAATTATTAGAGTTACAAACTTAATACTTGATGGGTCAATTACATACATATTTGTTAGTTTATACATAAAAGAAAAAATATGTGGTTCTTAACATTTTTGAAAAATAGACCCTTGAAATTGGCCCAACCTGAAAATGATCCCATATTCAACTTGTGCTTTACAGACAATAAAGTTTAAAACAGAAGAAAACAGGATTTTGGATATGTTGTAGAGCACACCTAATGCTTTATTGTCTGTAAAGCACAAGTTTCTTCCACCTATCCCACATGGTCCCACATCCTGACAGTTGAATATGGGATCATTTTCAGGTTGGGCCAATTTCAAGGGTCTATATTTCAGAAATGTTAAGAACCACATTTTTTCTTTTATGTATAAACTAACAAATATGTATGTAATAGCATCGATATCTTCAAAAATATTGGGGAATTTGGGTACTGAAATTGTGCAGGATTTCCTAAAACATACTACTGTACCACCACACAAAGAATCTTGGAAATCTGAATTGATCATGCAATACCCACCGGGTGTCTTGACATGGAATGACCTGTTTTCAAAATACTTAACAGCTCCAGAGAAATAACCCTTTGGAGTACATCATCTGCAAAAATGCAGCAATCAGATGATTAATGGTCAAGACGGCCAAAACTGCCCTCTGCAGTGGTCTTCACAAATGTCCATTTACAGGCCAAGAGAGGACCATGCTTTAAAATTTACCACGGAAACCACCGGCTCGATAAAAAAAAAGCCTGCAGTGGTTCCAGCGGTCAATTTTCTAAAATAGTCTTCTCTTGGCCCACAAATGGCCACTAGCTAAGTAAAGATTCTTTTTAAATAATTTTCATGACCATTAACACTTTGATTGTGAGCCGACCAAAACTGGCCATTGCAGTGGTCTTGATGAATGTCCATTTGCAGAAAATTTAGAATTATTTTTAGCTAATTTTTTAGGTAAATTTACAAATCCTTTTTTTTAGCTCTTGACCATTAAATGGTTAATTGATAAAAGTAGCATTTTGAGTGCTTTTTGAAGAGCTGTTAACATGAAATCACAAGACACAGGCATTTAGAAATTATCCAGACAACCAATATTGTCTGCGAATCTGAGGTAACTTTTTTTACGGGAGCTAAATCTGTCTACAATGGGTGGATTTATATAGGATATTCCCAAACTCCAGCTGTCAGTTCATAAACAATGTAATATTCTTATCAAGATTAGCCCCTTAATACCAAAATTTGGTCACGGAAATCAAAATATCCGCTGACTGAATGTCAATTTGAGGGACCAGGAGGTGAATATTTTTGAAAGGTCACCACTGGGATGAATGAGTCATTTATTGAGCCAGTCATTGCAATGATAAATTTTTTAAACATATCTTCTGTTGGTCTTCAAAGCAAACACTAAACAAACATTTAGATTCGCTTGACCGACCGTGACCATTAAACGATTAACCCTTTAACAATCGTTGTCCAAAAATGGTTTCTGCAGTGGTTTTGTGAAATTGTCACTTGCAAACCAGGATTATTTTTGAAAATGTACCACTGGAATGACTGGCTCGATAACCGAGCCGGTCATTCCAGTGGTAAATTTTCAAAAGTAATCTCTTGGGCCTGCAAATGAATATTTTCTATGAGAAAATTTAAATTTACTTGAACAAAACACTTTATGATACCTAACTCTGATGGCAAACAAACCTGCATCATGTGTTTTCAGATGTGCTTGGAATTCCGTGAGTTGTGTATAGATCTTGTTGCAATCACTGCAGCTATACACCGGCTTCTCTGACTCTGCATCGCATGCAAAATGTGCCGTTAACATATGTTGCTGTAACATGTCTACACTCTCAAAGGTTTGACCGCACAACGAACATATGTGACTGAGCTTCACAGATGTTAATACCATGGGCACACCCGCCACATCTTTTATCGGCAACGCCCGTGGCGGAGAAGTTACTCTTCCACTACGACAATTAGAAGTTGAAGGTGATATTATTTGATGATATGTTGAGTTAGCTACAGTACCTGGAGGATATTTAGAAGTTGAATGTCTTGGGCTTGTATTTGTCGGATGCAACATGGAATGTGAATACAAATGGTTATCTAGTTCACTGCTGAAGAAAAATGTTTGCAAACATTGACCGCAAGAATATCGCCGCACCGACGGGCCATGGTCAATTACGTGACTTTGAATTTCAAAATTTGTTTGGAAACTCTGATTACAAACATAGCACTTAATATCTGTTCCTTCAAATGAGTGGTCGATCAGATGACACTGAAGTTTTGCCGGTGAATCAAAGTTTTTCAAACAAATCTTACAGTTGTGAATATTACCTTCTTGAAGCATATGTTTTGCAACATGAATCTGAATTTCATATTCTGACCCGAATGATTCCTGACATTTAATACACTGGAATGTGTTCTTGGAATGCTCAGAAGAAACGTGAATTTCTAACTCTTCATCCGACATAAAGCCTTTATTACAAATGCCGCAGGAAACTGGCAGCTCACCGTGATAGCATGGTTTACAAACAAAGCATGACTGTCCAGTATTTGCGTTCACTTGAGAGATCAAATTTTCTTTCGAGTCGAATGTTTTTAAACACACATAGCACATGAATATCAGAGGCTTTGTTTGGAAATGATGTTTGCCATGCATCTGAAGTTCTCCCATTGATCCTAATGTCTGTCTGCAGATCACACATTGCATTAATGTACCTTGACACCCGTGCTCCTGGGCATGCGAATAAAACTCCTCCTCCGTGACCAGTTCTTTACGACACCCGACACAGTTATTCCCCTGTGGTATTTTACAGTGTTGTAGCTTATGCTTGGCGAGCGATTCTGCACTTGTAAATGTCTTGTCACAAATGCTACACTTCAGACCACCAGAATTGACATGAATCTTCATATGTTTCTCCATCTCAATCTTACTTTTAAATGACTGGCTACAAAAGTTACACGACTGAAGAAACTTCTCACCATTAATCTGCTTTAAGACTGGCGACACAGGATTGATAGGTGGAGTGGATGGAGGAAGTAATTTAGTGGGTGATGGTGATGATATGGTTGCCGTCGTCGCTGCTGCAGCTGCTACAACTGCCGCTGCTGCTGCTGATGCAGCTGTTGCAATATTCAAACCATGACTGTTGGAAATACCTGTAAGTGTTGATGAATGTATGCGTTTCAGACTGGGCTTAATATCAGGGGATTCTGGCACACTACTGCCAGGTGTACTGCCATGGTACTGAGCTTTATGCATCCATAATGACGTATGTTCAATGAACCTCATGTCACATATGTCACAAACATGGCTTCCAATAGATAATGTGGTATGCCAGGATATTTTCTGCTGAGGTGATTTTTTGGGTGGAGAATGATCATTCACATCCGCCCTGCTTGTGCTGTTATTGTTGTTAATATGTGAGGTGAAGCAATCATTGATCATCTGCTCTTTCTCTATCTTAACATTCACTTTGTGTAACTCTGACACACCGCCTAGCACAGGTATCCGTGGATTATGAATTTCTTCGATATGCTTGTCCAGAAGAAATTCGACGTGAAACGCCTCATCACACATTGTGCAACGGAATGTTTTTTGATGTGTGGTCAGGTGGCATTGTAACTCTAGCTCTGTCACAAAGCTTTCTTTACAAAACAAACACCGGAAAGGTCGTGTAATTTTAAGATGTGTTACCTTGACATGCAACTGCCACTCCATTTCTGTGCGAAATACCGCTTGACATTCAGCGCACTGATACATTTTGCACTCATTACTGTGAGCTATTGCAAAATGTACCTGGATATTAACCTTTGAGTCAAATATTTCTTTACACAACGAGCATTTATACAAATGATGAGCGTGAATATCCATCAGATGTTTCTGCAGATAATCAGGCTTACTAAACATTTTCATGCAAGGAACGCAACCGTAGTCCACAATTTGTATCAGAAAATGTGAAAACACATGTGAATCCAATGCTTCTTCCGATGGCATATTCTGGCCGCAGTATGCACAAATGTGGGGTGTTGATAGCTGTGAAGCTGACTGACTAGAGTTTTTGTGGCTTTCTGCAGAGACAGGTCTCGACGAAGGCTCCATTTTAATTTTAACATGAATTTTCTGATGAGAATCGTATGACTTCCGATCGGGAAATATTATACTACATTCTTCACACTTTAGCATCTCCATTTTCTTACTAATCTCTGGGCTCTTATGAGATAAAGTTGTGGGGGGAGATTTCAGGGTATTCGAGTTCGACTTTGCAACATAATTAGTAGTTGTGTGTGCTAATTCAGTGGAAATATACGTTGGCCTAACTGAGACTGGCTGTATGGTATTCATGACTTTATTAACACTATGGTAATATGGGTTATTATTGTTATTCAAAGTCTGTGTACTGTGTCCTGTACCAGGATTACAATGCACAGATGAAAAGTGCTTCTGAAAGTCGTATATATTACTATAAGACTTTGGGCATTGATGGCACTGAAAATGGTTTCCGGGAAGTGTGGCAGATTTGGTATGGTCAAGAAGCAATGCTGGTAGCAAGTCGTTTGAGTGATGCTTCGCTTTATGCAGGCCTAATGTCTCCATAGTCGGGAACTCAGCACTACAGATGTTACATGGGTACTGAATGTCAAAGCATGGCTGATTCTTATGAACGATGCGCATATGCTCATGTAGCGTATACAAGTTTGGATACGGAGCATTACAATGGTTACACGTGTATAGCTCTGTCTGTTTTACCGAATGCACGCTCTGCATGTGGATTTCTAAAAACTCAAGTGTTTTAAAGTTGTCCAAGTTACAATAAGGACAAACAATCTTCTGAGTATCCTGTTTCAATGATGTATCTGAGTGATTATCAAGAACGTCGCCATGTTCCATTTGCTGAACATTATTACCATGGTAACCTTGATTCATCGTCTGAGAGTTACTGCTTTCCATTGACCCAGTCATCTGCATCATTTGATGGCTCTTCATATGCTCCAAGACATCGTCGGCTGACGGAAATAAAGCCAGACAAATTGGACATTTCTTATGCTCCACTGGCTTTATACTATCACTGTCAGTAGGAATAGTAGTCTCATCTGACGCTGATTTCAAAGAAAAAAATGTACTGGAATCAGATTGGTCAATTTCTCCATTCCCATAATTTTCTGTAGCAGGGATAACAACATCCGTCTCGACTTGTTCTTCATTATTTTCATGAACCTGCGCGACATGTTCCTCTAACTCACCGCCTGAGTCAAATGTTTTTTTACACTTAGCGCATTTAAACACGGGAACCATCTTCAACTTGCGATCGAGTAGTAGTTTCTTATGAACGCTGGTGTGCGTGACGAGACTGGCAATGGCCATGTATGTCCGATTGCAGATACAGCATTGGTACGGTTTGCTACCTTCATGCGTCTTAAGGTGAATCTTCAGATGATCACTTCTGTGGACAAAAAGACATACAGCAAATTAAATTCCAGAAAATCAACCCTTTGATAGTCAAGATTGGTCAAAAAAATAAAATCAATTGTTTAGTGAATGTCAATCTGCAGGCCAAGAAAGCTAATTTTGAAAATTTACAACTGGAATGACTGGCTCGATTTAATCGAAATCGAGCCACTCATTCCAGTCGTAAATTTTCAAAAATAGCTTTCTCATGGCTAACATATGGACATTTCTCTAGACCACTTTAAAAAACATATTTGGTGACTCTGATCATTAACCTTTTAACACTCATATCAGCCAAAAATGGCTTCAGCAGTGGTCTTGAGAAATGTCCATTTGCAGATCAAAAGAAGACTATTTTTGATGATTTACCACTGGAATGACTGGCTCGATAACTTGGTTACCGGTTACCGAGCCAGTCATTCCAGTGGTAAATTTTCAAAAATAGTATTCTCTTGGCCTGAAAAAAGACATTCTGCAAGATCACTGTAGAGGATGGTTTTTGTCGTCTTCGTCATGAAAGGGTTAATGCCAAAATCATGTGTTTCTGTTTATGCTCAAGGCAAGCCCGATAAAACAAAATATTATCAACCTATATTTATGTTCTATATACAGAATGAAAATGTTGTATTGTAGTGGTGACAGACCTTGACCGTTGACCCCATAAAATCTTAATAAGCCTCCAGTTCTGGTCAAGAGGATTATCAGAATTTATTTAGGAAAATTTTGTTACTTTTAGTAGTGATGATAATGACTCATTCATGAATCCTTCAACCCTGGAATTTGTTCAAGAAAGAAAATGTTCATTTGCAGGCCAAAAGAAGACTATTTTTACAAATTTACCAATGGAATTACTGGCTTTGTTATTGAGCCAGTCATTCCGGTTGTAAATTTTTTTTAATAGTTTTCTCTTGATCAACAAATCTACAGTTCTCAAGACCACTGCAGAAGCCATTTTGGTGGATATGAGTGTTAACGGCTGACATTCAAGCTAGCCGAAAATACTGCTTTTAATGTCTTGGGAAAGTGTTAATTTGCAGATGTAGAAAAACCTACTTTTGAAAATTTATCACTAGAATGGCTGGTTCAATAACCGAGCCAGTCATTCCAGTGATATATTTTCACTAATAATATTCTCCAGGTCTGCAAATGGAGATTTTCTATGAGAAAATTTAAATTTTATTGAACAAATTACGTTAAAAGGTTAGTACAAACATGAATGTGGAGTTCAAATCACACTATTATCTCAGCATCACTATTGCACCTGTCCAATACGGCTCAGAAATATATTAAGCCAATTCCAAAACAAAATAAAACATACTGTTGAACATTTTGGACTTAATTAAGTCCAAATTAATTAAGTCCAAAATATTCAACAGAATATTTCCTACATCGTGTTCAAAATTATACTAACCAACATGTTTTCGTTTAACACTTAGCACTCTGATGTCAATATTCTATCTTTTACTCCATCAATAGCCAAGGAACTGGTGTACAGTTTTAAACAATTTTGGTCGAAGATGTAGCTCTCTACGACAGCACCATCTTCCACCAAATTTGTTAAAAAATGAATCCCAGTTCATCTTTTAATTTAATTTGAAAATTTTTAATTTTGACATCAGTGTGATACGGGTTAAGAAACATTAACCCTTTAACACTGGTATCAGCTAAAAATGGCTTTTACACTGGTCTTGAGAAATGTCCATTTGCAGATGAAGAGAACACTATTTTTGAAAATTTACCACTGGAATGACTGGCTCGATAACTGAGCCAGTCATTCCAGTGATAAATTTTCAAAAATAATCTTATCTTGGTCTGCAAATGGACATTTTCTATGCGAAAATTGAACTTTTATTGAATAAATTCAAGGGTTAAAGGGTTAACTTGTATCTGAGCTGTACTGTATATACTATTCTAGCGCTTGAATTAGTTACCTGGCAAATTTCGCCTCGCACAGATTACAGCAATATTTTTTCTGCCCGGTGTGCAAGTTGACGTGACGATCACGACTCCGCTTGTGCTTGAACCGTTTGTCACAGACTTTACACACAAATGGTAGCTGATCGCTATGTACCTGGAGATTGTAATATAAATGAGAGATTACAAGGTATTATTTGATTGACACCTGCATTGGGGTGGTCTTTCATGTATCGTTAGGATAGCTTTCATGTACCGGTAGATGAAAATAATAACTTATAACAGCAACTTACGGTGCCATCAGCGCTAATAAAAGATATGCTTGTTTATAGAAGGAAAATTCTTGTTAACCCTTACCACTCTGCTGTCAGTGGTAAAACAAAACAATGTACACAAACACACAATAAAGTGTGCTTAAACTAATTATTTATAAAGGGTTTACAGTTCAGAAATGCATGACTTAACATGTTATCATTTTCAGCCAACAGTGAGCAGCTTTGAGGAGGTGGTGTTGGGGGTGGGTCGGTGGGTATTTTTTTAAGATTGTGGTTCTATAAGAACATTCTGGTGTCTTAAATACCACCTGTTTAACCAAGACAAGAAATTGAGATTTTTGATAAAATAAATGTTAACTTACATATATAGGAAAAGAAGGCGAGTAACCGTGTCACAAGGGTTAATGCAAGCATAGAGTGTTTCTTCATCTTCTTCCTCTTCTTGCCCATAAGACATTTTTAACAACTATGGTTTTACTGGAGTGATCTTCTCCATACCTGGGTGGTATGGTGCCCTTGGGGTTTCAAAGACAGATACCAATTTTAGGGTCAAAAGCTAAAATGCAATAGCAACAGCGTTCAGCAACATGGGTCACAAAATGGACATGGTTGACATATCTTTTAATAACTATGGTTCTACTGAGACCTTCTCCAAACTTGGGTGGAAGTTTGTCCACATGGCACCCTGAAGACCTGTGCCAATTTTGCAATCAAATGCTAAAGCACAATAGCTTTCAACAACATTCTTTCCAAACTAGGTACTGTTGACCTCACAGCAGCCTTATTGAAAATATATCAATGACGCGGGTATTGGACAGATTTTTCCATGTTTTAAATTAGTTTTCTCTATGTATGCAAATGGACACGTCCAGTACAAAGGCCAGTTTTACAAAGGCCAGTTTTGGCCGGCTTTACCACGAAAGCGTTAATGAATCACTGGCCTTTGATGCAAAAAGGTAATTGGCATAACAAAGTTGCGTAAACATTTTTATAAGAAATACTTACATGTTCGTGTCTTTTCAAATGACTTAATCGTGAGAATGCCTTATCGCAGAACTGACATGCATATGGGTGTGTCTCCGATACACCTGCATTATACGGCACTGTCTCAGGAGTCAGACAATCGAGTGCCGGGGAAAGAGGTTCAGTGTCAAGAAGCACAGGGCTTGGTAAAGCATTGTTGTCATATAAAGACGACACAGACAAAGGTGATGATCCGGATTCGTGACTTGCTTCGGTTGCTGAGTACGAGGCAGCCAAGCTAGTATCCTGGATGTTGTTGCTCTCTCCTGTATTGGCAGAATCTGGTGAAAATAAGTATTTGTGGCATTACAGTATATTAGAATTGATGGGGAATCGACCTTCAACTGGCAACAGCAACTAGTATCCGAGCCCACAAACGCATTTGTGGGCTATGATGCTAGGTGCTGTCCCGTAGGCTTGTGCGATTATTACGTTGAGTGATCGCGATTGATTATTAAAAAATAATCACGATTACTCGATTAATCAGCTTGGATACAAATTACCAGGACATAACAACAAAAGAATATCAATGACAAAAATTGCAATGGTGTTTAGAAAAGTCCATTTGCAGGGCAAGAGAAGACTATTTTTGAAAATGTATCACTGGAATGCCTGGCTCGATTCAGTCATTCCAGTAATACATTTTCAAAAATAGTCCTCTTACCCTGCAAATAGATATACATTCGCTAAGCAAAATGCCATTTTTCATGACCGATCACATTAAAAAGTAATTCAAAGTTAGGTTTTGAAATATTTTATGCAATACAAAATATTCACGATTATTCGATTATTTAATTTTTAATCATATAAATTCACGATTTAAAACATAATCCCGATTTTCCATTTAATCACGTAATCATGCAAGTCTACTGTTCCGGGTTGTGGGTTCGATTCCCTGTCAATGCTAATATACCATGACACGAATATAATTGTGAAAATAAAAGAATTAAATGGTTAAACAGATATTAATTTCATATGAAATATTGTAACATTTGAGAGAATACAGTACATACAAATTCCATAATTCACTTCCTGGTGCATTCCTTTATCTGTATCACTATTATTATCCCCGTGTATTTTGATTGGTGCTAGAGACCAATAAGGCAATGGTCCTTATCAGTATTGACCAATGAGGCAAGCCTCGATCTTTACCACTATTGACAACTAATGTTAGTGTCACTCACTGAATTAACCAATGGGACAAGCACAACTTATGCCACTGACCAAGGGAGCCATGGTCATTAGCCTTATTGAGCAATTAGTCAAGTATCATTGAAACAATTTATCAACGGAGTAAGCATAGCTTATGCCAGAGAACAGAATCCTGACATTATTGACCAATGAGGCAAGTGTTACAGATATATTTGACCAATGGATCAAGCACCATAATAGTCAAGGTAGCAAGTGGAACTCATGCCATGGACAAATGGGGCAAGGATCCTTATCATTATTGACAAATCAGACAATCATCCTTGACACGAACGACCAACAAATCAAGTGACATTTACACTATTGGACAATGGGACACGCAGTGGTTGTCAATTAGGAAAGCATGGGGGAAACTAATTCTGTGTATGCTTGACACTATTGACCATCAGGGAAAGCTCCATTGACTCATGGGGCATGCATAATAGATGACATCTACAAATGGGGCACCCAGGTCACAGGGAGACTTGGAGAGGAATGGCAAGAATATTAATGGTGTCCGCCACAACATTGGCCATTGGGAAAAGCACCATTATGACCATTGATCAATGGGGTAGCCATCCCTGATATTACTGTCAAATGGTTCAAGTGTATCAACAGATGCCATTTACCAATGGGACAATGGCATCAGTAAAAGAATTGGATGAGGAAATGCAAGAATACAGACATTCTTTACCTTATTGATCAATGAGAAAAGTAACATTGATCAATGGGCAGCTATCCCTAGCACTGTTCATAAATATTTCAAGTGTTCCATCAGATGCCATTTACCAATGGGGTGGGCAATGGTCACAAGCAAAAATATGAGCCAGTAATACAAAAATATTTGTAACCCCTCAACGCTATTGATCAACAACAAAACTATACCATTGGCCAATGGGGCAGCCATCCTCGACACAATTGGCCAAAGGTTCAACTGTCAGAACAGATGACATTTGCAAACAGGAGAATGGTCACAGCCAAAAGTTTGGATGAGGAAATGCTAGAATATCGGTGTCCTTGACATTATCGACCAACGGGAAATTATCATTGATCAATGAGGCAGCCATCCCAGATTCTGTTGTCAAATGTCTCAAGTATACAAAGAGATGCTCTTTTTACCAAAGGGCCAAGGGTCTCAAGCAAAAATTTCAGCGGGAAATGCAAAAATATCGGTGTCCATGACACTATTGATCATTGGGAAAAGTACCATTGGCCAATAAGGCAGCCATCCCTGACACTCTTGACCAATGGTTCAAAGTGTCACAACACTGACATTTGCGAAATGTAAAATGGTCACAGTCAAAAGTTTGGAGGAGAAATGCAAGAATATTGGCATTGGCTTGACATTATTGAGCAACAGAAAAAGTACAATTGAGCAATGGGGCAGCCATCCCTGGCATTATTGTCAAATGGTTATGTGATGCTGTGACAATACAAGTAGGCATGTGGCCAAAATGACATCCAGTATGATTAAACAAACATGAGATATAAAGGTTGAGCTTAATGACAAATGTTAATGTTGAAAAACAAGATTTTACCAAGGTCACAGTGACCTTGTCCTTTGGTTTTTGACCCCATTGTCATTGTGTCATGTTGTGCCATTCTATGGAAGCATGTGTCCAAGTTTGGGTTCAATATGATTAACTAAACATGACATATACACAGAAAAATTGAGCAATGTACAGGGTAACACAATAGCTTGTTTTAATTCGTAAAGTTGAGCTAAAAATGCCTTAAAGAACCAGAGTTATAGCCCTTGCTTCAAGTCATCTTTATATTCAGAGTGCAAACAGATATTGCCTGAAGGAGCAAATCTGCTCAATTCGGTTTTAATCCATAGATAAATGACAAAACATGCCAGAGAGGCATTATTTCCCCTAAGGCTTCAATACTTTGAAGATATTAATTAGCAAAGGCCATTATAACTGCGCTATTTGAAGGCTTCATATTAATAGACAAATAGATATTGCGTAACACTTTAACACTCATATCCGCCAAAAACGGCTTCTGCAGTGATCCTGAGAAATGTTCATTTGCAGACCAAGAGAAGACTATCTTTGAAAATTTACCACTGGAATGACTGGCTTGATAACTGAGTCAGTCATTCCAGTAGTAAATTTTCAAAAAAAATTTGGCCTGCAAATAGACATTTTCCACGAGAAAATTGAAATTTTCTTGAATAAATTCAATGGTTAAAGGGTTAAAAGAACATATCTGCCAAATTTGGTTTTAAAACCTCAACAAAGGCCGAAATGTGTCACAATTGTTGACAGACGACTGACAGACAGGTGACAGACAGGTGACAGACAGACGACTGACAGGCAGGGTGACAGATGACGGACAGACAGATAGTGATTCCATAGGCTCACTCAGGTTCAATTAAAACCAACTTCTTTCTTTTTGTCTTAGCGTATGTTTACCACATTGATTTAGATCATCAAAATCCTGCCTATGGCAGCAATGACTTAAATCATCTTAAAGGTATATTCAGTTCTCTGTAAAAACCTTTCCCGGATTTAATTATGGTAATTATGGATAGTTTTCTCCTTCTGAGTTAGTATTAACCATTTAATGGTCAAGCCAGCCAAAACTAGCCTCTGTAGTGGTCTTGTGAAATGTCCATTTAAACACCAGACCACTATTTTTGAGCATTTTACCAGTATTCCAATAGTAAATCTTCAAAAATTGCATTCTCATTTATTAAGAAAAGAATTTCAAAATTCTTGACAAATCTCGCCCGTTAAAGTGTTAACCCTTTTATTCTGAAGCTGCCCAAAACCAGCCTCTGTAGTGGTTCTGTGGAATGTCCATTTGCAGGCCAAGAGAAGACAATTTTTTTTAATTTACCACTGGAATGACTGCCTCGATAATTGAGCCAGTTATTCCCATGGTAATTTTTCAAAAGTCTCTTGGCCAGCAAATCGGCATTTATTAAGAAAATATTTTCATTTTTTATCAAATTTAGTCATTAAAGGGTTTAAAAGGTGTAAAAGGTGTTGAAGACTCCATACAGTACGGGTCAGAAATAACTTACCAGGAACACAATCAAAACAGAAAAATGTTAGGTTGTACAAATTTGAACATGATGTCAGAAATGTGCTGTTAAACATTGTGAACATAATTGGATTGGAAGACATTGCTAAGTTCACGGCGTTACGCAGCAATGTCTTCCAATACCATTATGTTCAAAATATTCAACATTTCATTTTATTTTACTTCGGAAACATGTCACATTATTTCTAAGCAGTACTGTGGTAGTGGGAGCAGTAATTGTCAGCAATGCATTGTCATCAGGCAGGAGGACCCCCTGTGGGACATGAAAAATATGTGTGCTATTTTCCACAGGAATATCATTAAACCAGTGGATAGAGCCACCACCTGCTGTGCACCCTAGTGTTATTGAATTGGAAGGATAAGGCCATATATAGGCTGGAATAGGCTGCAATAAATTATAAAGTGTCTGTGTTCATGTTTGCATGCCTAGGTGCTTGAGTGTGTGCATGCTTGCTTGGCTGGCTGTGCACATGTCTGTGTTACTACATGCTGAAAACTGAATGAAACTGACCATGCATCAACATACATGCACATGCATGCACACACGCACCCATATACACATTCTCAGTCGATCTCACGCGCATGAGCACGCGCAAACACGCAATCACACATGTACATACATACGAATGCAAGGGTACTCAATTGTGTCACATGCACCCACATATGTCACTAGTTATCTGACATCATAATCACGCATGTCACTAGTTAGCTGATGTCATAATCATTCATGTCACTAGTTAGCTGATGTCATAATCATTCATGTCACTAGTTAGCTGATGTCATAATCACGCATGTCACTAGTTAGCTGATGTCATAATCATTCATGTCGCTAGTTAGCTGATGTCATAATCACGCATGTCACTAGTTAGCTGATGTCATAATCATTCATGTCACTAGTTAGCTGATGTCATAATCACGCATGTCACTAGTTAGCTGATGTCATAATCATTCATGTCACTAGTTAGCTGATGTCATAATCACGCATGTCACTAGTTAGCTGATGTCATAATCACGCATGTCACTAGTTAGCTGATGTCATAATCACTTATGTCATTAATTAGCTGATGTCATAATCATTCATGTCGCTAGTTAGCTGATGTCATAATCACGCATGTCACTAGTTAGCTGATGTCATAATCATTCATGTCACTAGTTAGCTGATGTCATAATCACTCATGTAACTAGTTAGCTGATGTCATAATCACTTATGTCATTAATTAGCTGATGTCATAATCACTTATGTCACTAGTTAGCTGCTGTCATAATCACTTATGTCACCAGTTAGCTGATATCATAATCAATTATGTCACTAGTTAGCCAATGTCATAATCATAGTGACATATAGCTGTCATGAAAATTGAAGTCTGTCACTAGAGTGAAATTGTACGTGTCTTTTATAAATTTGCAATTTAACACTTTAATGGTCAAGATTTTCCACAAAATTTTTTATTTGTCTTCAGTATATGTCAATTTGCAGGCCAAGATGAGACATTTCATGAAAGTTTATTACTGGAATGACTGGCTCGATTATCGAACCAGTCATTCCAGTGATGAATTTTCAAAAATAGTCTTATTTTGGCCTACAAATGGACATTCATCAAGACCATTGCATTGGGTTAATAAACATGGCAGCAACAGCACCCAGTTAAATTAGTTTCAAAATATCCAAGAGCTTACCTGTATAATTACCTTGAAATAAGGAATCTGGAAATTCAGCATTCAAAGTTTATAAATTGATTTAAACACGGATAAAAAAATGTAAATGGAGCTTAGCCGGAAATAGGTGGGGCATAACTAGAAATGCTGATCCCTAGAGCTATTGTGTTTCCCGCGGAACCGGCGGAGTTGATCTTAAGGAAGCCAAATATATGCTGCTATGTCACACAATAAGATTGAATCACCACAAATGTTGCCTTAGAGTATCAAACTAACACAGTACGGCTCAGAAATAACTTAACATGTTTCTATAACAAAAACAGAAATATGTTAGTAAAATAGTACAATTTTTACCATTACGTAAGAAAAGTTATGTTGATATTTTGAACATAAATGGATTGAAAGAAATTGCTGTCTTAGGCAGCAATGTCTTCCAATCAGATTATGTTCAAAATATTCAACAGTTCATTTTATTATGATTTTCGAACCACTTTAAGATATTTCTGAGCTGTACTGTACACATCCATTAGACAATCACCCACAGACAGGGAACTCAGAGCTAAGATCTGAAGCCAAAGAAAATACACACTCTTCCATCATATCAACTATCCAGCCACATATATCTTTCTTAGTCAAGCCCACAACAGATTCAGAGAACAACTGTTTATATCCTATTGTGATCAGATTGGTTAAGAGTAATCTCCCTTTGCAATCAGAACTAGACAAGAGAAATTGTCAAATAGCGGATCCTAGCCCATCCATGTTTTATAACATTTAATAAGAATGTTAGATTTTCTTATTTTTACAATTTTTTCAAAAGTTTTGGAATCGTAGCGTGTGGTCACAACTTGTCATGTGTTAACCCTTTAATGGTCATGCCGGCCAAAACTACATATGGTCTTGTGGACTGTCCATTTACATGCTAAGAGAATACAATTTTTGATAACCGAGCCAGTAATTCCAGTGATAAATTTTCAAAAATTGTATTCTCTTGGCCTGTAAATGGACATTCAATAGGCAGATATTAAAATTTTCCAGATCAAATTTGACAATTAAAGGGTTAATCTTCAAGTCAAATGGTAGGCCTAAAATTAGTTTCCGAGATATCGATAGATCTAGAATTTGATCCGATACGGATCCACATTTTTTAATCCGGATTATGACTGGCTGGCGAGTCATGAAATCTACTTTCATGATAGGATTGTGTTAAAATTTGAGACAAATTTATAGGATAAGTAGTTTTTGAGATACAGCTTTGAATACACAAAAACACGGACAGAGCTAAATACAGTATAACCACTTCCCCTGATGGGAAGGTTGAGGGTACAGTACAGTTCTTAAATAACTTAAAATGTTTACAAAACAAAATAAAGTGCACTGTTGAATATATTGGACTTAATTTGAAATACATGTACATGTGTCAAAAATATTCAATAGAACATTTCTTACATCATGTTAAAAAATCATACGTACTAATAATATGTTTCCGTTTTGGAAATATTTTAAAGTTATTTCAGAGCTGTACTGTATTTATATATGGCATTACATCTATCTGCAATTCCTAACACAGCAATAATGTTTTATTGGTTTGGGGTTTTTTTCAAAATATTCAGCTTTACATGTGCCTGTAGCATATAGTAAATAGCCTCCATTGCGACCAAACTATAACCCTTTTGTTCCTCTTTAACACAGATTTTAACCCTTTAACACTCACATCAGCCAAGATCGGCTTCTGCAGTGGTCTTGAGAAATGTTCATTTACAGACCAAGAGAAGACTATTTTTGAACATTTATCACTGGAATGACTGACTCGATAGCCGAGCCAGTCATTCCCATGGTAAATTTTCAAAAATAGTTTTCTCCTTGTCTGCAAATGGACATTTTCTATGAGAAAATATAACTTTTCTTGAACAAATTTAAGTGTTAAAGAGTTAAAGCCTTGAAATTCCAGTGTCTCACTTTCAAGTTAGCATTATACAAAACACGAAGGCTGTTTAATATTTTGAAACTAATTTGACTGGAACCTGTTGCTGCCAAATTAGTTCCAAAATTATTTTTTTTAATTTGTCATTTCTGTGCGAGTGTTAATAGTTTTAATTTTCAAAAACTCAATAAACTTAATTTAACCCTCAAATTTATTCAAGAAATTTTCAATTTTCTCATAGAAAATGTAAATTAGCAGTCCAATCGAAGACTATTTAAAAAAATTTACAAGTGGAATGACTGGTTTGGTTATCGAGCCAGCCATTCAGTGGTAAATTTTCGAAAAAGTTCTCTTGGCCAGCAAATCACCTTTTCTCATGACCATTGCAAAGGCATTTTGAGCGGCTTCACCACTAAAGGGTTAACACAGAGAACAAAGAGTTACAGAAAATTCTGAGGAATTCCGAGTGATAAGGAATTGGTTGCAATTTAACACTTTAATGATCAAGAATGTTGAAAACAAGAGGCACAAGGGGCCTGTGTCGCTCACTTGGAACACCATCAATTTTTGTCCAAATTGTTGGTGGGTGGTTTAGTAGTCGTTTAAATGAGTTTGTGAACATTTTTGCAAGTGCAATATGGCCGCCAAACACGCTACATTTTGATTGGCCCACGGCGCCCAGATTTTTTTTACGGATCAACTTCCCTTGAACAACCTTTAATGGCCCTTAGTCCTTAATCATACCACCCAAATTTCGGCCTGATCCCTTTAGCTGTTCTGGAGGAGTCGTTTTCAGGAAAACTAGGTCATCCAAGATGGTCGCCGAACCATTTGGTCAATCAAGTCCTCTTGAACAAACTTGGCTTACCTCGTGGCCTAGATGAAGATTCCCCAAGCGGTTTCGGAGATTTTTAAAGACATTTCCTAAAATCAGCCGAAATCCAAAATGGCCAATGGGCAAATAGGCTGATCGGGTTAATTTGAACAAACTTGGATCCCTATGCCCTCAGGATGCTTCCTGCCAAACATAATTGAAATCGGCCTAGTAGTTCTCCAGAAGACATTTTAAATTTCCCATTGCTTCAGCGTGGGAGAATTGACGAGAAAATTATCCAAGATGGCCGTCAAACTGTTTATCCAACAATTTCAAAAATTGCAAATTTGAGCTCAGAATACCTAAAAACATATATAGAACCAATTTTGGCCTCTTCTTTCTTCTTTTCGTTCGCTGATCATACCGCCAGTAAGTGACTATCGACATGATCATAACGCTTATTTTGGCCTCAAAATCCATCAAATAAAAAAATCCAATATGGCCACCAAACAGGCTACATTTTGATTGGCCCATGGTGGCCAGGTTTTTTGACAGAGCAACTTCCCTTGAACAAACTGTAATGGCCCTTAGTCCCTGATCATATCTCCCAAATTTCGGCCTGATCCCTTCAGCGGTTCTGGAGAAGAAGTCGTTTTTGGGAAAACTAGGTCATCCACGATGGCCGCCAAACCATTCTGTCAATCAAGTTGTCTTGAGCAAACTTGGCTTACGTCTTTCCCTAGATGAGGTTTCATATGTTTTGAATCGATTCCCCAAGCTATTTCGCACAAAAAGATTTTTAAAGACATTTCCTAAAAATCGGCCAAAATCCAAGATGGCCGCTGGCCAAATAGCCGATCGGCTTCATTTGAACAAAATTGGATCCCTATGCCCTAAGGATGCTTCCTGTTAAACATAATTGAAATCGGCCTAGTAGTTCTCCAGAAGACATTTTAAATTTCCCAATGCTTTAGTATGGGTGCCTTTGGCGGGAAAATAATCCAAGATGGCCACCAAACCGTTTATTCGACAGTTTCGAAAATGCCAAATTTGCTCAGAATACCAAAAACCCTATATAGAACCAATTTTGGCCTCAAAATCCATCAAATAAAAAAATCTAATATGGCCACCAAACAGGCTACATTTTGATTCGCCCACGGTGGCCATGTTTTTTGACGGAGCAACTTCCCTTGAACAAAGTTTAATTGCCCTTAGTCCCTGATCATATCTCCCAAATTTCGGCCTGATCCCTTCAGCGGTTCTGGAGAAGTTGTTTCTGGGAAAACTAGGTCATCCAAGATGGCCACTGAACCATTTGGTCAATCAAGTCATCTTGAAGAAATTTGGCTTACCTCTTTCTCTAGATGATGTTTCGTGAGTTTTGAATCGATTCCTCCAGTTGTTTCGGAGATTTTTAAAGACATTTCCTAAACTTGGCCAAAATCCAAGATGGCCACCGGCCAAATTGGCTGATTGGTTCCATTTGAACAAACTTGGATCCCTATGCCCTAAGGATGCTTCCTGCCAAATATAATTGAAATTGACCCAGTGGTTCTTGAGAAGTCGAGAAAGGAAGAGTTGATGGACAGACGGATGGACGGCCAGCATTATTTTGTTTCTAGATATGTAAAGATTCCGTAGGAGGGTTTGTAAAACAACAAAATAAATTGGCCTAAACCCAATTTAAATGCTAATTCACCGTTTAATGGTCAAATTTATTCAAGAAACTATTTTTGAAGATTTACCACTGGAATGACTGGCTCGGTTACCGAGCCAGGCATTCCAGTGGTAAATTTTCAAAAATAGTTTTCTCTTGTCCTGCAAATCGACATTCCTGAAGACCACTACAGAGGCCGACTTTGGCCGACTTTGGCCGGCTTGGCCATTAATGGGTTAATGTTTTATTTTATTGAATATTATTCAATTAAAAGGAAGCAAAGTTCACACTGTTGTAAGCAGCTGCTCAACAACTGCTTCCAGTCAAATTACTCTCAAAATATTCAACAGAATATTTATTACCTCTTAAAAGATTTTCATAGCCTGGTCCTTGCAGTTGAAAGCCCTTAAATGCATTAAGTTCCCCAAGATTGCAATGAGCGGTATCTATGGGGGTTCCTCCACTCAATCCCCCATGCCATTGTAACTGGCACATAAAGAGATTCACAGGGGTCCAAATTAATAGGGATAATTTAGGTAGCTAGGGTTCTAATAAAACAGGCCTCACAGTGGGTGTTTAGACATGACCACCACATCCACCCACCCTCACAGTGGGTGTTTAGAATTACAATTACTGGTGACCTGAAATTGTATTTCTTAACCCTTTCACCAATGAACTCCCTATATCTCATTTTCAAGGCAGCCATACAGGAAATATGTTGAATATTTCAAAATTAATTTTACTGGAAGATTAGTTGCTACCCTAGACAGTAATGGCTTACAGTCAAATTAATTTCAAAATATTCAACAGAATAGGTTTTATATTGCAAAGAATATACTTTTTAAATGGATTTGTCGGTGAAAGGGTTAACCTGCTTATTAGACCCACTCCCAGTATTTTTATATCACAGCAACCACCTATGGACACTAATTTGAAAATGATTTGACTTGATGTTTCCCATTTCCATTGATTAGCCCTTAATTAACCATTACAACTCTGATGCTAAAATTTTTAATTTTCAAATTAAACTAAAAGAACTTGTGTTCATTTTTCAACAATTTTCAGTCGGTCGGTCGGTCGGTCGGTCGGTCGGTCGGTCGGTCGGTCGGTCGGTCGGTCGGTCGGTCGGTCGGTCGGTCGGTCGGTCTGTCACAAAAGGTCATTCCATGCTGTAGTTTTAAAGATTTCTTGGCATACAGCAATCAAACCTAGCGGAAATGTTGCCCGTGGAATCCTAAAGATGTGTGATAAACTTGGTGTCAAAGGTCAAGGCCACAGTGACCAGATATAAAAGATCATTATTTTGAAAACTAATTTGTCAATAACCCTGGTTCTACTGGAGATATCTGGACCAAACTAATGGGTGGAAGGTTGTGCATGGGGGTCTAAAAAAGTGTGATAAATTTGAGATCAAACGGTTAAATACCAAGGTTACAGAGACAAAGTGCTTTACCCTTTAACACTCATATTAGCCAAAAATTACTTCTGCAGTGGTCTTGATGGCCATTTGCAGACCAAGAGAAAACTATTTTTGAAAATTTACAACTGGATTGACTGGCTCGATAACCGAGCCAGTCATTCCAATGGTAAATTTCCAAACATAGTCTTCTCTTGGTCTACAAATGGACATTTCCATGAGGAAAATGAAATTTATCCGACATTTGATCGTTACATGTTGTAGCTCAGCAGTGACTCACAATAGTTGATTAAGGGCTGTCATTTCAAGAAGTTTTCACATACAGTAATCAAACATGATGTAAGCATGCATTGTAGGCTTATAACGTATGTAGCATATGTAGAATAACAAGAGTATATCAGCGTGACCTCCTTTTCACATTTCATCTGCAGCTACTGAGTCTATCACCATTGTTTCTATGACAAAAACTGACCTCCATCGATCAAATCGCTCATGTACTTTTAAATCTCCAATGATTCCCAAACCTAACCAAATGGAATATGTTCATTGTGATCACATTGTTCTATCTCCAATGGCAATATTGTTTACTGTAACGGAAACAGTGGGATATGTTCATTGTGATCACATTGTTCTATCTCCAATGCCAATATTGTTTACTGTAACGGAAACGATCTATTATGGCATAAAACCATTCATTGTCCGCATCATTTTTGGAGATTTAAACTGCTGTGGAAGCACCACCTCAGGCTCTCAGCCAAGATTGACCGGCTTGTTCATTTATGTAATTTCACATTTAATGAATGTCCAGCCATAGGCCAAGAGGACAACATTAGAGAATTTTATCACTGGAATATGGCTTGCAGTTGTAAATAAAATGTCAATAAATAGTGGAATCCAGTTTGTCTATGGCTGGCCCGCCAAAATGGTTTGCACCACCAAAAAACGACTGCAACGCAAAAGGTTGCACAGCCCAAACAAATATTTTCACCACCAAAATAGTGCACCACCAGAAATTTTCCCTGCACCGCCCAAAAAGTGGACCCCAAAAAAAATTCTTGCACCACCAAAACATTATGCATCGCCAAAAATTTGCACCGCCAAACAACCAAAAGAGTTTGTCTTAGCACCACCAAAAACTGGTGAAACGCCAAAAATGGTACAAACATGCCCATATTTAGGCATGTCAGACCCTACATCTGGTCCGCAGGAGGGAGAGTATAAAAGGAGCCGACTTGCAGAGCTCAGATCATTCAGACTTTTGCTCTCACAGAGAAAACACATGTCAGGCTACTAGAGAAGTCAATCCTATAGACTGCATTGTTAGTAACCCCACCCCCATCATAATCAATTATGTCACATATAGGATGATGTCACAATCCCGTGTCAACAATCTTACTTTACAGAAATAGTCTTTCATAAACCTGAAATAGTCTGTCAAATTGTACGAATTGTATTTATGTTATAACTACTTAATAACCATTCTGTTGAATATTTTGAAACTAATTTGACTGGGCACTTGTATTAAGTTTTCTGGAAATTGAGCATAAGGAAGTTCAGAATTCAATCGATCCCAACATAGGCGAAGCATCGCTGCAGCTTAGCTAGAGATCGGCGGGGGGGCATGGCTTAAAAACTGGATTCATCCTTTGTCTTCTATTGGCCTGCAAATGTTTTAACCACATACCCCTCAAATTTGTTCAAGAAAATTTCAATTTTCTCATAGAAAATGTCCAATTTGCAGACAAAGAGAAGCCTATTTTTGAAAACTTACCCTTGGAATGACTGGCTCAGTTCTCGAGCCAGTCATTCCAGTGATAAATTTTCAAAAATAGTCTTCTCTTGGTCTGCAACTGGGCATTTCTCAAGACCACTGCAGAAGTAATTTTTGGCTGATATGAGTGTCAAAGGGATAACACCACTGCAGATGACATTTTTGTCTGGCTTCTTCAAAAACGTTAATCACATACAGTACTAAGGTGTGTAAAATGCCTCTTGATTGATCAACAAAATTGATATAGTACACTCAAAAATATTTAATTTGCTACGGTAAGATAATTTATGAATCAATAACTTGGTTTTCATTAATCAAATCCTTATAACCAATACATCTCACGCTGGCTCACAGGCGATCGGCTCACTATAGCAGCCACCATATTCTAAGGGCGAGAGTTAGTCTCCACGGGCAGACATGCTATTCAGAATGCATAGGTTATAAGTCATCAGTTTTCTACCCGACAGCTTGGACTCAAGGGACGAATCTAGAAAATGGGGGAAGTGCCAAGCTGGGCTAACAAACTGTTGCCATGGCGACTAGGAAATCCCTGTGAGATTTACTAGAAATTCTAATACCCCTGGTGAGCGAAAAGGGGGAATATTTCATGAGATTAGGATAAAATAAGTATGGGTAATGTGTGTGCACGCTTAATGTGTGTGCACGCTTATGATGTGGTGCTGTGCACTATATGTAATAAGAAGACACACTGTGGCAAAAGACCTTATTCTATTTTATGATAAGGAAGGTGGTGTGGGGACGGGCATCGGTGGTGGGGGATGGGGATCATTTGTTAGTACTCAAACAGTACAGCTCAGAAATAAGTTACCATGTTTCCAAAACAAAACAGAAACATGTTATAGTTTGTAAGAAATATTCTGTTAAATATTTTGAACTTAATTGGATAGGAAGACATTGCTGCCTAAGGCAGCAATGTCTTCCAATCCAATTATGTTCAAAGTATTCAACAGTTATGTTTTACTTTGTTTTGGAAACTTTCTAAGTTATTTTATGAGATGTAATGTATCATGGTGTCAGAGATTAGACTTATAACTGGGTTTAACACTAACCATTCTGCCTGCAAACAAATGTCAAAATTGTATAGGACTTAATGGGATCAGCGTTTTCAACCATGGAATCCATTCCCAAGGGTCTTATTAGCCCTTTTAATTGGTCAAGAGAGATAAAACCAGCCTTTGGAATAGTCTTTTGGAAGCAAATAGAAGACAACTTTTGAAAATATACCACTTGAATGTAACCTCAGGCTCATAACCGAGCTTAGTCATTCAAGTGGTAAATTTTCAAAACTAGTCTTCTGATGTCCTGCAGATGTACATTTATTATCCCCATGTGACTTGAAGAGCTACAAGTTAGGTACATGAATTAGTCATATGATGGCTGAGTGCGAGTGGACATTTAAATTTAACTACACCTCCTGGGGGGATTACAAGGTTACAGCAGTGAAAATCGAGATTTGCGATGGTGCACCTTAGACCATCCAATCTAGGTGAATAATAATTTTGATTTTCCAAACAAACGTTGATCATTAAAGGATTAATTGAAATCAAAGCTGTTAAATGCCTGAAACTAATTTAACTGGTCACGCTACTGGGCAAGCTTCCACACAGCTCAGGTAGTTTCAAAATATGTTGTGGACATGGGATAAAAGGGATATTTAACACTTTAATGGTCAAGCCTACTAAAACCGGCCTTTGCAGTGGTCTTGTTTAGGAATGTCCATAATGCTGGACAAGAGCAGACTATGTTTTAAATTCAACCACTGGAATGACTGGCTCGATAACGGAGCCAATCATTCCAGTGGCAAAATTTTAAAAATATTCTCTCGACCTTCAAATATCCATTCGCGAGGCAAAAAATTCTCTTGACAACTCCTGTTGTTTAACCCTCTCATGACGAAACCGGCCTCTGTAATGGTGTTGAGGAATGCCCATTTGCAGGCCAAGAGAAGACAATTTTTGAAAATTTGCCACAGCGATGACTGTCTTGATAACCGAGTCAGCCATTCCAGTGTTAAATTTTCAAAAGTACTCTTCTCTTGGTCTGCAAATGGACATTAAATAAGTAAATATTTGAATTTTTTGAAGAAATTTAGTTATTAAAGGGTTAAATGGTAAAAGAGGACAGGTGTTCATGCACGCTTCATAACAGTCTTACTGGTAGCTGATGCTGTCTTGGAATGAGAAATTAATACTTTAACCCTCGAATTTGTTCAAGAAAATTCAAATTTTCTCAGAAAATGTCCACTTGCAGACCAAGAGATTATTTTTGAAAATTTACCACTCATTTACCAGTCATTCCAGTGGTAAATTTGCAAAAACTTGTCTTCTCTTGGTCTGCAAATGGACATTTCACAAGACCACTGCAGAAGCCATTTTGGCTGATATAGTTAAAGCCTGGTAAAGGCACTTGAAGTTCATGCACACACGCACGCACGCACAGACACATGTCTGTACACACTCACATTCATACCTAGTGTGATTCACATATCTGCTAGCTTGCTTTATTAGCAAGGGACAAATATACAGTCCATAAAGAACAGTATATTCATTATTACAACCACATTATTATCATCCAGGCCATCGCTGCTGTGTTTCCATGGGAACAAATTCCCAGGACGACACCCCAGCAGGGCAGTAACAGCGGCTAATAAAAACATTCATTGGATCAAGCTAGTGTATGCGGAGTTTGATCCCTCCTCACTGAGAAGCATCTGATATTCCCTGGAGTCACACGCAAATGTCACTTTCCTATCTTATTGAATGCCACTCCATCCCTAAACAATCAAGCCTCGATTGAAGCCAGACAAGGAACACAGACAACTTCCTGAATATCGCCAATGCAATTACATCCACTGGGATGATATGATCAACAGTCACAAAAGAATTTTAATGTATATTCTTTATGTATATCCACCATCAAGGCAGGTGAATTAATGCCTGATATATACGACATTGTAGTATATATATCAATATTTTATGCTTCTTAACTCTTAGCACTCTGATGTCAAAATTTTTAATTTTCAAATTAAATTGAAAGGTGAACTGGTGTTCATTTTTAAACAAATTTGGTGGATGATGGTGCTGTCGTAGACAGCAACATCATCCACCAAAATTGTTTAAAAATGTACACCAGTTTCTTAGCTACTGGCACCATAAAAGGATAGAACATTGACAGCAGAGTAGTAAGGGTTAACCCATTAACACTTAATTACCACTCTATTGTACAAATTTTAAATCAAATTAAAAGATGAACTGGTGTTCATTTACCACTGTTGTACAAATTTTAAATAAAACTAAAACCTGAACTGGTGCAGGTGAATACTGAATAGAGGGATCCATATCTCGATATGCCCTCCCATTTCTAGCTAATCTCTGTTTGCACACTTCTAGCAATGGCACGCCAATTTCTAGTAAGCTTCCCCCACACATTGCCTGTGTTGGGATTGATTTATATACTTTGAACCCCGATTTCTCAGAATCCCAATTTCAAGGTAGCTATACAGGTAAGCTGATGAATATTTTGAAACTCATTTAACTTGGAGCTGTTGCTGCAGTTCCCAGTTAAATTAGTTTTAAAGAGCTTAACAGAATGTTTATTAATTAGTACATGTAAACCCATTAAAGACATACAATGTACAATTCGGACACCTGACAGACTCATCCGTTTCATGGCGGTGTATTCTCTAACAATTATGATTGTGATGTCAGCGTACATGTGACGTAACAGATTAAGCTGTCATATACTTGAGTGACAGATTGGATTCATCCATTGACTGATATGTACCACATTGAGGTACATATAAATTTATTAATACATGTAGTTTATGGTTCGTAACCCATTAATGACCAAGACAGAGACTTTTTACAGTGCAGTGCTCTTGAGGTCAACCCTTACGAAAAAATTGTCCCAAACTGCAAAATAGTCCTGGACTAAAAAAGGGACCCCTGCGGTAGGGGGACTGTAAAGGGATTCCTGCAGTATGGGGACTGAAAAAGGACTTCTAGGACATAGTTCATTTGCTGAGGGACTGAAAAGGGACTCCTCTGACTCTGTTAAATTTCTAATAATTTGGGGGCACTGAAAAGGAACTTCTGTGACTCATTTGCACAAATCGTTCTGAGCCGAGTTCACCTCATGGCCTGCTAAATTGGCTGGAAATTTAACCCTTTAATGGTCAAATTTGAACAAGAACGTTTAAATATCTGCCTATTGAATGTCCATTTACAAGCCAAGATAATACAATTTGTGAACATTTATCACTGATATGACTGGCTCAGTTATCGAGCCAGTCATTCCTGTGGTAAATTATCAAAATTGTATTCTCTTGGACTGGAAATGGACATTCCACAAGACCATAACAGAAGACGATTTTGGTCGGTATGACCATTAAAGGGTTAAAAGTCTATTGATCATTAGTCTATATATATATATACATATATATAATGTATTATGAGGTATGTACACAATGTAACTATACTGAATTTAATACTTTGAAATCCCTGATAAAACTGTTAGATACCAGAATACTTAATTAGCACTAGTAACCTTAAAATGGAAATAGACCTATTTTGGAAGGTATGTATTTTATTGATTTGCTTAAATTTATTAGCAGATACCAGTTTTGATTCAACTCCTTAAACTCTATAGTAATGCAGTGACCAGGCTTTCTAATACATGTAATATGTTAACAATATCTGGTTATAGCAACCATATCAAACAGGGTATCATACAGTGTTAATGTCCTGCTGAAATTGAATTAGTTATCTGTTATTAGCGCACCCAACACCTCTCAAAAGATTACATGTTTTAATTAGCTTTAATTTTTGGTTTGAAAGCAAGAGGCCATTATAGAGTATTCCTAACTATTTGATCAAGTTTCCAGAATAATTTGGGGGACTGAAAAGTGACTCTAAATGAGGACTGAAATGGGACTCTTTATGAGTCCCTTTCAGCCTGGGACTGAAAAGAGACTCCTACCTTAGGAGTCCTCTTTCAGTCCTGGCATGAAAATGGGCTCCTGAGGAGTCCCTTGGAGTCCCTTTTCAGTCCTCTTTCGCATATTGGAAAGGGGGATTGAAAAGGAACTCCCTATGGGGGTTGCAATACTAAATTGAGGACAGAAAAGAGACACCTAATCAGACCCTTTTAAGTCTGGGACTTTTTTAACTCCTTGGGGGACTGAAATGGGACTTATAAAGGACTGATTTTGGTAGTGGAAGAGATGATTTTTTTATTACTTTACCACTGCAATAACTAGCTCAATACTGGATGGAGCCAGTCATTCCACTAGTAAATTTTCAAAAATACTTTTTTCTTGGAGTGTAAATGCACATTCATTAACCCTTTAACACTTATATCAGTCAAAAACGGCTTCTACAGTGGTCTCATTAACCGAGCCAGTCATTTCAGTGCTAAATTTTCTAAAATAGTCTCTTGATCTGCAAATTGACAATTTCTTTGAAAGAAATTGGCATTTTCTTGAGCAAATTCAAGGCTTAAAGGGTTAAGGAAAGATTTTGATTTTCTTGATCAATCTTGACCATTAAAAGGCTAAAAGAACCAGCTATGTCCAGGAAAATTTGTTGTATGTAAGTTCCCTTGAACAAACTTAGTTTAGCTGTTGCCCTAGACGAGGTTTCTAATAATCAGCCCAAGTCCATGATGGCCGCTGGCCAAATTGGCCAATCAGCCGCGTTTGTTTGAGCAAACTTGGATTTCTAAGTAAGGATCAGCTCCCTGCCAAATATAAATCAGAGGTGTTTCTTGAGAGTCTTTAAAAGGAAAAGTTGACGATGGATGGATGGACGGTTACCATGGCATAAGTTCACATGCTCAATCAAGAAGCAAGTCAAAACCAATTGTAAATTTTTTTTAAATGCATGTAGTTTTCTCTTGACCTGCAAATTGGGCATTGGCAATGCAAAGTTTATTGTCCTGGTGAATCTTAAACATTCAAAAATTTAACTACATTTGATTCAGACAGCTTTGTATTGAAATTTACTACGCATGCACCATGAACAGTCTTAGCCCGTTACCAATCAAATTTATCCAAGAGAATTTTCTCATATAAAATGTCCATTTTCAGATCAAGAGATTAGTGTTGAAAATTTATTATTGGAATGGCTGGCTCGGCTATCGAGCCAGTCATTCCAGTTGTAAATTTTCAAAAATGGTCTTCTCTTGGTCTGCAAATGGACGAGCCTCACGCCCACTGCAGAAGCAGTTTTATTCTGCCTTGAGTGTTAAAGGGTTAATTTATGTCTTACCACAGCAAAACCTCGGTGATCAAAATATTGTTCTCAAGAACATTCAGATGAGCGAAGGAAGATCAATTATTTGAGATCTCAACTACTTCGAGGCCTTACCAGCCTCCTAAAATAAGTCTCAATTCATTTCTGTGGTATGTATTGCTAAGCATGAACAAAGGTGTCCATGCAGTCACTAAAAAAAATGTCAACACAAACAGCTCTGAATATAAGGCCACCTAAGTATTATCCTCCCGTTGACATGAACACTTTACAAAATGTTTAATGCTATTACAGTACAACTTCGAAGTAAGTTAGAATATATCCAAGACAAAAACACAAACATGTTTTTAGTACTATTTTGATCATGATATAAGAAATGGTCTGTTGAACATGCAGACTTAATTTGATTGGAAGCCATTGCAGCCTTAGGCATTCCAATGGTAAAGTTAAGAAAATAGTCTTCTCTTGGTGTGCTGAAGTGGACATTAGCTTAGACCACTATAGAAATCTGTTTTGGCCTATGTCATTTTCACATTGTAAATTGGTAAAACTCTGACAAAATATATCTGCTGAATTAACACTTACAACTTTGACGCCAAAGGTTAACATTTTTAATTAAATTTGAAGATGAACTGGTGTTCATTTTTCAATAAATTTGGTGGAAGACGTTGCTATCATAGACAGCAACACGTGCACCAAATTTGTTGAAAAATGTACACCAGTTTCTTTACTTTGACATGTAGTGAATGCTAGAATATTGACATTGGGGCCAGTTTCACAAAGGTGCTTAAGATATGCCCTGTCATATAGTAGAAAACAGACCAATCTGAATGCTTCATATCATGATAATTATTCCTTACATACATACCTTTTGTGAAACTGGCGCCAGTGTTGTAAGGGTTAAGTCTACTTGTACAGACTAACAAAATTTCACCTAGGATATAGAACACTAAATTTATCTTACCTGTAGTGCAGTCAAAGTTTTGATGAAGCATGAACCGTGTGAGACTATCAAACACCCGGGTGCACATTTTACAGTGATAATTCTCATTTTCATCCACTACAATATCGTCATCATCAAACACATTTCTATGAGGTAATCCGGCTTCCTCTGATGGCTCTGGCACACACGTTTCTGTAAAATAATGAATATTTATTCCCTTGAGCTAATGGGCCTTTCCATTTTAGCCATGCCCCACCCATCTCTAGCTAAGCTCCAGCCAAACCTCACTCGTGTTTGGATCGATCGATCTCTGAACTCCCTAACTATCATTTTCCAGAAAACTATACAGGTCAGCTGCTGAATATTTTGAAACTAATTTGACTGGGTGCTTGTTGCTGCCTATGGCAGCAACAGCGCCCGGTCAAATTAGTTTCAAATATTCAACAGCATGTTTATTAAATAGTAGAATGCAGGAAATTTCAATTTCCCTTCCTCCGAGATCTAACAATACTCACCATTCTGTTACTTCTCATATACAGCTGGCCTTGACAGCTGGCTCTATGACTATAGACTTAGAAAGCTTTACCGACTCCTTGGAACCGGGTACTCGGCTCCCAACTGCCGAGTACCCGTCTACCATAGAGCTCATATTGTTTGCATAGCCACCAAACAAGAGAAATCCATGGCTTGCCTCCGTGGGGCTGGGAGGCTGGGTCTGTAACAGAATGGTGAGTATTGTTAGATCGTGGAGAAAGGGAAATTGAAATTTCCTGCATTCTCCTTCGATCAGTACTCACCATTCTATTACTTCTGATATACACCAGATTTGATCAGTAACCTGGTGGGAAGGGGCAAGCCATAAATGCTACTTTTGCCCCTTGGAGAAAGATTTAGACTTAACAACTTGACTAACGGAGACCTAAAAGGACTGTCAAGTTATCGGAACCGAATCACATTCGCGTCACTGCCCCCCACCCCTTTTTCTCCTAAGAAAAGGGAGAGAACTCATGAACATGTATCTCGCCTGAAACACAACTATGCCAAGAGGGTTAACTGCTCCTTGCATATCCACATGTATTAGCCTGGGAATGAGCATGAATATATAACATGAATGAACATGACATATAGACATAATACAAAAAACTCGCACTAATGAATTACCTTATGATAATTGGAGTTCAGATGTACCGCCTCCAACCATTCACTGGTCCGGCCATCAGTGACACAATCTGGTTGTCATCATCACGCTCGACCATGCCTGCTTTAGGTTCTTTTCTCACCAAAGTGAAAAAAGGGTGAAGAGCAGTGTGGTCACTTAACTATCGTCTCAAAACAGCTAAAGCGAGTGGATTGGCTGAGTCTGACACATCCCTCATATAGTAATCCGTAAATGAGGACTCACAGTGCCATTGTGCAACGGCCATGATGTCCTTTAACGGAACACCATTGTAAAGGGCGGTCGAAGCGGCTATTCCTCTAACATCGTGTGCCCTTGCGCATTGCACCTGGTGCCCAGTCGCCATCTCATGAGTAGTCTGAATGCATTCGACTACCCAACGAGAGATAGTATCCATGGATGCGGCGCCATAAGGCTTTTTATGGCAGATCCACAGATGTCTATCGTTCGACCGTAACGAGTCAGTCCGTTTTCTGTACTTAGTCAAAGCACGGACCGGGCACCAGACACTGGCATCGCGATCAAACCTAGTTAACTTCGGTATTATGATCGGTTTGCCAGGATATCTCAAAGATTGATTCTTTGACATAAACTCTGCTCTTGGCAGAAGACGCAGACCCTCTCTGGAGACAATAAATCGGTCCCTCTCTGCTGAAAGCGCATGGATCTCACTGCGCCTTCTAGCCGAGGAAGCTGCCAATAGAAAAACCGCCTTTAGAGTCAAATGCTTTAGACTAGCCGAACGCAATGGTTCGAAAGGGTGCTTGGCCAGTACATTAAGCACTAAAGATAGACTACAGGCTGGAATGACTACCGGTTGTCTCGGTCGGAGATTGCTCATTCCCTTCACCATCACATTTAACTGGGCCACCTCTGGACTATCCCTGTTGGCTAGACAAGGGATAACTGATGCCAAAGCTGACTTGTATCCAGCAATTGTGACGGGAGCTAGTCCTGAAAAGAACAGCTCACAGAGAAAGTCTGCTATTTGCTGAATAGTGGATTGAAAGGTATCAATACCCTTTTCTTCACACCAGTCTGCAAATCTGTTAACCTTGTTGTTATATGACTTGAAGGTTGACCTCCTTCTCGCAGCCGCGATGAAATCAGTAGCCTGTCGAGAAAAGCCTTCCGACGTGGAACGTTGTTTGATAACATCCACGCAGTCAATTTGAACATTTCGGGACGCTCGTGTAGGAAGCGTCCCTTGGCCTGAGAGATTATGTTCGGAATCTCGGGCAACTGCACTGGATTTTCCACCAGCAGATCTAGAAGATCCGTGAACCATGCCCTGCTTGGCCAATACGGCGCTATTAGCAGGACCAGACACGGTTCCTCCCTGATCTTCACCAATACCTTCGGTAGAAGGATGGTGGGTGGGTACGCGTAAGCGTGCATCCCTCTCCAGCTTATCGCCAGAGCGTCTGTATCGACGGTATTTGGATCTGGAATCGGCGAGACATAAGTCATGATTTGAGCATTTTCCTTTGTGGCGAACAAGTCCACATTGGGTTTGCCCCAATGCTCGAAGATCCTTCGTAGAACTGGAGGGTTGAGTGACCATTCTGTTGGCAGAATTCTTTGTCTGCGAGACAAAGCATCCGCCAGAATGTTCAATCGACCAGGAATGTGAGCTGCTTTCAAAACAACCGAGTAATTCCTGCACCATTGAATCAAGTGCCACACTGATACACAGTGTGGGTGACTTGGTCCCGCCTTGGCGATTTATGTATGATACTACCGTCGAATTGTCCGACCGTATCAATATCACCTTGCCTCTGATCATCGGAAGAAACTCTTCCAACGCCAGTTCCACTGCCATCATTTCCAACAGATTGATATGCAGCTGACTCTCCAGGAGAGTCCATGTGCCCGAGACCTGGTGTTTTCCCAGGCAGGCACCCCACCCTTCCAGCGACGCATCCATGTACACGGACAGCTGGGGGCGAGGTAGGTGCAGCGAAACCCCTACTAGGAGATTCTGGTGCTGTTTCCACCATACAAGATGCAATATTATCGGCTCCAAAACTGGCACCAGTTTTGACAGGGGTTTTGTTCTCTGTTTCCACAGAGACATCAGATACAACTGGATAAGTCTTCACATTAGAGCAGCGTACGGGATCACTTGCTCCATGGAGACCATCATGCCCAGCATCTGAAGAAACCGCCTCGCCTGAATGTGGTTTCCCACCCGAAAACTCTTGAGGATGGCTAACAGAGACACCACTCTGGGCTCTGACGGGTAAACCCTGCCCTCCTCGAGATCGAATCGCATCCCCAAATAAACGAAATGATGAGTGGGTGTCAACTCGGATTTCTCCTTGTTGACTATCCATCCTAGAGCTGAAATTAACTTCAGAGTCAGAGCAGTATCCACGTTCAATCTGGCTGCCGAGTCTGCCTTGAGCAGCCAGTCGTCTATGTCGGTGTGTAGCGCCACGTTCTCTTTTCTGAGAAATGCTGTCACCGCAAGGACCACTCTTGTGAAAACCCTCGGAGCTGTCGACAGGCCAAACGGGAGAACAGTAAACTCCCATACTTGATTCTGAAACGCAAATCTCAGAAACCTGTGCCAACTCCGGTTCATAGGAATGTGGAAGTATGCATCTTTCAGATCGATCGACACACTCCACATTCCCTTCCTCAATCCCGCCATTACTGATCTCGGTGTTTCCATCTGGAACCGAGGCGTATGGATAAACCAATTTAATGGCCTGAGATTGAGTATGGGTCTCCATCCCCCCGTGCTCTTGGGGACAAGGAACATATTTGAATACAAGCCCGGAGTGTTCTGGTTCGCTGGTTTTATTGCTCCCTTCAGAAGCAAACCCGACACCTCATTTTGAACGGCTTCTAACTTGTCTGGGTCCCGTGGTACGGGTGTCCAGACAGGTGCCAAAGACAGATTCTGCGGCGGAAAGTCCCACCACTCTGGCATGTATCCCTGGGATAACCACCCCAGGACCAGACTGTCTGACGTCACACCTCGCCAGGCCTCGACGAAACGCATGAGCTTTCCACCCCCATAGACGCCTCGACGTCTAACGAGGTTGTCCGGCTCGCGGTCCGCTCCCCCCCCCCACCCCAACCCCTTTCTTAATGAGAGAGAGAGAAAACCATTTCCGTCTTGGCTCGGCGGGTATAACTGGCACCGCTGTTCCTGTTGACCAGGTGCGGTCCAGGCGGATATGAAGGGAGCTTTCGTGCCCTCAGGTACGATCCGCTCCCTTCTTTCCGCCCTTGGAGGACTTACCCGTACCCTTCCCCTTGCCCTTCCCGCCTCTAGGGCAATCAGGAGCAACACTGGGGAGGGTAGGGGCCTCCACAACCTTCCTGGCTTTCTTAGCAGACGAGGCAGAAGTTGCAGCAGGCTTGACTTTCGCCTTGCCCTTCTGCTTCTTCTGCTTCTTCGAAGGTTGGCCAGCTAGTGGTTTCCCTACAGCCCCGAGTGCGTGCGCTTGTCGCACTAGCTCCAGCTGTAGGTTGACCGCCAACCGATTCTGCGTGATGCTGGCAGTGTCCTCTAAGATGGCCCGCGCCTGGCCACCGAAGATGCTAGGCCTGTCAGGGGCGTCCCAAGAAGACGCTCCCTGACTGCCGTAGCCGGACGCATATGGTCAAGAACCATTTGCCTCCTGGACTTTGTCACACACGCTTGCACCCTTGCCAGCGCGCCCATAGACACCACCAAGCCGTCATTGACGCACGAAAGTGCCACAGGTGGCACAGGGTGGCCTGCCCCCGCTTCAGCCCACAGCGACTGAAGAAAGCGATAGGAATGGTTGACAGCACTCATAGCTGCCCGCACACCCTCATCGCATAGGGACAGGACTTCCTCGTGGTGTGCCTGGGACTTATCCACAAGTGCCGGACCGGGGCCACCCGCTCCAGCACTCTGAATGCCCAGAACCCATCGGTCATCCTCGGTGACCGACAGTACCACACCATATGTGTCGTATTCCCCCCGTGGAATACGACACCTCGCCCGCACCTCCCTGGAGGCCGCAGGGAGCTGGCCCTTGGTCAGGAGCTGCTTGCTATAAATAGCATCCAACAACCCTATGAACCGTGGATCCAGTCCAACAGACTGGATCTGGGCTGCGGGCAAGATCCCCGTCTGAATCGATGCAACCGATGGACGGGGCGCATCCTCCTCGGCCGTGGCCGAAACCACAGACGGGTCAACCCTGGCTAGCCAAGCCAGAGCCTCCGACCAGTCTACTTCCGAGGAGGACACACCCATGAACACGTCACCCGTTGACGCGTTCACGGACCTGCCAGCCACGGCCTCCCGGCAAGGAGCCGCGGCTGACATGCCAGGCACTCCGGCACCAAATGGTTCCGCCGCCACCCCATGAACACCAGTCCATGGGGTAGGTCTGCACAGAAAACCGTGCGGACCCATAGCAGATGCGGAACCATGGCCAAACAGGGGCGCCAACGGCACCACACGTCCGACCGCCGGACCAGGCGAGATAGGTGAGTACCACGCCCGCCCGGCACACCAGTCACCGTGTCGGCTGGCGTCAAACCGACCATCACGGGACCAGTGCCTGGTACCAGATTGGTCTCAACCATGGGCGGAGCCGCTGCTCTGGCTTGCGCCAAGCCAGACAGATGGAGGACGGTTTCATCCGGGACGGAATCGACCTCCATATTCTCCACCCGTGGCATCACAGGCTGCAGCAACTTCTCCTCTTCGGCCTCCTCGTCTTCAGACTCCGAAGAGTCGTCGCTAGACCTGGCGGACGGCTCCCACACCTGACGGACCGGCCACCGCTACTGGACCACTCGGAGGTGGCCGCAGAGATGGAACCCATCAGGCTGGAGCCCGACATGACAGCCAGGGGGCCGTACAAGACGGCTCCCTCAGTAACCAGTCCAGAACCCTGTCCAAGGACAGGGTCCATACCAGGCGTGGAGAGAAACTGACCCCCAACCTTCGGTAGCAGTGACGACACCAGCGTGGGCAGAATGCTATGCAGAAAACCCTGCATAGCCGGACCGAACCATGCCGGCGGTGCCATCTCCGCCACCTCCAGCCGGGGACGTGGAGCGCCCCCACCGGCCGAACCAGACGCTCCACGATTTACTTTCGCACCGCCTGACCCCGCATCAGACCCAGCCACATCCTTCTGGGCAAGGGACTTGAGCATCATCTCCGCGGACCACACTGCACACACACTACACCTATCATCTAGGTTACAGGGCGTACACCTAAAACACACATGGTCCTTGAACAAGACCCGTACAAATTTGTGGCATTCGTCACATGATGGCGGGGCTGGCTTGGCCTATAAATAAGCACAAACCTACAATAAGCAAGCGGAACGACACACGGATGGAAGGCAGACAATTAATTTTCAAATAATTTGACCATAAATTAACTGCAAACACTCCCGCACCCCACCCCGCAACGTTACAGCAAAGATCGCATTGACTATAACGACAAGAACGAAGCGGGCATAAATACACCCATAATTGATCCTCCAGGATGTATAACGGAACCAGGAATCATATCGCATAGCATTCGGGGTATATTTACCAATTAATATAAATTATACACCTAATGAAAGCCAAAACGATATGTGAAGAAACAACAAAATGTAAACAAACTGCTGTAGCACATGGTAAAACCGCAGACCACGCATCTTAATCAAGAATTTTGAAACCACCGATCATTGCAAACAGATCGTGACAACACGTAAACTTGAACATTCCAAAGTTTCTGGTACCATTTTTAGTACGCAGCACCCAGAACACGATGCGCGAATTAATGGAAAATTTTCTTCACATAAAGATCCGAGCACCACTAGCTATCACAATCACAGATTATAACAAGACTTAGATTAAATCTTTGTCCACTGCGAAAAGCATGTATTGCACTTGTTGCTATGCAAACAAGAACGAGCTCTATGGTAGACGGGTACTCGGCAGTTGGGAGCTGAGTACCCGGTTCCAAGGAGTCGGTAAAGCTTTCTAAGTCTATAGTCCTAGAACCAGCTGTCAAGGCCAGCTGTCAAGGCCAGCTGTATATCAGAAGTAACAGAATGGTGAGTATTGATCGAAGGAGAAACATACAATCTGTGTAATGTGTCAGACTATTAAGAGTTAAAGACGGGCCTAACAGAGTCATTTATGACGTAATGATCATGACATCATCTTACATGCCGCTTAGTTGATTATGATGTCATATGATGTCAGATGATGATGGATACTCTGAAAAGGTCAATTACCTTCGCCCCGAAAGGCCGGTGTTGCGATCGTGTGCATTCGTGTGTGCATTCGTGTGTGCA
The DNA here is from genome assembly GCA_034401795.1 of Chaetoderma sp. LZ-2023a. Classification (NCBI taxonomy): domain Eukaryota; kingdom Metazoa; phylum Mollusca; class Caudofoveata; order Chaetodermatida; family Chaetodermatidae; genus Chaetoderma; species Chaetoderma sp. LZ-2023a. Next base: position 82,450,990 of record CM067367.1, read on the forward strand.
TTCGTGCGTGCGTGCGTGCGTGCGTGCGTGCGTGCGTGCGTGCGTGCGTGCGTGCGTGCGTGCGTGCGTGCGTGCGTGCGTGCGTGCGTGCGTGCGTGCGTGCGTGCGTGCGTGCGTGCGTGCGTGCGTGCGTGCGTGCGTGCGTGCGTGCGTGCGTGCGTGCGTGCGTGCGTGCGTGCGTGCGTGCGTGCGTGCGTGCGTGCGTGCGTGCGTGCGTGCGTGCGTGCGTGCGTGCGTGCGTGCGTGCGTGCGTGCGTGCGTGCGTGCGTGCGTGCGTGCGTGCGTGCGTGCGTGCGTGCGTGCGTGCGTGCGTGCGTGCGTGCGTGCGTGCGTGCGTGCGTGCGTGCGTGCCTGTGTGTTCCAGGGCTGTATATCAAAACCCACTACTGATTCGATGTAGCTCAAATTTTATCTCAACATTGGAAGAATGGAAGACATTGATGCCATAGATCTAATGAAGCAATGTCTTCCAATCCAATTATTATGTTCAAAATATTCAACAGTACGTTTTATTTTGTTTCGGTAACATCCTATGATATTTCTGAGCTGTACTGTACTTACTTGTTTTACTCTGACCTTGGTCCATATCGTTGATTTCAGCGACAACAGCAGCAACTTCCTCTTTTTCCTCCTCCCCTTCCTCGCCTCCAGATACTACAAATTTAGAATTAAAATAATATCTGACAATGAGCGTAATTAACATTTTCAAAATTATAATCCCAGTATCGTGATTCTACGCAATGTCTTAGGTAGCATTACAGCTCACGGCGGCCAAATTACTTTAAAACTATTCACCAGACAATTTGTTACGTCATACAAAACATATTATTTAAGTGTTTTTTCCAGCCTTTGCAGTGGTGTTCAGAAACATCCATTTTTCTAACTGTAACACTAGAACAAGAAGGTCCAAGGGCCTGTGACGCTCACCTGGACCATTAGCATTTGAAACATTTGCATTTAAATATACATGATTCGCTACATTAAACAAGATGGGGAAACAAATTTTCACAGGAAAAATCTACCAATCAAAATTCGGAATGGAAGTTCTGGCGCCTATGATTATCGTATCATTTTAGCTATAAATTTGGTTGAAATTGCTCAAAGTAGTAAGAAGGAATTTGACAATTTCCGGTAAATTTGTAATAAAATGTCAGATTTTCACCCCAAAAATTTGATGAATCAAAATTCTGTATGAAAGCTATGATAATAGGATCGGATCCTTTTTGGCCATATTTGCATGAAATCAGTTACGTTGACAAGAAGCAATTTGAAAATTTGTCATAAAATCTAATATTTTCACACAAACAATTGATGAATCACAATTCAGAAAAATCTTCACCCAAAAATTTGATGAATCAAAATTGTGTATGGATGTTCTAGAGCCCATCACCACAAGATCCTTTCAGCCAAATTTGATTGAAATCGCTCAGAATGGGAAGAAACAATTTGACAATTTCCAGTATATTTTTCATAAAATCTAAGATTTTTTTCACACCAAAAATCGATGAATAAAAATTCCAAATGGCAGTTCTAGATCCTATGGCCATAGGATCCTTTCAGTCAAACTTGGTTAAAATCGTTCAGAATGGTAAGAAGAAGCGATCTGACAATTTCTGGTACATTTTTCATAAAACCCAAAAAATTGAGGAATCAAAATTCTGAATTGAAGTTCTGAGGCCTACGACCATAGGGTCTTTTCAGCCAAATTTGGTTGAAATTTCTCAAAAAGCAATTTGACAATTTCCGGTAGATTTTTCATAAAATCTAAGAATTTTACCCAAAAAGTTGATGAATCTAAATTCTGAATAGAAGTTCTGGAGCCAACGATGATAGGGACCTTTCTGTCAAATTTGATTGAAATCGCTCAGAATGTTAAGGAGAAGACGCAATGTGACAATTTATGGTACATTTTTCATAAAATCTCAGATTTTCACCCAAAAAAAATTGAGGAATCAAAATTCTGAATTGAAGTTCTGAGGCCTACGACCATAGGGTCATTACAGCCAAATTTGGTTGAAATCGCGCAGAATGGTAAAGAGAAGCATTTTGAAAATTTCAGGTACATTTTTCATAAAATCTAAGAATTTTACCCAAAAAATTGATGAATCCAAGTTCTGAATGGATGTTCTGGAGCCTATCAACTATTGTGTCCTTTCACCCAAATTTGGTTGAAATTTCTCAAAATGGTAAAAAGAAGCAATTTGACAATTTCTGGTAGATTTTTCATAAAATCTCAGATTTTCAGCCAAAAAGTTGATGAATCAAAATTCTGAATAGAAGTTCTGGAGCCAACGATGATAGGGACCTTTCAGTCAAATTTGATTGAAATCGCTCAGAATGTTAAGGAGAAGAAGCAATTTGACAATTTCTGATACATTTTTCATAAAATCTCAGATTTTCAACCAAAAGATTGATGAATCAAAATTCCGAATGGAGGTTCTGGAGCCTATGATCATAGGGCGCTTTCAACCTAATTTGGTTGAAATTGCTCAGAATGGTAAGGCGAAGAAGCATTTTGACAATTTCCGGTACGTTTTTCCTAAAATTTAAGATTTTCACCCAAAAAAAATTAATGAAACAAAATTCTGAATGGAGGTTCCGGAGCCTATGACGATTGGGTACTTTCAGCCAAATTTGGTTGAAATCGGTCAAAATGCTAAGGAGAAGAAGCATTTTGACAATTTCCGTGAAACTTTTAATAATATCTAAGATTTTGGCCCAAAAAATTGAGGAATAAAAATTCTGAATGGAGTTCTGGAGCCTACGACGATAGGGTCATTCCAGCCAAATTTGGTTGAAATCGGCCAAGTGGTTAATGAGGAGTAGTGTTTTAAAGCAAAAGTTGACGACGACAGACGAAGGACAATGGACGGACAGACGATTGCCATGGCATAAACTCACTTGGCCATTCGGGCCAGGTGAGCTAATGACTGGCTCAATAATATTACACTAGTCATTCCAGCTACAAATGTTTTAAAAAAAGTTTTCACTTGGCCTGCAGATGGACATTACTAAGCAAACAGAAAGGTTTTGACCATTAAAGGGTTAAACAGAGATTTATTAACCTTTTAATCCTCAAGTTTACTCAATAAAAAAAAGGTTTTCTCACAGAAATTGTCGATTTGCAGAACAAAAACATGTCAAGAAATTTTTTGTTAAACTTTATCACTGGAATGAATGGTGCTGTTTATCCAGCCACAAAGCAAGACATTTATTGCAGTGGTAAATTTTCAAAAATAGTCCTCTCCAGGTCTGCAAATGAACATTTCTCAAGATCATTTCAGAAGCCGTTTTTGGTCAGCAAAGCATCAACTACAAATAGCAAGTGAAATAGAAGTATCATGCCCAAGAAATATCTGACTGTGTATTATATTTTTTATTTTAACCATTACCACTCTAACATCAGAGTTTTAAATTTTCAAATTAAATTAAAAGATGAACTGGTGTACATTTTTCAACAAATTTGGTGGAAGATGGTGCTGTTGAAGACAGCAACATCATCCACCGAAATTGTTGATAAATGTACTATCGTGCCCAAGAAATATTTGACTATGTTATAATATTGTTTATATTTAATGTAAAAATAATTTTATCAAAAGAAAAAACCCATTGGTACAGTCTACACTGGTTTGAAGTCAGTTGCACTAAGCAGCTCATCAAAGAACAATAGCATATGGACAAGGACATATTACCAGTTATTACTGAACTGTTTAATTGTTGAATAATCTGCTGCTTCCACAGACCACCAGCTAGTATGTCATTAATTGACCCATTGTGTTTGAAGAAACATACAACCAGCTCAGGAGTGTATTAACCCTTTGAGCGTTACGGATACATATATGCATTGCAATTTTTTATGTCATACTTATTCTGCTGAACATTTGGGAAATGATTTGATTGAAAGTTGTTGCTGCCAGAGGTAGCAAACATTTTCTGTTAAATTATTTGAAAAATATTCAATAGTTGCTTTGTATGAATGTTATAAAAAGTAAATACAATTAGTACAGCATTGGAATGAAAGGGTTAATCCTCATACTATGGATATTGATTTTTAAATAGAGATTAAACCATTATACTGCTGAACCCAGATATTAACGATTTAGAATTCTAAAATGGAATCCATATTGCTGGCAGACCATAATTTAATTCAATAAATTCAGCATTACAATGGTTAAGTAGCTACATGAGGTTTAACTCTGATATTATTAAGGATTGTATTTAATTGAATATATTGCTGAAAATTCATGTTTTTACAAATTATTGAGCAGACATGTTTGAATGGTGAAAGTTTGTTCGCCTGGAAACTAGTATGCTATATATGTGTGAAATTATTATAAAGAAAGGAGTGAGGAGCTTGGAGAGCATGTGAATGAGTACAACTAAAGTTGTATTGTAAAATGATTAGTGAAATTTGAAGTTGAAAAACAAAATACAAGTTAAGACTGCGTTGTTGTCGCTCTCTGGAATAATTATAGCCAACCTTCAGAATAGAGAAAATAACATCGGTCTATCCAGTAAATAGTCTAATAGACAATTCATCAGTCAGTCCCTCTGTCACTCCATCCGACAGAACGTATAGTCAGAGGCTCGCCCCCAGAGCCACGAGTACACATTCATCAGTCTGTCCATCTGTCACTCCATCCGACAGAACATATAGTCAGAGGCTCACCCCCAGAGTCACAATCTCACCCCGGTTACCTTAGTACACCAGTTTCTTTGCTAATGATAGAATAAAAGATAGACTATTGACATCAGTGTGGTAAGGGTTAATGTAATAATAATTTTATCAAAAAAACATTGTGTACAGTCTACACTGGTTTGATGTCAATGCCACCAAGCAGCTAATCAAGGAACAATAGTATATTTACAAAGTATTAATACCAGTTATTGTTGCATATTCACACTAAATGCTTGAAAATAAAATTGTTAAAATTGAATACTTTTAGAGGCTTAAATTATTTGGCTAGATGTAAGTAAACGAAATAAATGTTAACATATAATGATTTCGTTCCCTATAAAGTAATATTATTTTTTTTAGTTGTGAAATTGAATTAGAGGCACGAGCCTCTAATTCAATTTCACAACTCAAAAAATTATATTAATTTATATGGAATTAAATCATCATATGTTAACATTTATTCTGTTTCTTTATAGCTAGGCCCAAAGTTTAAGCCTCTAAAAGTACACAATTTGGATAATTAAATTTTTAAGCATTCTGGTGTGAATATGCACCTTTAATTGTTGAGGAATCTGCTGGTTCTACAGACCACCAGCTAAGTCATTAATTGACCCATTGTGTTTCAAGAAACATACAACCAACGCATTATAGTCCAGTAAAACTACCAATTAACCTAGAACAAATTGCAACAGAATTTATTTCTTTTCTGCGGCATTCATGGGACTGCCAGGTGTCACATATCAAAAGTCCTCCAAAATCCCTCGATGGGAAAGTGGGTAAATTCGCATATTTAGCTACCGCCATTATCCGAATAATGAAACTTCCCTTACCTGCTTCATTCCGCAAATAAACGAAGTATAAATGTTGTCTAAGCTCTGAATTTCATGGTCACGGAAGACAGTAAGCAATTGGCAATATTGCCGTGAACCACTTGTACAAATTCTCCAAACCACAGATTAAATATGGTTGTATGCACAGGGCCGGGGTAATTTAAAAAAATTATATTTAAAGTAAGTTTAATTTTGTTTTTCGCTTTTAAAATTTTATCTAAAATAAATTGCATTTTAATTTTCACTTTTATCTCACAATTTGAATAAATCTCTATACAATTCAATCAGAATATGGACATGGATTTAGATACATGCGTTATTTGTAACCAGAGCCTAGAAAATGGCTCACAAACTGTTAAGCTTCGAGTTAAAGGCTGTGACGGTATTAACAATGCTAGCAGAGCCTGTGAAAGCGATGTCATAGCTGAAGTAGGACAGAGGGTTCATGTAAAATGTCGACGGGAGTTCATTGATCCCAAGCGGATTGCCCGTGACGCAGAGAAAATTGAACAATCTCTGCCACCCATGCGAACACTCCGTTCAGAAAGTCCAACATTCAATTTTAGTGAACATTGTTTGCTATGCGGATACCCTGCAAAAATTCAAGATGGAAAGAAACGTGGCTATGATATTTATCCAGTAAGTACTCATGACTTTCAATGTAGTATCGCCGAGGCCTGTGAGCAGTGAAAAGACGAATGGGGCAAACTTGTAGCTGGGCGGCTTGCCTTCATGCCAGATTTATGCGTTGTCAATGCAGTATACCATCAAAGCTGCAGCGTAAATTTTCGAACCATGAAAAATATCCCTCAGCTGCACTCATCTTGCTCATCCCAAAAACATGGAAGGCCAGAAGACTTGGACAGAGTAAGAGCATTTAGTGCGACAATGGCATTTCTTGAAAATAATGATGATGAGCAGCTGACCCTGCACGACCTCGTTAATAAAATGCAAGAGTATCTCGATGATAAAGAGAATAAAGCATACAGTACAAAATACATGCAAGATAAAATAAAGGATAATTATGGCGATGAAATATTTATTAGCACTGTGAATGGTAAGCCAAACGTTGTTACCCTTCGTTCTAAAGCATCTACTATTTTGACTGACTTCTATAAGGAACAGAAGAGAAAGGATTCCAAATCAGAGAGCATGCTAATCATCCAGACAGCTGCCAAACTGCTTAGACACGATATTAAGTTAATTGATTCATGCACATCATCTGAAAGCTATCCATCAAGGGAGCAAATGAGCAACCCAGTAAAGGCATTGAATTATTTACCACAGACACTGCGGGAATTATTGCGGATTTTGTTTACTGGAAAAGACACAGAAATGAAACAGGCATCAGTTGGACAGGCTATTATGCAAGGAACTCGTCCTAGAGTTATTTTGGCACCTTTGCAGTTCGGGCTGTCATGTGAGATGCACCATAAATTTGTATCTAGATTTATTGTTGACACCTTGTACAAGCACAGATTTGGATGTTCATACGCGGAGATACAGAGGTTTGAGCGCAGTGCATCACTTCATGGTGGAGATCTACCACAGCCATTATCAGGCGAGTTCATTCAGTTTGTTGCCGACAATGTGGATCACAATATTTGCACAATAGATGGGCATAATACATTTCATGGAATGGGAATCATTGCATCTGTTACACCAGGAAACCTTTCGTGCAAACTTATTCCAAGGATAAATGTAACATCTGAAGATATCAAGCAAGTTGGCAAGATCTGTATCAGGAACTTTGAGTCTCAGCATACCAGGAACTTCCCATTGACCTTTAAGGAGTTAACTGCGATGGAACAAACAGACCCAACAGCTGACATTGACATCCTCTGGGATTTCTCTTTGTTTCTGCGTTCAAGGAGACAGTCATGGTCTGGCATGATGCAAACTGTTCACCAAGGAGTTTATCCAGGTAAATTGTCTGTTATTTTCCTTCCGATGATAGATCTAGAGCCAAGTAACATGACCTGCATCTTTTCCACTTTGACTTATGTTTGTGAACAGGCAAACCGATACCATGTTGCACCCGTGATTACATTTGATCAGCCCTTATATTGGAAAGCTATGACTATCATAGAGATTGGGCCGAGCTGGAGTCCATTAAAGCAAATTATTCTAAGACTCAGAGGTCTTCATATGGAGATGAGCTTCCTTGGCTGCATTGGTCACTTAATGGCAGGAAGCGGTCTTGCGCCTATTCTAGAGGTAGTCTACGCTGAGAATGCTGTCAAACACATTCTTAGTGGAAAGGCGATTTCTCGAGCAGTTCGAGGACACCTCATGGTTTTTGCTTCTCTCAGTACAATCTTGATTGCAAATGCATACAACCTACCACTACCTACACTTGCAGATGCTGAAGTTGACACAGTAGAATATTCCGCTGCAATGCATTCAAAAGAATTGTTTGACAATGATGATAATGTTGCAGGACATGAAACGATTGAAAGTTCCCTAAATAAAAGTCTGGTTAAAGTTGGAGAGCTCTATGATGACATTATCAAAAATCTGTATGTAGCTACAAGATTGTCCTCGGAAAATGCATTACATGATGTCAAGGACAAACTAGACTCAGAGAAGGTGGTCATGAAAGATAAGAGGACTGCACGACTCTGGCTTTTGTATATGGAGTTGGTTGACATTCTGCGCAAATTCATTAAGGCAGAACGAACTGGTGATTGGAACATGCACCTTCAGACCGTTCGTGAGATGCTTCCATATTTTGCAGCCGCTGGGCATAATCTGTACGCCAAGTCTGCATATGTATATTTACAAAAGATGTTAGAAATCCCTGAAAGTCATCCAGATATACACACCAGCTTCCTCAATGGTCATCATGTCATTCATCGAAGTGATAGGTATTGGGCAGGGTTATCTACTGATCTAGTTATTGAGCAGGTCCTTATGAGAAGTGTAAAGTCAAGTGGTGGTCTAACACGAGGTCATGGAATGACAGAACTTCAGCATCTTGTTTGGTTGTTGTCTATGCCCGCATGTGCAGATGTGTGTAATGCAATGCAAGAGCTCTCTGGGGTAAACTGTGATTCAAGTGAACAACACAAAGATTCCACACAATCTCGAATAAAGCGTGATATGGATGATACTTACAAAATTATCAAAATCCTTAGTGAACTGAATCCATTTGGACCAGACCCTTCTCTTAGAGGACTTGTTAGTGGATTGTCTGCACATGAATCAGTCAATGTTGACGATGCTAAAGATATTGGAGAATCAATTATTAATTCGATGTGTGGCCAATGTGTATCAAGCATTTCGTTCCAGAGAAAGAGACAAGCTATTAACTTAGCATCCAAAACATCTCTCAAGATTGATGATGAATGTGTACAAATTGATCCACAACTCCTATTTCAAAGACTCAGTTTAATTGCTACAAATGGATCAAAGGGGAATCCAGCATCTTATTTTGAGTATGAGTTGTGCACTCATCCGCCCGCACTCTTTGATAATTCATCTCTTCCATGGGAAGCAAATAAGCCGGCACTTGCTGATGCATTGTGGAAATTAATTCAAAATGAAGATGCAGTCCTTCCAGATTCTGTCCACTATGTGCTTGATGGAGGAGCTCTATTACACGGTGTTCCATGGCAGCGTGGAGAGACATTTGCAAATGTTTGTCAAAGATATGTAAAATATTGCATAAGCAAATATGGAAAGGCTACAGTAGTTTTTTATGGTTATGACCAAGGCCCAGACATAAAAGATGTAACACATAAGAGGCGAACTCGTGGATCAGGCGCAACTGTTGTACTGACTCCGCAAACAGTTGTAACTCTGAGTAACAAACATCGGTTCATATCAATCTTAAGTTCATCTCTCGAACAGGCTGGATGCTTAACGATAAAGGCAAGCGGTGATGCTGATGTCTTAATTACGCAAACGGCTATCTTGGCTTCAAAGTCAACAAATACTGCTCTTGTTGGAGACGATACCGACCTACTGGTGTTGCTTCTATACCATACTGATATGAATGGCTGTCAGCTATTTTTCAGACCAGAGCCAAAGCAAAATGCAAAGAAACCCCGACTGTGGAATATCAAAATGGCAAAGGAAAAACTCGGGTTCTGTTTGTGCTCACAGCTGTTATTTATCCATGCTATCCTTGGCTGTGACTCAACATCTAGGCTTTCTGGAATTGGAAAATCTGCATCCCTTAGCAAAATCCAGTGCTGCAAAGAACTCTCTCAAATTGCTGAAGTGTTTACAATGACTAATGCGAATAAAGATGACGTGATAAAAGCAGGTGAGAAGGCAATGCTTATTCTATACAATGGCACTTCAATGGATAGTCTAGTTGCTTTGCGGTACAAGCGATTCAGGGAGAAGGTTGCAAAAAGTTCCAAGTATGTTGAAGCACAAGATTTACCACCAACACCCGCATCCGCAAAGTTTCACAGTCTTCGCGTGTACTACCAAATTCAAGTTTGGAGAGGAGATGCTGGAGATATGGATCCAACAGAATGGGGCTGGAAAGTTCTCAACCACCAAATGCTGCCTGTTAAGACTGACATGCTGGCAGCACCTGACGATTTACTGTATACATTTAGATGCAGCTGCAAAACTGGCTGTGAATCAAAGAGATGCACCTGTAGAAAACATGGGCTCAGCTGCACATCCGCCTGCGAAGACTGTAAGGGTCTCAGTTGCTCGAATTCAATAATGCTCATTGAGGAAGATGACTTGGATAATTGATGCAAGATGAAATTAGTAGAAACCAGGTACCTATGCCATACTATTTCATCTTAGCTTAGCTTAGAAACACACAATACCGTGACATAATAAAATATAATATGTATTGTATCAATATCGATGATGGTATTAGGTAAATTCATGCAAGTGGCATAACACAATACATTTAATTTGTGGAGAATATGTCAATCGTATTCATTTATTACTAAAAAAAAGTCCAAAAATACCCAGTCACACATATATTACATACCGGTTTTAAAGAAATAAAGAAAAAATGGCCCAAATCTGGTAATAATTATGCAAATTTTACCCTTTCCGCTATTGGAATTTTGGAGGACTTTTGATATGTTGTACATGATGGCCCCCTATACACTGGGCGAGGTAAAAAAATTATGTTGCAATTTGTTCCGGGTTAAAATATTTTTGGCCTAGATTGACTGGACTATTAGTGTATTAACTCTTTGAGCCGTACTGCATACATATATATGTATTGCAATTTATGTCATAATTATTCTGCTGAACATTGGGGAAATGATTTGATTGAAAGTTGTTGCTGCCACAGGTAGCAATGATTATCTGTTAAATTATTTGTAAAATATTCAGCAGTTGCTCTGTATGACTGTTATAAAAATTAAGGACAATTAGTATTAAGCATTGAAATGAAAGAGTTAATTCTCATACTGTGGATATATTTTAGACATAAAGATTTAACCATTATACAGCTGAAGCCAGGTACATGTATCAACACTCTTAAATTTGGAATCAGTATGGCTGGCAGACTAATCTGTCTGTAATAATAATTTAAGTCAGTAAATTCAGCATTACAATGGTTAAGTAGCTACATGAGGTTTAAGTCTGATATTATTAAGGATTGTATTTAATTTAATATATTGCTGAAATTTCATGTTTTTACAAATTATTGAACAGACATGTTAGAATGGTGAAAGTTTGTTTGCCTGGAAACTAGTAATATATGTGTGAAATTATTATGGAAGAGTTAGTTATGTAGAAGTTTGAATATATAAAGTTGCTATGTAACGCTATTGAATTTGAATTTGAAAAACAAAGTACATTAGCTAAAGCTGTGTTTACCTGGCACGCGGAAACGAAATGTGGAATATACTTCAGATCGCTCTTTACTATTTTCCTTTATCCATTTACCTGCACGCGGTAAGTGGTATGCGGAACGTGGAACGGCGGGATGCGGAAAAAATGATCGCTCAGTGTAGCGATTTTTCCGGACGGAAAAGATTCCATTGCGGAATAGAACACATGTAATGAAAGGGTAATCCAAGTAGTTAAAGCTGATGCATCTTCTAAAATTATAAGAAATAATTTGTCAAAAACATTAGGAAATCAGTAATATTATAATTACATGTTGTTAGATTTGGCCATGGTATCATTTTGAATCTAGTCATTAGTATCCAGCCATTTTGGATCTACATCTCTCGCCTCCATACATAAACATTTTGTAATGGTCTCAGTGGAAGGCTAGATATCAAAGTGTAAAAAAATGTGTTGTCGTTTTTGAAAGAAATTTGGTAGAAATATCGCAATATCACCAATAAAAATGCAATAAAAAACGCAACGATACCGCATGCAGGTAAATGGTACACGCAATATTTTACCAGCATTCTGCATACCCGCTTTCCGTTCCGCATTCTGCACGTGCCAGGTAAACGCAGCTTAAGACTGTGTTATTGAATAATATTTATAGTCAACCTCCACAATAGATAAGTGAAAGTAGCATCTGTCTATCCAGTCCATAGCCTAACAAACAATCAATCTGTTCATCCATTACTCCATCCTTGGACCGGTATAGTCGGAGGCTCGCCCCCAGAGCCAGCTACAAAAATAACAATCCATCTGTCAATCCATCACTCCATCTAGTGGACTGGCTCAGAGTAAGGCTCGAACCCAGAGCTACAATCCTCGAAAACCCTGGCTACCTTACAAGCATAAGGATTCCACACAAACCTGTTTCAATTCGGCCTAAGATTAACCCATTAAAATAAGTCAAATTTGGTCAAGAAAATTTAAATATTTTGTGATTGAAAGTTCATTTACAGGCCGAGAGAATACAATTTTTGAATATTTATCTCTGGAATGACTGATTCGGTTATCGAGCCAGTCATTCTAGTGGTAAATTTTCAAAAATTGTATTCTCCTGGCCGGTAAACAGACACTCCACAAGACCATAGCAGAGACTGGTTTTGACCATTAAAGGGTCAAAGACCAGTATTTTAACGATATGTCAAGTCTGCCGACCAAAAATTACAAATTCCATATGATGAACGAATATTCTGTTGAATAATTTGAAACTAATTTGACTGGCATGACTGGGCGCAACACATTCCAGTCGAATTTAGGTTTCAAGATATTCAGCAGCTTTCCAGCATAGGTGTCTTCAAATTGAGGCACTGGTATTTCAAAGGTTAAAGGAATATATATGACAAGACAGCAGTGTTACACTGACAGGATATTGGAGAAAATCTTGGCATTATGCGTTTGCAATTGCATATTCTAGATTTGTATCAAGATCAATGACCTTGACCTCAGAAGACTGAATGCTTTTATGCAGCTCAGCTAGACTGGTTGAGGTAACTCAATGACCATGCTTATTTCCAATAATTTGGCCAATTCTGAAACAAGAGGCCCAAGGGGCCTGTGTCGCTCACCTGGAATACTGGCATTTTAAGTAGAAAGGACATAGATCCTACATGTATAAATTTTTGTCAAAATTGTTGGTGGGTGGTTTAACCCTTACCACTCTGTTGTCAAAGTTTTAAATTTTCAGATTAAATTAAAAGACGAACTGGTGTTTATTTTTCAATAAATTTGGTGGAACATCGTCCACCAAAATTGTTGAAAAATGTACACCAGTTTCTTTGCTATTGACACAGAAGATAGACTATTGACAGAGTGGTAAAGGTTAAGACTTAAGAGTAGCCTTTTAAACGAGTTTGTGGACATTTTTGGAAGTCGAATATTGTCACCAAACATGATAGATTTAGATTGGTCCATGCCGGCCATGTTTTTTTATTTTCGTGAAAATTAGGTCATCCAAGATGGCTGCCAAACTATTTGGTCAATTAAGAAATGGCCGAGTTATTATTAAAACTCCCGTTTAAATTATCTTCAAAATATTGCTTTGACGTCGCAATCGCCTGTATGCATTAACTGAATGGGGAATGTGCTGTTCACGTGATAGCTATGTCACCACTTCTGGCTGCACGCTGATTGGCTACTGCTCGCCCTCTGATTGGCTGGAGCGTCCTGCCTCTGATGTCACGAGTAGTATAAAAGGGACGAAAAAACGAGAATCGATAGCATCATCGGCGGGAAGCCGACACAGTCAGGAAGATTGCTGGACCAGCGCAGTTCAAGATGCGGGACAACTGCTAACCGACTGTGGTACCAACACCACAGCGGTGCCGTTCAGAATTGAGATCTCCTGCGCCGGTGAGCCGTCTTAAGACTTTTCCGCAAAAACAATTTTGGAAGCTCCCAGATGGCCATCCAGGGGCAATAAACTAATATAAGAACGCCCTTTCCGGAACTTTCTCAGAGGAGTTTCCTGCGGATGGGCCTTGCGGGCCCGATGTGATTCCACGGGATGCAGAGTGACTCTTGGTGGATAACTCGCCGGATCTTCCGACCACGCTGAAAAGTGGTATCAAACACTCCGCGCTGCATGCCGCGCGTGTGCTAATTAACTTTTAGACCACAGTCTGGTGGGACTCTGCTCGGTGCGCCGCAAGAGCTATGTGACGTATCCCGCACCGTGTAGTCATGTACCCAGTTATTGTACATGCATATTTAATTACAAATATAGCCCTCCTTCCTTGTTAATGGGCAACTTCCAAACTACCGTCGCCGGACGAAACTTTACAACTGTTTAAATTAGTTATTAGTTAAACTGACAATCTAATGGGCATCCTTATTACCCGTTCTTCTTCACCGTCATGAGAGTGAGCTGCATCCAGTCTGCCTGTGGAAATCTTCCTGCATTCAAGATCATGCCATCTCATGCTACTCAACTGTAGCGTATCAATTTCCGTGATTTATGAACTCTTATTGTACCGATGACCAATAGGTACTCAAGTAACTATACTATTGTGCATTTAATTATTTCCGCAAATGTTACTGATGACTAATAGGTACCTACCCGGTCTGTCTGACTGCATTTTTATACTTTCCGTTTCATACTGTAAATATTATCTTTATTTCCATGTGCTCTCAACTAACAGCACCATTAGGACCTATGACCTGTGATATATCGCTAGCACTGTATTAGTTAGTTGTGTATATGGCAAGTAGCCATCCTAGTTATTATGTTTTGTTTCTATATAAAAACTCTAGGACACAGTACGCTAGGTAATACTATACAGCAACAGTATATCTGCATCACTATATTCCCCCCCCCCCACTCCAATTTTACACTAAGGTCGTGGATCATGCTCCAATTGCTCGAGCCTGACATGTTACCGACTAAACCTGGCTATTCTAGCTCAATAGCATAGGTTTAAAGTGGTTAGGGTCAATCTCTCCATAAGAGACACATGTGTACGCCTCTTTTCCGGCTGTAGTGGATATGTAACACCACGCACTGGCTAAGTTGTGTAAAATTGGCCTAATACCTTAGGGACTCTTATTAATATCGAGTTATTGTCTCTTTCCACACTCATCGAGCCTCACAGCTTGCTAATTGTTTGGACTCCCCATCGACACATTAGCAGGATCTAACTCTGGGAAACTATTGGGGTTTCTGAGCGGTGACAACTAAAGTGCCGATTTACACACACCTCCCCCTGTATCTTCGGATACTGGTTAGTTTAGATTCCCCCGCCAATATACGAAGCACTGTGAAAAGAAATTATATTATTTATTAATTATTATGTGACACCGGCCTGCAGTGCATCTCTGGGCATTCTGGAACTTAACCCTAATGATAGGTAATATGACGGACGAGACGCAGATCTCCATCCAACTCGTTGTAGTGTCTGGGTGAGGTCTTAGAACCCACCACATCCTCACGGAAAGGTCACTAGCGATGGATATCTGTCTCTTACTCCCCACCGTAAACGATATTGCGCTTTCTAAATTGCTTTTGTGAACTGCAACCTTGCCCTAGTGATGTTATATGTGGTTGCAGAACAAGGGTTACCGGATCGTCATATGACTCGGGAGCTATTGCTCCGCAACATGTATGCACGCTGTCTTTCTGTGGGGCGACCTTCGGGAAGCTGGGCATCTTTGCCAGTCAGATATATGTGTTGAAAGATAGGTAAGAATCCTTGCCACTTGCGACCAAAGCTTGTAATCGTATCTAATAACCAAATGGTAGGTTAGAATGTAGCAGAAGGCCCGCATAGATAAAGCAGCAACTAACAATGCAATATCTTTGGACCTACATAAGACGGGGACCTGTGAATTCTTCGGAAATCATTCAACCCATCTTCACATAAACCAGTGTGCATCAAATTAATTATGGCTTCACTAGGATTGACCAGCACTTAGCTTTTTGTTTGAACAAAAGAGTGGCACTTTTTGCCATCTCTTTTACTCTGCTTCGGCGGTGAAGGCATTTTCCCGTGATGGAGGCCCACGCGAGGCACGTTCCTCTCGCAACCACAATGTTTTGTGTGTTAGGGGTGTAATTAGTTTATATTAAACTATCAAGTAGCCCCATTGTGATGCTCCCTTGCGGGGATACCTCTGCGGATTTACGGATCTGTGTGCTACCTTCGGCGAGACCACGTAGAAAGAACACTGAATAGATCTATGTACTGTATTATTTGCTCATTACTGTCAAACGAATAGCATTGTTTGTATAGTTATTAATTGTGACTATTTAATTATATCATCGTATCCAGACTTATAAGTTAGTAATGGACCGTCATACCGGTGACACCAACAGTTGGGACGAGACAGTGAGGGTCTATCTCGGTGGCAATGGTCACACGGCCCCACTGGAACGTGAACGTTCCACCGGCTCTAGAGGCTGGTCTTTGTACCTTCCAGAGACGTGATACGGGATCCGCAACCCCGAGAACCGCAGCTAACCAGTCCTCCCATGCATCCTGTACATGCAGTGCAGTGCAGTGGAGTGGAGTGACATGGCGGACCAGCACATACCCCCGCGAGCTACATTCAGCTCCAAAATCGATCAAACAAAAAAATTCCAATATAGCCACCGGCAAACACGTAACATTTTTATTGGTGCATGGCGGCCATGGTTTTTTTATGTATCAACTTTCATTGAACAAACTTTAACAGCCCTTAGTTACTTATCATATCTCCCAAAGTTCGGCCCAATCCATTCAGCGGCTCTGGAAAAGAATTTGTTTTCACAAAAACTAGCTCATCCAAGATGGACAATCAAGTTTCTTTAAACAAACTTGATTCAGCCCTTGCCCTAGATGATATTTCATGAGTTTTGAATAAATCTGCCAAGTGATATTAGAAGATTTTTAAAGACATTTCTAAAAATTGGTCAAAATCCAAGATGGCCACTGGCCAAATTGGCCGATCATCTTCCATTGACTAAAGTTAGATCCCTATGACCTGCCACATATGATTGCAATTGGCTCATTGGTTCTCGAGAACAAGATATTTTGAATTCCCCATTGCTTTAGTATGTGGGCTTTTGGTGGGGAAAAGATCCAAGATGGCCGCCAAAGCATTTATCCGACAGTTTTGTAAATGTCAAATTTGAAATCAAAATATCCCAGAAAAATATTTAAAACCAATTTCGGGTTCAAAATCCACCAAATTTAAAAATTCAATATGGCCGCTAGACACGCCACATTTTGACTGGTCCACGGCAGACATGTTTTATATGTATCAACTTCCCTTGAAACAATTTTTATTACCCTCAGTCCCTGATCATATCTCCCAAATTTTGGCCAGATATGTTTAGCAGTTCTGGAGAAGTCGTTTTCACAAAAACTACGTCATCCAAGAGGGCTGCCAAACTATTGGGCCAACCAAGTTCTCTTGAACAAACTTGATTCAGCACTTGCCATAGATCATATATATTTCATGCATTTTCAATCGATCCTCTCAGTGATCTTGGAGAGGATTTTTAAAGATGTTTCTAAAAATCAGCCAAAATCCAAGATGGCCACCGGGCAAATTGGCCAATCAGCTTTATTTCAACAAACTTGACTCTCAATACCCAAAGGATGCTCCTGCCAAATATAATTGAAATCAGTCCAGTGGTTCTTGAGAAGAAGTTGATGGACAGACAGACACACGGGCGATGGGCGGCCACCACAGCATAAGCTCACTTGGCCATTTTGACCAGGTGAGATAATAAAGGTAAAATGAGCTAAGCTGAAGAATCTTCCAGTACTGTTATTCTGCATATTATACAAGTCAAATGGTACACTGACCTTGAGCTTTGACATCAATATCATATATATGTTTTTCATCTGATTGATATAAGGAAGCATGTGTCCAAGTTTAGTCACAATAGAGTGAAGCCATACCAAGATATAACACAAACGGCGCATAATACCCCGCCATGATGACAAACCAATGAATGACAGGTATCATAAAATATTTATTTCTTCCTCAAACCCAGACCAGTCATCCTTATGAAGTGTCAAATCGATCCGTGAAATGGTCAAGGATGTATCATCCAGAAACCAATTTTCAAGATGGCCACCCCTGACTGGCGGCCATATTGGATTTTGGATTATCATAAATTTCGATAAGTTTCTTCACCAGACATATTTCAACCACCCTATGAAGCGATCCAATAAATGTTAACTGAGATATCATCCAGAAATGAACTGGCTGCCATCTTGGAGTTCAGATCATCATCAATTTCAATACATGTATGTTTCTTCTCCAGACCTAGTCCAATCACCCTATGAAGTTTCAGAAGCGATCCGATAAACGGGAACAGAGTTATCATCCAGAAACCAATTTTCAAGATGGTGGCCGACGGCCATCTTGAATTTCAGATCATTGTCAATTTTGATAGGTTTCTTCTCCACGTATAGTCCAACCACCCTATGAAGTTTCAAAGCGATCCGATAAATGGTAACAGAGTTATCATCCGGAAACCAATTTTCAAGATGGCCACCAGTGGCTGGTTGCCATCCTGAATTTCGGATCATCGTTGATTTCGATAGGTTTCTTTCCCAGACCTAGTCCAACCACTCTATGAAGTTTCAAAGCGATCCGATAAATGGTAACAGAGTTATCATCCGGAAACCAATTTTGAAGATGGCCGCCAGTGGCTGGCGGCAATTTGGATTTCGGATCATTATTGATTTCGATAGGTTTCTTCTCCACATGGAGTCTAACCACCCTATGAAGTTTCAAAGCGATCCGATAAATGGTAACGGAGTTATCATCCGGAAACCAATTTTCAAGATGGCCGCGGGTGGCTGGCGGCCATCTTGGATTTTGAATCATCGTTATTTTGATAGGTTTCTTCCCCAAACATAGTCCAACCACTCTATAAAGTTTCAAAGCGATCCGATAAATGGTAACTGAGTTATCATGAAACCAATTTTGAAGATGGCCGCCGGTGGTTGGCGGCCATCTTGGATTTCGGATCATCGTCGATTTCGATAGGTTTCTTCCCAAGACCTAGTCCAACCACCCTATGACGTTTCAATGCGATCCGATAAAGAGTAACAGAGTTATGATCCAGAAACCACCATTACATAATACCCCACCAAATCTTTTGGCGGAGTATAAAAAGCAGTTTTAGACCAACGTTACAGTGACATTGAACTTTGACCTCATGACCTCAATATCGTTGTGCTCCATCCCCTTGATATAAGGAAACGTGTGTCTAAGTTTAGTCCCAATAGGTTGAAGCCATGCCGAGATAGAAGACAATATGTTGAGCTAAAATCAAAGCTTAACCGTAAAAAGTAGTTTTATACCAAGGTCACTGTGATCTTCAACTTTGACCTCATGACCTCAATATCGGTGTGCTCAATCGCATTGATATAACAAAGCATGTGTCCAAATTTAGTTCCAATAGGTTGAAATCCTGCCAAGACAGAAAGTTAACTGAGATTGGACACCGACAAACAGACAGACAGAGAGATGGAGTAACGGAAACCATAGACATATTGGTGAAAATTCTAATATTCCCCAATAATAAGTAAACATTTATTAACCCTTTAACCTTCAAACAAAGTCATTTCATATTTCAATTTTATCATATAAAATGTCCATTTGCAGACCAACAGTTTATTTTGGAAAATGTATTACTTTAATAACTGGCTCGATTATCAGCAGTCAGACAATTAGCCCTTACCACTCTGATGTCAAAATTTTTAATTTTCAAATTAAAGTAAAAGATGAACTGGTGTTCATTTTTCAACAAATTTGGTGAAAGATGGTGCTGTCGTAGACAACAACCTTGTCCACCAAATTTGTTGGAAAATATATAACAGTTTCTTTGTTATTGACACAGTAAAGGATAAAATATTGACACCGGAGTGGTAAGAGTTAATTGTCAAGATGGTCAGAACTGTACTTTTTGTGGCCAAACAAAACCTTTTGAAAACTTTACCACTGAAATAACCGCCTCAATAGCAGAGCCAGTTATTCCAGTGGTAAATTTCCAAAATACCCTTCTATTGGCCTGCGAATGGAGATTCGCTAATGAAAGATTGTAATATATTTGACAATTCTCGCTGATTAAATGGTTAATAGTTTGAAAATTTACTATATCATTACCCGGGGTGAAAATACTGTAAAATCAAATCTGTCTGAAGTGAATCAGTAAACACACAGGTGGTCTCTTAATACACGTCACTCACCATAGGATACACGTATGATTCAGGGGTGGGGGTTAGGGTGGGGGTGGGGGGGGGGGGGGGGGGGGGGGATCACTCTGTTGCGAGATAATTGATGATGAAAACGCTTTAACCTCTTACCTTTTAATACTCTCGTCGGCCAAAAATTACTTCTGCAGCAGTCTTGAGAAATAGAAATTTCTGTTTGCAGATCAAGCGAAGATAATTTTGAAAATTAACAACTGGAATGACTGATAATCGAGCCATTCATTCCAGTGGAAAATTCTCAAAAAATATCTCTTCGGTCTGCAGACGGGTATTTTCTATGGAGATTGAAATTTTCTTGACGAAGTTTTGAATATTAAAGGGCAGATAGTAATTCAGGACATAATGGAGGAATCCAGTTTTTTGATCAATCAAATGACATCATAATCAACTACATCACATGTACGCTGACATCATAATCAACTATGTCATGAATATCGTGATTTAGTCCATCATAAACAGTTAATAGTTCATTAAGTTGTACTAATCAGGGTCCATGTTCCCGAAGCTCTTGTTATGTTAGCAATATCGTTACATCATACTAAAGCAATGGGTATAACGATATCGCTAGCTAACGATAGCTTCAGGAACATGGGCGCAGGACTTGAAATTGATTTTGTCATGGCACAAAAATTCTGTGGCAGAACTGGTTCACCACTGACCACGACACTATTATTTTTTCAAATTTCCTTAACTATAATCTTTTTTATACTTTTGGTGAATTGAAGAACCTTGCTTTAATGTGACATCACGATTGATACCTTGTATCTATCATGTTTAAATAGCTAGGCTTGCAATTTTCTACCCCGGCAAATATGTGCTGTAGCAAATTAAGTTTACCGTGTAGCTTTTACCACGGCCTTGCTGATTGTAGTGGTGAATTTCAAGGGTTGTATTGAATATAGGCAGCAACATCACCCAATCAAATTAGTTTCAAAATATTCAACAGCTTACCTGTATATTGAGATTCAGAGGGTGCAGGGATTGATTGATCTTAACATGGATGAAGCGTGGGTGGAGATTAGCGGTGCATAGCTAAAACTGGCTTCCTCCATTTACAGGTGGTTACCTCACCACCACACCCACCTCAAGCTACGTATAGCTTGGACTAAGTAACGCTAAGAGGTGCGTGTAAGCTTAATTTTTATAATGCGCAGTATTTATAATTAACCCATTAAACCCAGCATTTACAATATATGAAATATGCTGTGACTATTTTAAAGTCATTTGACTGAATTTGGTACTGGTGTCTGTCACATTAGGTTCAAACTATATAAGTGTGCACATGCACGTATGTGTGCGTACGTGTGTGCCTATGTGGGTGTAAGTCTGAGCGTAGGTGTGTGGGGGGGGAGGTAATGAAATGTTGCTATGGTGAGGTGGTAGTGCCGTCAGTAGTGAGGTGAATCGAGGTTACAGTAAGGTGGAACCAGTAGCAAGGTGGTGTCAGTAGTGTCAGGGGAAGCCAGTAGTGAGGTGGAACCAGTAGCAAGGTGGTGTCAGTAGTGCCAAGGGAAGCCAGTAGTGAGGTGGAACCAGTAGCAAGGTGGTGTCAGTAGCATCACGGGAAGCCAGTAGTGAGGTGGAACCAGTAGCAAGGTGGTGTCAGTAGTGTCAAGGGAAGCCAGTAGTGAGGTGAAACCAGTAGCAAGGTGGTGTCTGTAGTTTCAAGGGAAGCCAGTAGTGAGGTGGAACCAGTAGCAAGGGGGTGTCAGTAGTGTCAAGGGAAGCCAGTAGTGAGGTGGAACCAGTACAAAGGGGGTGTCAGTAGTGTCAAGGGAAGCCAGTAGTGAGGTGGAACCAGTAGCAAGGGGGTGTCAGTAGTGTCAAGGGAAGCCAGTAGTGAGGTGAAACCAGTAGCAAGGTGGTGTCAGTAGTGTCAAGGGAAGCCAGTCAAGGGAAGCCAGTAGTGAGGTGGAACCAGTAGCAAGGTGGTGTCAGTAGTGTCAGGTGAAGCCAGTAGTGAGGTGGAACCAGTAGCAAGGTTGTGTCAGTAGTGTCAAGGGAAGCCAGTAGTGAGGTGGTGTCAGTAGTGTCAAGGGAAGAAAGTAGTGCGGTGGAACCAGTAGCAAGGTGGTGTAAGTAGTTATGGGAAGCCAGTAGCGAGGTAGAACCAGTTCAGTACAGAAACAGATCCAGTAGGAGCCAAATAAAAAGTTTTGTCCTCATACATCAGAGGCAAGGTGAATATAGACATTGAGATGGATCCAATATTGAAGTCAGGATCCAGTATTGAGGTTGTCTCTGTAGTGAGGTTGATCCTGTATTGAGGTGGGTCCAATATTGAGGTTGATCCTACAGTGAGGTGGATCCAGTAGTGAGCTCGTACCTGTAGTGAGGTGGTGCCTATAGTCAGGTTGATCCAGTGGTGGTGAGGTTGATCCAGTAGTGGTGAGGTTGATCCAGTAGTGGTGAGGTTGATCCAGTGGTGGTGAGGTTGATCCAGTAGTGGTGAGGTTGATCCAGTATTGAGGCGAGTCCAATATTGAGGTGGATCTTATAATGAAGTACATCCAGTCATGAGGTGGATCCAGTTGTGAGGTGGATCCAGCACTGAAGAGTATCTAATATTACGGTAGATCCAGTATTGAAGGGGATCTGGTGCTGAGGTGAATCCAATAGTGAGATGGATCTAGTAGCGACGTGGCTCCAATAGTGAGGTGGATCCAGTAGTGGGTTGTTGTTACGGCTGACGTTGTACCCGTGTTCAGGTGGTGAGTTTTATTGGTCAAGTAGGTTCAGTAATGAGGTAGTTTTAGGGATAAGGTTGTGCCACACTTGGTACGGTGCTGTCAGTGGTTAGGCTGACGTCACAATAAAAATGAGTTCTGAATGATGTATATAGCCCAGTCATGAAAATTCAATCAGCCATCAACTGTACGAATTGTATGTCTTTACTATTTAATAAAGTCTGGTGAATATTTTGAAACTAACTTGACTAGGCCCTGTTGCTGCCACCCAGGCAAATTTTTTTCGAAATATTCAACAGCTTACCTACATACATGTACCTACCTTCATATTGCGATTCTGGGAATTTTGGATTCGATCGATGCCAACACAAACAAGCAAAGCATTGGTAGAGCTTAACTAGAAATGGGTGGTGCATAGTAAGCAATGGATCCCCTCTATTGTGAGGCAATTTTAATGCAGTTGTGAGAGGTTTCAATGGTGAGGTGGCTTTAGTGGTGGGGTTGTTTAACTCTTACCAGTCTGATGTCAAAATTCAAATTAAATTAAACGAAGAACTGGTGTACATTTTTCAACAAATTTGGTGGAAGATGTTGCTGTCATAGCCAGCAACATCATCCATCAAAATTGTTGAAAAATGTACACCAGTTTACTATTGACACAGTAAAAGATAGAATATTGACATCAGAGTGACAAGGGTTAATAGTGATGTTGTTTCAACAATTCAGCGATTTCAAATTGTGAAGTTGTGCTGGTGGTGCCAGTAGTGTGCTGATTTAACCAATGATGTTGTCTCAGTTTATGAGGTGGTTCCAATTGTGAGGTGGTTCCCGAGTTAAATAGATAGGCGCTTTTAGTACTATCTTTGGAATGATACTGTTTACTGGTGAAACAGTATGAGGGCTCATGGTGAGATAGAGCAGGCCTCTGACGGTGTCAGCAGGCCTCTGATGGTGTCAGCCGTCTCTTATGTTACATGTACATGTGATATTGGTGGTGAGATTGACCAGTGTGGCTATCGATTTATGGATCAATGGTCCCTTGGTAACTGTTTGACTGCTGCACGCCACCAGACAATAATTACAATGGGCAATAACTCTGGAGTTGCTGAACATTTTGACAACAATTTGACTGAAAGTTGTTGGTGGCTTAGCCACCAACAACTTTCGGTCAAATTGTTTTTAAAATATTCAGTAGGTCCAGAGTTGGCAATAACTCTGAATCTGTTGAATATTTTGAAAACAATTTGACTGAAAGTTGCTGGTGGCTTAGTCACTAACAACTTTCAGTGAAATTGTGGTCAAAATATTCAGCAGTTGACAAAACTCTGGACATTGTGAATATTTTGAAAACCAACAGGTCCATAGTTGAGCACCGCGGATAATGTAGTCACAGAAATTTGGCATGGAGACAGGTAATAACCTGTGAAAACAAAATATCCCTGCAAAGAGCTCTTTGGAAAACAATCAAAATTGCACACCTTTATGGTGTGGAAATCTAAAAAAAAATAAAAGCTGTTGCAAATATTCAGAGCAGAAATAATAATTTTTAACAGTTATTAAACCTTTATCCTCAAATTTGTTCAAGAAAATATCAATTTTCTCATAGAAAATGTCCATTTGCAACCAAGTGAGGATTATTTTATCAAATTTATTACTGGAATCACACTGGCTTGGGTATTGAGCCAGTCATTCCTGGGATAAATTTTCCAAAATAGTTCTCTAGGTCTGCAAATCAATTCTGATTCTGGGTTTAACTGAGTCGGCTGTGTTTTTTGCAGACAACATATTCCAAGCCCAAGGCTTATATCTTAGGACTAGGCCACTAATGACTTTCAGTCAAATTGTTTTCGAAATATTCAACAGGTCAGGAGTTTTTGCTCATTGAATTCTTGAATCTTGACAGCTAAATGGTTAATTTGGGATTAACATTCGGCAAGTTTCAATATAACATGTTTTCATTAACTCTTTAATGATCAAGAGGTGTCAGGAAAATCCTAATTTTTGCTCAGTGTCCATATTTGCAGGGTTGTTTTTCAAAATTTATCTCTGAAATGGCTGGCTCATTTATTGGGCCACCCCTTCCAGTGGTAAATTTTATAAAGTAGTCTTCCCATAGCCGCCAAATGGACATTTCTCACTAACATTAGAGAAGTCATTTTAGCCACTTGACCAGTATAGTAAATGGTTAATCACCTGAGCACATATCACACAAATTTGAGCACAAATTACAAGTTTGCTAACCCTTACAGTGCACTGGCATAAATATGGGTGTACACTTTCGAAACAATGTTGCTGAAACCTGTTGCTGAGCAAGCAAAATTGTTTCCAAAAATGACAGCTGTATAAATTAATGCATACCTTTAAATGATCTCGGTCTGGCCTGTTTCCTTCTTGACATTCTGAACTGATTTCAAGAATTTATAATTAATCAAATGGGAGAGGAGCCATCTGAAATTTACGTTTATATATCAGCATATTAATATAAGTTTGGATACTCTTTTCACAGGTACTTTGCACAATCAATGAGTTTATGAGAATGTGTATGCGAATAAATGTTCTAACTCAGCACCCAATGCACAAACTGACCAAAGGCCCTGGTCAACAGGATACGGCTTAAACGCGGTTCAAGTTAGTCACTGTTTCAATACACCACTTGATTTTTTCTAAATGGCAAAACCTGTCTAAAGCAGTGTCTTTCATTCACCTCTCTGGTGTACGCCAAACAAAATGTTCAAACAGTATAAAGTGTCTCGATCTCACCGGGCAGATCACAGCGTGTGGGCCCCAAACCACGTCTAAAATAGCCTGCTTCTCCACGACTATAGGGTCTATATGGTGATCATATAGGACTAACATTGCCAGTGATATTCCTAAGTCGCGGGATAAATATTGGATAGCGAGGCGAGTTAAGGCCCCCCTGAGGTTCGCCCCTGGGGACAGAGCTCGAGCGAGTAGTCGCCATGAAATGCGTGCCCTGGCAACAGCGATCTCCAGTTGAGTCTCTGAGAGCATTCTTTCTGTCAGTGTGATTCTCGCTGGCCGATCGAATATTATTCTGCTTTGCTGTTGCCCCCGGTTGCAAGCTAATGCCAGATAGTCGAGTCTGCCTTGTGAGCGGTATTACAGTATGTACTTGGAATGAACGGGCTGGCTGGCCCCTTGGGGCGTCCTCGACGCTGGCTGATGAAAGCGGAATAGACGACTCCCTGGAGAGCTCGCGCAGCTCGCTTTCTTCGCAACAACAGGCAACTTCGTGAGCTGGATATTATCAATGCCACACAAACCAGCAGCGATATTGTAAAGGCCACAGCGCCACACAGTAATTCTCGCGCAGTATTGCCGTCTCTAAGTAGATAAGCAAAACGAAAGTCAATATCCAAATCAAATGTACTAGATGAACAGCATAAACGATTTTCTTCTTAACGTTTCTACTTCCGCATTTAGACACAGGCTGGTACCCGGTCTCTATAAACCATTTCGTAGCGGCATTCTGGAAATAGACCACCTAAAATGTAGGTTATGTCGCAGTGTGGGGACCTATATCAGAAATTAGTTCCATACGTATTATAAGCATGTGTCATTTTAAATATGCGAAAACATTGGCGATCGGAGCGCGTGCGCGTGCGTGCGGTGCGCACCTTGATCTGGATTTAAAAAAATGTTTTTCACCCACTTTCCGTGGATGCACTGGATGCAGAGACAATATCCGCGGAGACAATTTCGCAGACAAGCAAGGGTTCATATTTTTATACCACCAAAAACACAGTCCTGAGATGTCATCAGAGCGTGTCTAAAATTTTTTAATTTCCCGTCGAAGACCCCCCCCCCACCCTGACACTACCCCCCCCCCACGCCGCACCCCCACCACCTCCGCTTTTGTAAAGGGGCCGCCCCCTCCCAGAACCACCCACCTGTTTAGTCACCTCATTTGGCGAATTTCGTGCGGCCTCTCATGCGCAAAAAGAATATTAGCCTATGTTAAGCTACACCAACCTGAAATTGTATTAAAATAGCAATAGAGGTGCATAAATTATAACAATACCCGTCAATCAAATTATCGATTACCCCTATAGCGATGGACGCGCAATTTGATGGGTGGATCGATGATGGACGCACAACTATTAATCAGAGCTGTAGTGATCGATGTGCATAAAGTATTGATTACCCCTGTAGTGATGGACACACAATCTGATTGGCTGAGCGATGAATGCACAATTATCGATTATGGATGTAGCGATAGAAGTGCATAAATTATCCATTACCCCTATAGTGATGGATGTGCAATGTGATTAGCTGTGAGTGGTCATGCACTTGTCTTATCAGACCACCCAAGCAGGTAGTCTTAGCAATGGTTGTTGGATGATTATATAGTGGGCAGGTGTATTAACGGACCACCTAAGCAGGTGGTCTTAACAATGATTGTTGCCAGATTGTATAGTGGACAATTGTCTTTACGGACACCTAAGTATGTGGTCTTACAATAGGTTTGGTTGATCGTACAGTGGTCATGCACTTGTCTTAACAGGCCACCCAAGCAACTGGTCTTAACAATAGTTTGTGGCTGATTACATAGTGGCCAGTTAGTTCACTGATTGTAATCACGTGTCCACCTCATCGTCGCATCTTATGTCAACAATGAGTATAAGACACAGGCGAGAAAGAATAAAAAACGGGACTAGAAATAAATTAGTCAGTTAAAAAGCAATAGTCGGCCTATGAATGAATGACCACGTCTAGGCCGACTTGACTTTTAGTAAATCGGGCCGACTTGACTTTTTATTCTAGGCCGAGTTGACTAATTTAAGTAGGCCGGGTTGGCAATTGGTCTGACTTGACTCGAATTCCTTTGCTGCAGGTTCCGGTCTTAAATGTCGTAATTGTGGACGAAATTACCCGCATAAAGGGGTATGCAGGAATGTCCTGCTAAGGGGTAGAATGCTATCGATGTAATAAAAGTGGTGATTTTGCAAAGTTTTTTCTCGGAAAATCCAATTTTCCTAAAAAAATTTGATTTCCCGAAACAATCAGCAAGACAAAAGCTCAATACAAGGTGGAAAACACATGTAAACCATCAGGTTGTGGAAACAGATTCAGAAGATGAATATGTATTCAATATAAGCAGCGGTGTTGAAATGTTGCAGCAACCTAAATTTTATGGTAGTATAAATCACAATCCAGTTATCAGTACTGCTGATAGTGGTGAAATGTGTAACATATTGGATATGACAGCATACAATTCTATGAACCCCAAACCTAAACTAATGCTTACAAAAACACAGATCAGACCCTATGGTGGTAAACCATTACATGTATTGGGAAAGTTTAATGCACGCATTGAATCGCGTGGTAAAATGGTCAAAGATAAGTTCTATGTAGTCCTAGGTGGAAAATCATCTCTGTTAAGTTTTCTTAATTCAAGGTAACTTGGTTTAATAACTGTTGCAGATCATGTGATAAAAAAGAATGTAGTACACAGTGTATGCGGAAATGGTGTTGCAAACAAGTACATCAAAAAACATCCAGAACAGGTCCATCTTATCGGTAAACTGGAAGGTTATCAAGTTCAATTGCATATCGATGACTCTATTCGGCCCATAGCGCAACCAGATCGTAGAATTCCTTTCCACCCTAGGAAGAAACTTCAAGCTGAACTGGAGAGATTGGAGGAGATGGATATCATTGAAAAAGTCAATGGTCCAACTCCCTGGGTATCGCCCATTGTTATTATTCCAAAACCAAAGTGTCAAAATGAAATTAGGATGTGTGTGGACATGAGGCGACCAAACAGAGCTGTTACGAGAGAGAGAGAGAGAGAGAGAGAGAGAGAGAGAGAGAGAGAGAGAGAGAGAGAGAGAGAGAGGCACGTGACCCCGACTGTCCATGACATTCAGAATAAGCTGAATGGAGCTAGTAAATTCTCAAAGTTAGACCTCAAGAATGGCTACCACCAGCTAGAGCTTGATCCTGAGTCGAGAAACATCACAACTTTCTCAACTCACATAGGTCTGAGGCACTACAAAAGTTTATCCTTTGGCGTAAACAGTGCTTCTGAAGTGTTCCAGAATGTTATTAGTCAAGTGATCGAGGCATAACAGGTGTCATCAATGTATCAGATGGCATTCTCATCTTTGGTAACGACCAAGCATCTCCTTATAGCAACATTTGACAGTCTGATTCAGAAAGGTTTGACTTTAAATGCAGCCAAATGTGAGTACAATAAGTCATCACTTGAATTTTTTGGATTTGTGTTTTTTGAGCAAGGAATGTCTCCAGATCCACGGAGAATTGAATCTTTAACCAATATGTCAGAGCCAAAATCAAAACAAGAAGTTCAAAGTCTACTAGGTATGGTGAACTATAGTGCGAAATTTATCCCAGATTATTCCACAGTTACAGCCCCTTTAAGAAAGTTGGCATGCAAAGATGTCAAATTTGAGTGGCGCAAAGAACAGCAAGAAGCAGTTCAGAAGATTAAGTCAGTTCTGTCTTAGAAACCAGTTTTGGCATATTTTGATGTGGAGAAACAAACAGAAGTGATTGTTGATGCATCACCAGTGGGCCTAGGTTGTGTTTTGGTGCAGTACAGTGTACCAGAAAAGTCAGAAGTTGTGGCATATGGTAGTCGATCGTTAACCCAAGTAGAACAGAACTATTGTCAGCTGGAGCGTGAGGTGTTAGCTGTAGTCTGGGCTTGCGAGTATTTCCATCTATACACATATGGTTACAGTTGTAACAGATCACAAACCACTGCTGGGTATGTATGGCAATGACAAGGCCAAATTGCCAACAAGACTTGAGCGCTGGTCCCTCAGGCTACAACCATATGAGATTAAGTTGGTGTACCATAGTGCTAAGAGTAACCCAGCTGATTATTTGTCTCATCATTCGTATAGAATAGAGGACAATTCCAGAGAACAGAAAATAGCAGAGGAATATATAGATTTCATTTGCAACGAAGTGGTCCCAAAAGCAATGTCATTGGAGCAAGTTAAAGAAGAAACTTGTAAGGATGTGACGTTGAAGTCAGTAGTTCAGCTCATCAAGAATAACCAATGGCATACAATTGACATGTCGAGACCAGATTACTATGTTTTGCTGTCATTCAGCAAGCTTCGGAATGAGCTAACAGTCTACCTTGAGGAAGATTTAGTTCTGAAGAGTAATCGAGTAGTATTACCCGCAAGTCTTCAAGAGAGGGCTGTTGACCTTGCCCGTTAAGGTCATCAAGGAATCAACAAAACCAAAGCCTTGTTGAAAGAGATTTGGTTTTCTGGTATAGACAATATGGTAAAAGCGAAAGTAGAACAATGCCATGCCAAGCCAATGTGAGTGGTCTAAAAAGAGAGCCAGTACAGATGACAGAGCTGCCAAATGGTTCATGGAGAGAACTTAGCATTGACTTCTGTGATCCATTTCCACATGGTAATTACCTTTTAGTCGTCATCGATGATTACAGTTGGTATCCAGAGGTGGATTCTGTTCGATCAACATCAGCCAGGATTCTAAAGTTGGATAGAATCTTTTCAACTCATACCAGAGATAGTAAGGAGTGCTAATGGTCCTCTCTTTCAAAGCAAAGAATTTCGTGATTTTGCAGAGAGATATAGTTTCAAGCATCGGAGAGTAATCCAGTATTGGCCAGAAGCTAATGGCGAGGGCGAGAGTTTTATGAAACCCCTTGTGAAAGTGTGTGTAAGTCAGCCCAGCTTGAAGGGAAACCTTGGAAGCAAGAGACGTTCTCCTTTCTCAGGAACTACCATGCGACTGCACACAGTACAACAGGTCAGTCTCCTGCAACAGTATTGTTTGACCGACCCATCAAGACCAAGTTACCAAAACTTAAGTCAAAGCCAGATGATGTCGAGTTCAGAGCTAGAGAAGAACAAGAGTAAGATGAAGAGCTATGCAGATATGCGCAGAAATATCAGAGACTCTAAGTTGTCTATCGGTGAGAAGGTGATTTTGAAGAACCACAACAAAGGCAAACTGCAGCCACATTTTTCTACAGACCCATTCCAGGTGATTGGTCTGAAAGGTTTTATGGTCATTTGCCAGAGAGGCGGTGAGGTAAAGGCTAGAAATAGTTCACATGTCAAGCTGGTGACAAGTTCTGAAGAACCAGTTCTAGTTGAAGATGACTGTGATGAAACTGGATCCGAGATGCAAGAAGTTCCATTGTCAGCAAATTCTCCTGAGCTGCAAGAAATTCCAGTGTCAGCGGATGCTCCTGTGTTGGGTGACTCATGTCTATTGCCATCAAACTGATAATAGTAATACAGTAGTCCGTCGTGATTCATCTATGTTTACCCAGAAACTAAATATCCCAGTAAGATTCAAGGATTACATACTTACCTAATCCTGTGTTCTTTGTGGCATCCATGCATTTTCTCATCTTAACCCTTATTGTGGTAATTTAGTTAGTTCTAAGGTACTAATTCCATAATCATTAGTTGAGTAGTAGTGTGATAGAACAAGCACGCTTGTCTATCTGTTATTTTTATTAAGTTTATCCGTATGGTGATTTGTCTGTTCGTCCATCCACTCCTATAGTTTATTTTATGCCTTCTACTTTTCAAAGAGGGGAGGGATGTAATGGAGTTATACATCGTTCCTGATACTCTGTATTTCAGGGCACTCAATTAGACGTACATCGGATGATGGATATGTTTGATTGATTTTCACGAATAAAGTAATTAATAGTTATTATTTGATGTGTTATTAATCAAATAAAGAACCCCAACAACTCTACAGTGTTCTCTCGCTTAGATAATTTTGAAATCAGTTGAGTGCACTTCCCCGGATTCCATATTAGGCAAATTTTTCCAATAAAATCGAAAGGTCCAAGAAAATGCTTATTATGTGCTTTTTATTTTCAATTGAATCAATTATTTTTTCTGTCATTTCAATTAGTGCTAGCATTGTTGAATGTCTCACAAAACCCGTATTGTGATGTATACAGGATTGACTTTTTGTTTAAATAGCTAATAAGCCAATTATACATAAGTCGTTCCATTAATTTGGAGAAAAGTGGACGTATTGAGACAGGTCTATAATTTGTGAAGTTAGATGAATTGTAGTTCGGATCGACCGGTCAGGTACCGACCATACCACCTAAGCTGGGTACGTGCCACCCGTCCTAGATTCGTTCCCTGAACACCCCCCCCCCCCCCCCTGTTTGCGGGAACTGACATGTGGGAACTTTCCAGCTTCCAGAGAACGAGTTAACTCACGTCACACCAAGGATGACGTATCAATTTCAGTAACACGATAGCCCGTCATTAAGAATGGCTACTGATTATTCAAGTAACTATACTTAACATCTTAATCATTCCGTTAGTTACATTTGTAATTATTATACTTTATTTGTGTAAACAGTTCCGATGACTAAAAGGTACCATAACAGTCTTAGGACCGCTAGTTATAATTTCTTTATCTGTTTATAGTTATTCTTATTTTACTGTAGGGTATTTTTTACTAACCGCACCATAATAGGTCTGCCATTAGACTGCCAACCTGTACTTTATATATTATTCTAATCATTTCACACCATATTGCTTGTACTGGTTAGTTTTATATATGGCAAGCAGCCAATCGTTCATATGTTTTGTTTATTTGCAGAAAACGTAGGACTGCAGTGCACGTAGGAAACACTATACAGCAAAATTTATTTATGCATCACGTTCTCCCGCCACCAACAATTTTTCACAGAGGTCGCTGTCCATGCTATAACTTTGTTTAGCCCGGCATGCCACCGACTAAAAAGCATTTCTATTTAGCTCAATAGAATAGGTTTAATATGATTAGAGACAATTTCTTTATTAAGAGACACATAGTGTACGCCTCTTTTCCGGTAGTTGCGATAATCTAGCCCTGCACTCCGGCAAGGTTGTGTAAAATTGGCCAACATACTTATTGGGCCTCACATTTATATGTTATTGTCTCTCTTCATGTTCCACTAAGCCTTATGGCATCTAAATTGGTGGGATGTCCCTATCCGCACCATGGACTGATCCGACCCTGGGAAACTATTGGGGTTTCCGAGCGGTGATTGGTGTCATACACATTTCCCGTGTATCTTCGGATACCTAGTAGTTAGTTACCCTTGCCAGTGTAGGAAGCACTGCGAAAACATATTATAATTATTAATTTCATTCTCATCCTCTAAGAAAGTCTCCCCCGCACCGCAGTGCATAACTGGGCAACTTGCGTTTAAACCTAACATCAGGTTAACAGGTTAGCTTCATAGGACCTGGTGACGGGTGAGATATGCATCCCCACCGAATTCTGTAAGAATGTCTGGGCAAGATGTTAGGATCTGCTACGCTCTCACGGGAAGGACATTCACTGTGGGTATTCGTCTCTCTTACCCCAACCATAATGATAGATCAGTTGCCTAAACTTGCTTATGTGAAAAATAACCCTTTGTACTGTGACGTTTTATGTGGTTTTGGAGCAAGATGTCCGGATTCTCACCCAGTTCGGAGATCTTGCGAAATAACATGTATGCACGCTGTCTTGAGTATTGATGTCTTAGGACATTCGCTGTCAATGACAGCCATATCTAAAAGCTAGGTAGGCGCCGGCCATTTGCGGCCTAAAATAGTTCTTGTCTCTAAAAACTAAATGTTAGGTTAGGCATAGAAGAAGGCCTGCATAAATAAAAGCGGCAACTACTAATTCAGCATATTTAAAAATACATAAGACAGTGATGGGGGAATCCCTCGGTAAAACAGCACGCAACGTTATAGTCATAATTTCACTAGGTATGGTCTTTTCTTTGTAGCATTTTGGTTGAATATTAGAGTGGGCCATTTTCTGGCCAATGCTCTTCTCCCACTTTAAGCGGTGGCAGCATTTTTCCATGACAGAGGTCCGTGCGAGGCACTTGCCTCTCGGAAGGATTCAGCGATGACGGACCGCCCGAAGCTACTACTTCTCACCCAAAACGAGCACCCGGAGTAGTGCCCGCATGAGGCACATAGCTTTTCAACACTATAAAAGATGATTTTCTTTCCTTTCAGCTTAGAGGTATAATAACTTATATTAAGTTAAATAGTGATCTCATGTACGGGAGCCTCCCTTGCGGGGATACCTCTGCGGACCTGCGTGTCCATGTGGTACCACATTTGAAAGTTCATCAGGCTGTCTCTGTGTCTTGAATTTTCGTTTGCTCATTTTATTATCTAGCGTACTTGATGGTCTGTTTAGGTAAAACTCTTGCATAGACTTATTTTGGTTAGGTCACCAAATCAAATATTGTAAGTCCATAGATCACGAAATTGCTATGGACAGTCATACCGATGACACAAACTCTTGGGATGAGACCATTGTGTTTAATGTTCACAACAATGGTCGCACGGCCCCACCGGAACGATTGAGTTCCACCGGCCCTAGGAGCCGGTCTTTGTTACCCATAGGGCAGTATCGAATGGGATCCATAACCCTGAGACCGGGAGCTAGCCAACGTCATCACTCATCATGTACATGCGACGCGGCGAGTTGACAGTACACACCAGAACGGCCTGACACTACCCCGCAAGCTACAGAATCCTTTGCTTTTGTATATAGGTGTTACTTGTGCAACTTTTAGTTTTGATGGAAATATGCCTTGCGTGATTGATGGATTACAAATGTGGTTGAGGGGAATTAGCAGGTCTAAGGTGCAGTGCTTGAAAATACCCACGTAAGTCCATTGGGGCCAGCACATTTTTGCAGGGTTTAGTTTGTTAAGAATGTTAAAATTTTCTTCATTGCTGACTAGGTTAGTGAAAAAAGAGGATGTTGTAGCTCCGGTGTCACGCTGCCCCCACAGTTCTTCCTCGGTATCCAATGAGTACTCGGCGTACTCGCCAGCCCAACGATGCTGATTAGCTAACCTCCGGGATGGAGATAGAAGCGTGCACACCACCGGTGACCAGAAAGACCGACCTCGAAGGATCACAATCCAGTGAGGCCGGGCGACCGTTGCCGCCTGTGGCAAACATCACCATATCATCACGACTATTTCTGTAGCCAGTGTGTCTGCATTATTATTTACTTAAATTTAGATGTATTTTAGCATGGGAGGTCATAAGCCAGCTTTTAGATGAAAGGATACTGGATTAACAATAAGAAATCGTTATCTGCAATATAAATATAATGATGTATTGGCCATCTGTGTTATGTCTTGCTGTAGATACCTAACCTATCCTTATTTATCTAAAAGGCACCCCTGTAAAGGAGGCGTCCCTAGCGCAGCTAATTAATTTAATATAAACTAATGCCCCACATGGGCCAATAAATTGGCTTTGCGAGAGGAAAGTGCCTTATGCGGGCCTCCGTCACAGGAAAATGCCTACAGCACCGAAGCAGAGGAGTTACGGCCGAGGCCGCACTCCCATCTACATCAATGCCAAAGTGTGCTAAGTGATATATGTATATAATTATTTAGCGAAGGGGTGCAAGCTAATTGCATGGAGATGGAGTGCCGGCTTCAACAGAATCTGATGCAATCTCTTAAGCTAGTCGCTAGTCTCTGGTTTAGTCGACGCCGTGTTATTTTGTCAGTCCTTCTTGAGGAGCTAGGCTAACCTTAAATTATTACGTCCAAACACATATGAGTGTATGCCTCCAACGGCTTATGCCTACTTAACTTTAGAGGAGGTTGCCCTCCTGGTGGATGAGCCCAGGTAGCCATCTCGGCACGTACCCATTGGACTACTCCCTCAGGCTGGCGGCACATACATGTTGCCGGTCGATGAGCACAGAGCAGAAGAGCGACACCTAGCCACATGTCAGAACACCGACGAATAACAAGACATGGACAGATAACACACAAAATCATTGAGCAAGCAATGTATCTAGTCACGGCGAAGGCTGAAGAAGCGGACATCGGCGAGCTTCCTAGAAGGCATGGAGAGGTAATTCGCTTCTCTCAGTCACCATGGAGTTAGTCTGCGAACCGCGTTTTCAGCCTATGCATAGCGTGGCGCGAGGAAACCATATGAGATTCGCTCCCTGGAGCTAACACTTAGCTGCATTTAGGGTTATGTAACTGCTGTGAGGTCCACTTCTAGAACGTACCTACTATAATTATTGTTTGTGCAGTGAATCCTGATTTGGCTTAAAGACTAGCTACCAGTGAAAGTACAGCGCCAGTGTGTGAAGCATCACTATTTCGTTTCTCACCATCTAGAAGTCTCTGCGATTTCTCAGGTCAGCGCTACCCAAACTGGCAGAGGGGACTACCAAACAATTAGAAGGACATAAAGTTGGTGGTCAATTATGGAAGCGCCGGTCTGCTTATGTAACGGAGCAGCAGTTCTGGAACAGAGGCTTTACAATAAACATCACTCCATTATTTGAGCAGTCGTCCCTATCTACTCTACCCGAACAAAATATCTGAGGTTAATACTAGTTAGGATTAGTCACCGTATCTCAAGCGTTTTGACAAGGCACGAGAGACGACTCTAGTGAAAAAGTGTTACCGTATTTTAAGAAAGTAAGTTTTGTTATTAGTGAAGCTATTTAGTAACGTTTAAGATTCTGCACATTTAGAGAATATATATATATATATATATATATATATATATATATATATATATATATATATATATATATATATATATATATATATATATATATATATATATATATATATATATATATATATATATATATATATATATATATATATATATATATATATGTATATACAACTAATTAACCTAACAAAAGTAATACTGAAAAAGTAGTAACATCTAAAAACAGCACTCGCCAGATTACAGTTCTATAAAGTACATAAAATAGCGAATATTAGTCATCAGCACAATGTTCATTCTTACAGCACAAAACGGTCTTGGTTAGCGCTTGTTAGTCATCAGCACATTTCACCCACTGTTGGCGAAATTCAATGTTGGCGTGGGTGGGCGAAGTTCGAAGCTGGCATTGGTTGGCAAAGCTCAATGTTGGTGTCTGTTGGCGAAGCTCTTTGGAATGAGTGAAGTAATATCAATTGTTGGTGCTTCCTAGTCACTGGCATCAAGTAAACATAAGCTATATAGCAGTCTAATTCACTACTAGGTGTAAGCACACAGAACTTGGTGCTTATTGAAGATGCCGCCATTGGTGGCTGGTTATAGATTTATGGCACAAGACGATTCCACGTCACTTAGCTCATTGGCGACGCAGAAGGGAATGTTCGTAGACAGAAATGAAAGTTCAAATCATAATGATGCATTAAATACATGCTACTTCTAGTCTCCACTGGTTGGAGTGGTATGGCAGGCTCGGTGAAACATCAGCACATGCCAATCGTTTCACATACTAGTTCCGGGTGATACAGGCCAAAAATGGCGACTCGGCTCATAGAAGATCCCTGAAGTTGGTAAATGGGAAACCTTCTTTCAATTTAGTTTATTAGCCCCTGTTGGCATCTGGGCTGTAAAAATTGAGCCGGTTGCATGGTATTGGCGAGCCGGCAAAGCAAGTACTGGAACTGAAATAAGCTGCATTGGTGTAGATTGCTAGAACAGCGAGCTCTATGCAGTAAGTATGGATAAAGTTCCTTCCCCCAGGCGACCCCTGGTCCAACTGAGGAATATTTGTGTGTGTGTGTTGTAATATTTGAGGCGTTTATATGCTAGTTCCCAATGCTAGGGTCTAGACTCACGCCTGTAACTGAGGAATATTGCCAGAGCGAGTCCTTTTATCCTGTATGGTGACCAATCAACAGCCACGACAGCAGCTCAACCAATCATCGCGGACTTCGTAGTGAGATAGCACATGACGATCACGTGTTTATTACGTCACGCTACCAACACATGCGCGATGGTGATCCAAGCCAACTTTGGAGAATTATTCAGACTAATTTCCCTTTGCTGATATCTCAGCCAATACTGAACCGATTTCAAATCTGTAAAGAGATTCGTCTGTCCCAACGGATCCTGGTGTCGATTCACCCCAGGATGGCTGGACAGGGCCTAGTATTAGGGATTCCTCAGGAATGCCAACCCCACACTCTCTCTACAGCGTGGGTGAGCTATCTCTTACTGGCGTGGATGCACGCTAGGTGTTCACATGGACTTTATTATTTTGAGCTCTCAGTATGGTGGCTACATGCGCTGACCTATAGATCCAACGGAGGTGTAGCTTGGAGCAACTCAGACAGGGCTGTTTCATACCCGGCTAACATGGGTTGGTTCATACCTGACCGAGCAATCAGCACTACACCATAAAGAAACTGTATTTGTTGTGCTTTACCATTGATTTTATTCAAAAGTGATTTAATTATTTTCCATGTTTCAATTATATCATTCTTACATTGTTAAAATTTGTTGTGGTAATAGGCTTTTTTGGCTGTTCTTATTATTTGGTCCAACTTGTTTCTATATTTCTTAAATTTCAGTTCACTATGCTTTGTTTGACATTTGATAAATGTAAAAAAAAGTTTGTTTTTTATGACAGGCAGCTATTAGTCCAGTCGTTAGCCATGGTTTTGTAGCTCCAACATCACGCTTCCCTCTTAGTTCCTCCTCGGAATCCGATGATTACTCGCCGGCCCAACGATGCTGCTTACCTAGCCTCTGGGACGGACAGAGGAGCATGTGAGGCACTGGTGACCACACAGACCGACCTCGAGGGCTGGTGGAACGTTCACATTCCAGTGAGGCCAGGCGACCATTGCCGGCTTTGGCGAATGCCACTGGATCATCCCGACTATTGGTGTAGCCAGTATGTCTCTGCATTATTATTTACTTATATTTAGGATGCATATTAGCTCGGTGAGTCGTAAGCCAGCTTCTAGCTGAAAGTATGCTAGATTAACAATAAGAAATCTTTACCTGCACTATAAATATAGTGACGTATTGGCCGCCTGCATTACATATTGGCCACCTGTATTATGTTTCGCCAAAGATACCAACCTCTCCATATATATCTGAAAGGTACCCCTGCAAGGGAGGAGTCCCTAGCGTGGCTAATTAATTCAATATAAACTAACACCTCACGTGGGCTAATAAATTGGTTTTGTGCAAGGCAAGTGCCTCGTGCAGGCCTCAGTCACAAGAAAATTCCTACAATGCTGAAGCAGAAGAGGAGTTATGGCTGAAGTCGCACTTCCATCTAGATCAATATCAAAGTGTGCTAAGAGATATATATATATAATTATTTAGATGAGGGGTGAGCTGAGTTACATGGAGGTGGGGCGCCGGCTTCAATAGAATCTGACACTGTCATCTCTTAAGTTTGTCGCTGGTTTAGTCGGCACTGCATTATTTTAGCAGTCCTTCCTGAGGAGCTAGGCCAACTTTTAGTTGTTAAGTCCAGACACATATGGAGTTATGCCTCAAACAGCTTATGCCTACTTAGCTTTAAGGGAGGTTGCCCTCCTGATGGATGATCTCCGGTAGCCATCTCGACACGTACCCATTGGTGTACTCCCTCAGGCTGGCACCACATACATGTTGCCAGTCGATGAGCCCAGAGCCGATGAGCGACTCCTAGCCAACCACGAATAACAAGACATGGGCAGATACCACACAAAAGCATTAGGCAAGCAATGTATATAGTCACGGCGAAGGTTGAAGAAGTGGGTAGTAGACATTGGCGACCTTCCAGGAAGGCGAGGAGAGCTGATTGGCTTCTTTCAGTTAGCACAGAGTTAGTCTGTGAACCACGTCTTAAGCCCACGTGTGGAGAGAGCAAACCATATGAGATTTGCTCCCTGGAGCTAACATTTAGCTGCGTTAGGGCTATGTAATTGCCTTGAGGTCCACTGCTAGGATGTACCTACTATAATTAACATTAGCACAGTGAATCCTACTTTGGCTTAAAGACTAACTAAAGGTACCCGTGAAGGTACTGGGGAAGTGTGTGTGAAGAATCGCCATTCTGATTCTCACTATCGAGAAACCTCTGTGATTTCCCAGATCGGCGCTAACCAAACCAGTGAAGGGCATTACCAGACAATTAGTTGGACAGAGGTCGAAGAGTCATAGAAAGCGACAGCTGCTCTACGAATTTAAAAGACCGGAAAGTTAGTGGACAATTATGGAAATGCCAGTCTACTTATGTAACAGAGCAGCAGTAGTGGGAAAGAGGCTTTACAATAGACAGCACTCCTTCATTCGAGCAGTCGTCCCTATCTACTCTATCTGTAGTAAGCTAAAGTAGATTTAGTCACGTGACGGCAACAATAGTTGCCGTATATCTGGGTCTTTTGCCAAGTGCTTCTTCACCGGGCTGGTCCACGTTGTCGCGTTATGGATCAATTTGACAAAATTTCAAAACAATTAACAAGTGCAGATAAAGTTTAAGAAGAAGTTTTCAAACCGAGATAGAGTCAATCTCACAGAGAGTAAAAGGTTTAAAAGTGAAATCTAACAGCTTAAATGCAGTACGTAAAACTGATTTGATACCAGATTTTTCAAATTCAGGCGGCCATCAAGCAGGCCATATTCAGAATGAAATGCTGTCATCAGCTCAGACGTTTGGCCCAGATTTGGGTCACCTCGGTCCCGGTACTCCGATTATAGCAGGCGCCACAGCTGTGGATATACAGGTGACATACGCCTCCATCAAAGATGGTTTAACTGGAGTTCAACTACCGGTTGGCTGGAAACTATATGATAGCCGTAAAGGCATACAGAAAGATGACCAAGGAATGTACGAGGTAATCAATAGAAATGCCAGGTACGGTGAAACTGCTCTAAGAATTATCAGGTGTTCTCAAGAACAATTTTCTAAATCAGACCTTAATGATTGCGATTTCAGTTTTGTTAGCAAACCTTCTGATTCTAGAGGACAAATATTCCTCATTATTGGTTATGGCTAGGCATAACAAAGATGTGTCAGATTATTGTGAAATGTATAACAATGGAACATCTATCTGTCTGATCGACACCCGCAAAAACTAATGTTATAGGTATAGACGTCACCTCCTGCCCTTTCCCCCATCGGTAACCCCGAGAGATGGGGATTTACTCAGTACAGATCTAGACCGACATCTATAACAGTAATTACGGCGGATATTTTAGGTGTGGCCGAGAGGTGTATATGCAGGCAGCATCAGCTAGGCCCACAACTCAACAGCCTCAGTATTATAACAATGCCAATGAGTGACCTATTTTGTTTATCATCGGTTTGCTAAAAATAGACTTAAATGTGTTTTGCGAGAACAGATTCGTTTACAGCAGGGTCGCTCCGGAAATGTGCTACAGTATGGCAGAATAAAAACCTTGGTAACTTTGCCTGTAATATTGTCACTCGTGGCGTGCGTATTGATTTTGATTCAAATCTAAAACCATTTCATTTTGAAAATCCCCAGTTTAATATTTAAAAAAACGACAGACTTTTTACGTGACGAAATTAACACTTTTTTATGCGAAGATGTTATAGAATGCAGGAAATGTCAATTTCCCTTTCTCCGAGATCTAACAATACTCAC
Source organism: Chaetoderma sp. LZ-2023a (assembly GCA_034401795.1). Classification (NCBI taxonomy): domain Eukaryota; kingdom Metazoa; phylum Mollusca; class Caudofoveata; order Chaetodermatida; family Chaetodermatidae; genus Chaetoderma; species Chaetoderma sp. LZ-2023a. Next base: position 82,492,146 of record CM067367.1, read on the forward strand.
CATTCTGTTACCTCTGATATACAGCTGGCCTTGACAGCTGGCTCTAGGACTATAGACTTAGACAGCTATACCGACTCCATGGAACCGGGTACCCGGCTCCCAACTGCCGAGTACCCGTCTACCATAGAGCTCATCTTGTGTGCATAGCCACCAAACAAGATAAATCCATGGCTTGCCTCCGTGGGGCTGGGAGGCTGGGTCCGTAACAGAATGGTGAGTATTGTTAGATCTCGGAGAAAGGGAAATTGACATTTCCTGCATTCTCCTTCGATCAATACTCACCATTCTGTTACTTCTGATATACACCAGATTTGATCAGTAACCTGGTGGGAAGGGGCAAGCCATAAATGCTACTTTTGCCCCATGGAGAAAGATTTAGACTTATAACTTGACTAACGGAGACCTAAAAGGACCGTCAAGTTTACGGAACCGAATCACATTCGCATCACTGCACCCCCCCCCTTTTTTCTCCTAAGAAAAGGGAGAGAACTCACGAACATGTATCTCGCCTGAAACACAAATATGCCAAGAGGGTTAACTGCTCCTTGCATATTCACATGTATTAGCCTGGGAATGAGCATGAATATATAAGATGAATGAACATGATATATAGACATAATACAAAAAACTCTCACTATTGAATTACCTTATGATAATTGGACTTCAGACGTACCGCCTCCAACCATTCACCGGTTCGGCCATCAGTGACACAATCTGGTTGACATCCTCTCGCCTGACCATGCCTGCTTTAGGTTCTTTTCTTACCAAAGTGAAAAAAGGGTGAAGAGCAGTGTGGTCACTAACTATCGTTTCAAAACAGCTAAGGCGAGTGGATTGGCTGAGTCTGACACATCCCTCATATAGTAATCCGTAAATGAGGACTCACAGTGCCATTGTGCAATGGCCATGATGTACTCTAACGGAACAGCACTGTAAAGGGCGGTCGAGGCGGCTATTCCTCTAACATCATGTGCCCTTGCGCATTGCACCTGGTCCCCAGTCGCCATCTCATGAGTAGTCTGAATGCATTCGACTACCCAACGAGAGATAGTATCCATGGATGCGGCGCCATAAGGCTTCTTATGGCAGATCCACAGATGTCTATCGTTCGACCATAACGAGTCAGTCCGTTTTCTGTAATTAGTCAAAGCACGGACCGGGCACCAGACACTGGCATCACGATCAAACCTTGTTAACTTCGGTATTATGATCGGTTTGCCGGGATATCTCAAAGATTGATTCTTTGACATAAACTCTGCACTTGGCAGAAGACGCAAACCCTCTCAGGAGACAATAAATTGGTCCCTCTCTGCCGAAAGCGCATGGATCTCACTGCGCCTTCTAGCTGAGGAAGCTGCCAATAGAAAAACCGCCTTTAGAGTCAAATGCTTTAGACTAGCCAAACGCAACGGTTCGAAAGGGTGCTTGGCCAGTACATTAAGCACTAAAGATAGACTCCAGGCTGGAATGACTACCGGTTGTCTCGGTCGGAGATTGCTCATTCCCTTCACCATCACATTTAACTGGGCCACCTCTGGACTATCCCTGTTGGCTAGACAAGGGATAACTGATGCCAAAGCTGACTTGTATCCAGCAATTGTGACGGGAGCTAGTCCTGAAAAGAACAGCTCACAGAGAAAGTCTGCTATTTGCTGAATAGTGGATTGAAAGGTATCAATACCCTTTTCTTCACACCAGTCTGCAAATCTGTTAACCTTGTTGTTATATGACTTGAAGGTTGACCACCTTCCCGCAGCCGCGATGAAATCAGCAGCCTGTCGAGAAAAGCCTTCCGACGTGGAACGTTGTTTGATAACATCCACGCAGTCAATTTGAACATTTCGGGACACTCGTGTAGGAAGCGTCCCTTGGCCTGGGAGATTATGTTCGGAATCTCGGGCAACTGCACTGGCTTTTCCACCAGCAGATCTAGCAGATCCGTGAACCACGCCCTGCTTGGCCAATACGGCGCTATTAGCAGGACTAGACACGGTTCCACCCTGATCTTCACCAATACCTTCGGCAGAAGGATGGTGGGTGGGTACGCGTAAGCGTGCATCCCTCTCCAGCTTATCGCCAGAGTGTCTGTATCGACGGCATTTGGATCTGGAATCGGCGATACATAAGTCATGATTTGAGCATTTTCCCTTGTGGCGAACAATTCCACATTGGGTTTTCCCCAATGCTCGAAGATCCTTTGTAGAACTGGAGGGTTGAGAGACCATTCTGTTGGCAGAATTCTCTGTCTGCGAGACAAAGCATCCGCCAGAATGTTCAATCGCCTAGGAATGTGAGCTGCTTTCAAAACAACCGAGTAATTCCTGCACCACTGAATCAAGTGCCACACCTTGATACACAGTGTGGGTGACCTGGTCCCGCCTTGGCGATTTATGTATGATACTACCGTCGAATTGTCCAACTGTATCAATATCACCTTGCCCCTGATCATCGGAAGAAACTCTTCCAACGCCAGTTCCACTGCCATCTATGCAGCTGACTCTCCTGGAGAGTCCATGTGCCCGAGACCTGGTGTTCTCCCAGGCAGGCCCCCCCCACCCCTCCAGCGATGCATCCGTGTATACAGACAGCTGGAGATGGGGTAGGTGCAGCAAAACCCCTATTAGGAGATCCTGACGCTGTTTCCACCATACAAGATGCGACATTATCGGCTCCAAAACTGGCACCAGTTTTGACAGGGGTTTTGTTCTCTGTTTCCACAGAGACATCAGATACAACTGGATAGGTCTTCGCATTAGAGCAGCGTACGGGATCACTTGCTCCATGGAGACCATCATGCCCAGCATCTGAAGAAACTGCCTCGCCTGAATGTGGTTTCCCACTCGAAACCTCCTGAGGCTGGCTAACAGAGACACCACTCTGGGCTCTGACGGGTAAACCCTGCCCTCCTCGAGATCGAATCGCATCCCCAAATAAACGAAATGTTGAGTGGGTGTCAACTCGGATTTCTCCTTGTTGACTATCCAGCCTAGATCTGAAAGTAACTTCAGAGTCAGAGCAGTATCCACGTTCAACCTGGCTGCTGAGTCTGCCTTTATCAGCCAGTCGTCTATGTAGGTGTGTAGCGCCACGTTCTCTTTTCTGAGAAACGCTGTCACCGCAAGGACAACTCTTGTGAAAACCCTCGGAGCTGTCGACAAGGCCAAACGGGAGAACAGTAAACTCCCATACTTGATTCTGAAACGCAAATCTCAGAAACCTGTGACAACTCCTGTTCATAGGAATGTGGAAATATGCATCTTTCAGATCGATCGACACACACCACATTCCCTTCCTCAATCCCGCCATTACCGACCTCTGTGTTTCCATCTGGAACCGAGGCGTATGGATAAACCAATTTAATGGCCTGAGATTGAGCATGGGTCTCCATCCCCCTGTGCTCTTGGGGACAAGGAACATATTTGAATAGAAGCCTGGCGTGTTCGGGTTCGCTGGTTTTATTGCTCCCTTCAGAAGCAAACCCGACACTTCGTTTTGAACGGCTTCTAACTTGTCTGGTTCCCGTGGTACGGGTGTCCAGACAGGTGCCAAAGACAGATTCTGCAGCAGAAAGTCCCACCACTCCGGCATGTGACCGCTCGAGAAAAGCCTTCCGACGTGGAACGTTGTTTGATAACATCCACGCAGTCAATTTGAACATTTCGGGACGCTCGTGTAGGAAGCATCCCTTGGCCTGGGAGATTATGTTCGGAATCTCGGGCAACTGCACAGGATTTTCCACCAGCAGATCTAGAAGATCCGTGAACCACGCCCTGCTCGGACAATATGGCGCTATTAGCAGGACCAGACACGGTTCCTCCCTGACCTTCACCAATACCTTCGGTAGAAGAATGGTGGGTGGGTATGCGTAAGCGTGCATCTCTCTACAGCTTATCGCCAGAGCGTCTGTATCGACGGCATTTGGATCTGGAATCGGCGAGACATACGTCATGATTTGAGCATTTTCCTTTGTGGCGAACAAGTCCACGTTGGGTTTGCCCCAATGCTCGAAGATCCGTCGCAGAACTGGAGGGTTGAGGGACCATTCTGTTGGCAGAATTCTCTGTCTGCGAGACAAAGCATCTGCCAGAATGATCAATCGGCCAGGAATGTGAGCTGCTTTCAAAACAACCGAGTAATTCCTGCACTATTGAATCAAGTGCCACACTCTGATACACAGAGTGGGCGACCTGGTCCCGCCTTGGCGATTTATATATGATACTACTGTCGAATTGTCCGACCGTATCAATATCACCTTGCCCTTGATCATCGGAAGGAACTCTTCCAACGCCAGTTCCACTGCCATCATTTCCAACAGATTGATATGCAGCTGACTCTCTGGGAGAGTCCATGTGCCCGAGACCTGGTTTTCTCCCAGGCAGGCACCCCACCCTTCCAGCGATGCATCCGTGTAGACGGGCAGCTGGGGGTGGGGTAGGTGCAGAGAAACCCCTAATAGGAGATTCTGACGCTGTTTCCACCATAGAAGATGCGATATTATCGGCTCCAAAACTGGCACTTGTTTTGACAGGGGTTCTGTTCTCTGTTTCCACAGAGACATCAGATACAACTGGATAGGTCTTCGCATTAGAGCAGCGAACGGAATCACTTGCTCCATGGAGACCATCATGCCCAGCATCTGAAGAAACCGCCTCGCCTGAATGTGGTTTCCCACTCGAAAACTCTTGAGGATGGCTAACAGAGACACCACTCTGGGCTCTGACGGGTAAACCCCGCCCTCCTCGAGGTCGAATCGCATCCCCAAATAAACGAAATGTTGAGTGGGTGTCAACTCGGATTTCTCCTTGTTGACTATCCAGCCTAGATCTGAAAGCAACTTCAGAGTCAGAGCAGTATCCACGTTCAACCTGGCTGCCGAGTCTGCCTTGAGCAGCCAGTCGTCTATGTAGGTGTGTAGCGCCACGTTCTCTTTTCTGAGAAACGCTGTCACCACAAGGACCACTCTTGTGAAAACCCTCGGAGCTGTCGACAGGCCAAACGGGAGCACAGTAAACTCCCATACTTGATTCTGAAACGCAAATCTCAGAAACCTGTGCCAACTCCGATTCATAGGAATGTGGAAGTATGCATCTTTCAGATCGATCGATACACACCACATTCCTTTCCTCAATCCCGCCATTACCGACCTCAGCGTTTCCATCTGGAACCGAGGCGTATGGATAAACCAATTTAATGGCCTGAGATTGAGTATGGGTCTCCATCCCCCTGTGCTCTTGGGGACAAGGAACATGTTTGAATAGAAGCCTGGAGTGTTTCGGTTTGCTGGTTTTATTGCTCCCTTCAGAAGCAAGCCCGACACTTCCTTTTGAACGGCTTCTAACTTGTCTGGCTCCCTTGGTACGGGTGTCCAGACAGGTGCCAAAGACAGATTTTGTGGTGGAAAGTCCCACCACTCCGGCATGTAACCCTGGGATAACCATCCCAGGACCAGACTGTCTGACATCACACCTCGCCAGGCCTCGACGAAACGCATGAGCCTTCCACCCACCATAGACGCCTCAACGTCTAACGGAGTTGTCCGGCTCGCAGTCCACTCTCCCCCCCCCCCGCTTTCTTAACGAGAGAGAGAGAGAACCATTTCGCTCTAGGCACGACGGGTATAACTGGCACCGCTGTTCCTGTCGCACATGTGCGGTCCAGGCGGATATGAAGGAAGCTTTCGTACCCAAAGGTACGCTTCGGCCCCTTCTGTCCACCCTTTGAGGCCTTACCCTTACCCTTCCCCTCGCCCTTCCCGCCTCTAGGGCGGTCAGGAGCAACATTGGGGAGGGTAGGCGCCTCTACAACAGTCCCACTGACTGGATCCGGGCCGCGGGCAAAATCCCCATCCTGATCGACGCAACCGATGGACGGGGCGCATCTTCATCGGCCGTGGCCGAAACCACAGACGGCTCAACCCTGGCTAGCCACGCCAGAGCCTCTGATCAATCTACCTCCGATGAAGACACACCCGCAAACACGTCACCCGTTGACGTGTTCACGGGCCTGCCAGCCACGGCCTCCCGGCAAGGAGCCACGGCTGACACGCCAGGCACTCCAGTACCACACGGTTCTGTCGCCACCCCATGAAACACTCCAGTCCATGGGGTAGGTCCGCACGGAAAACCGTATGGACCCGTAGCAGTCGCGGAACCATAGCTGGACACGGGCGCCAACGGCACCCCACGTCCGACTGCCGGACCAGGCGAGATAGGTGAGTACCACGCCCGGCCCGGCACACCCGTTCCCATGACGGCTGGTGCCAAACCAAGCTGCATGGAACCGGTGCATGGTACCAGATTGGCCTCAGCCACAGGCGGAGCCGCTGCCCTGGCTTGCGCCAAACCAGACAAATGGAGGCCGGTTCCGTCCAGGACGGAATCAACCTCAATATTCTCCACCTGCGGCTTCACGGGCCGCAGTAACCTCTCCTCCTCGGCCTCCTCGTCTTCAGACTCCGAAGAGTCGTCACTAGACGAGTCAACCGTGGAACCGTCCTGGCGGACAGCTCCCACACCTGACGGACCAGCCACCGCCACTGGACCACCCGGAGGTGGCCGCAGAGAAACAGAACCCATCTGGCCGGAGCCAGACGGGACTGCCAGTGGGCCGTACGAGACGGCCCCCTCGGTAACCAGTCCAGAATCCTGTCCGAGGACAGGATCCGTACCAGGCATGGGGAGAAACTGCCCCCAACCTTTGGTAGCAGGGACGATACCAGCGTGGGCAGAACGCTATGCAGAAAACCCTGCATAGCCGTAACCAAACCACGCCGGCGGTGCCATCTCCGCCACCTCCAGCTGGGGACGTGGAGCACCCCCACCGGCCGAACCGGGCACTCAATGATTTACTCTCAGACCGCCTGACCCCGCGTCAGACCCAGCCACGTCCTTCTGGGCAAGGAACTTAACCATCATCCCAACGGACCACACTGCACAAACATTACACCTATGATCAATATTACAAAGGGAACACCTAAAACAGACATGGTCCTTGAATACGACACGGACAAACTTATGGCATTCGTCACATGATGGCGGGGCTGGCTTGGCCTATAAAATAAGCACAAACCTACAATAAACAAGCGGAACGAGACCCGGATGGAAGGCAGACAATTAATTTTCAAACAATTTGACTCATAAATTAACTGTAACCCTCCCGCACCCCACCCCGCCACGTTACAACAAAGATCGCATTGATTATGACGACAAGAACGAGGCGGGCATTAAACACACCCATAATAGATCCTCCAGGATGTGTAACGGCTCCAGGAATCATATCGCATAGCATTCGGGGTATAGTTACTAATCAATATAAATTATACTCCTAACGAAAGCAGCACGATATGTGAAGAAAACAACAAAATGGATAACAAACTGCTGTATCACACGGTAAAACCGCAGACCACGCATCTACTCAAGAATTTTGAAACCACCGATCATTGCAAACCGATCATGATCGCACGTAAACTTGATCATTCTAAAGTTTCCGGTACCATTTTTTAGTACGCAGCACCCAGAACAAGATGCGCGAATTAATGAAAAAATTTCTTCTTCACATAAACATCCGAGCGACCGGGTGTGACGTCACCCGCTTGGATCCTACAGAGAACGACGTCAGCTGATATTCGTGTTAGAAATACCGTAGCATAACACCTATTTTCATATCTGCCGATCGCCTGTTGGGGGTTAAAGAAGGCGATCGTCTGGCATATATTGTTGTTAGCACACGTCCCAGATTCTATGGGGTCAGAAATTGGAACATGCGACACAGCGAAATTTAGAGACCTAAGTCTTTTAACTATGGATAATAAAGAATGATACAACCTGGTTATCCTCGGCGGTATTCTCCATAGTATCCTTTAGTTAATCCTTTTCAAGAACACACAAACTATCACTACAGATTAAAGACTTAGATTTTCTTTCACAAAAAAACCCCACTAAAATCCTCAATGCAGAAAGCATGTATTGCACTTGTTGCTATGCAAACAAGAAATGAGCTCTATGGTAATCGGGTACTCGGCTGTTGGGAGCCGAGTACCCGGTTCCCAGGAGTCGGTAAAGCTTTCTAAGTCTATAATCCTAGAGCCGCTGTCAAGGCCAGCTGTATATCAGAAGTAACAGAATGGTGAGTATTGATCGAAGGAGAAGATGGCTGCTCTCCTTGCCATCAAGACGTTCAGCCAACACTTATAACACCAGAAAGTGCAGGTATTAACAGGTATAACGTGTGCAACTTGAATAAACCAGTTAGGTGGTACATCCGTTCAGCTAACCACAGTAGCTTCGTCAATATGAGCACATGCTTACAATCACGATATCGAGTTGACAGTCACATACTTACCGGAATGTCAAATTGTGGACGCAGATCAGCTATCACGTATCGGGGAACAATACGAGTGGTCCCTCCACTAAGGCTTGTTCAGGATATTAATCAAAAAGTGGAGGCCCAACACCATCGACAGGTTCACGAATATGCACAACACCAAGCAGCCCATTTACAACAGCAGGTATCTGGATCCGGCCGGTGTGGACGCACTCAGTCAACAGGACTGGGGCAACCACAACAATTATGTAAACCCACCATTTCGTTTAATAGACGACATTCTCAATGTAGTGTGCGAGCAGGAAGCAGTAGCTACAGTGATTGCTCCCGCTTGAAAGGTGCAAGCATGGTGTCAAAGACTGTTGCAGATGAATTGAATAAATATCGGATCTTAATACTAGTTAGGATTAGTAGCTGTATCTCGAGCCGTATTGGCGAGGCACGAGAGACAACTCTAGTGAAAAAGTGTTGACATATTTTTAGAAAGTAAGTGTTGTAATTAGTGAAGCTGTTTAGTATACGGTTTGGTTGGCGCATGTTAGTCATCACAACATTCTGGCCACTGTTGGTGGGTTGCCGTATTGGCGAGGTGGCGAATTGTCAAATTGGCGAGGTGGTGAATTGCCAAATTGGTGAGGTGGCGAATTGTCGAATTGACGAAGCTCAATGTTGGCGTCTGTTGGCGAACCTCTTGGAGTGATTGACGTAATAGAACTTGTTGCACTTCATAGTCACTGGCACCAACTAAACATAAGTCATGTAACAGTCTAATTTACGACTAGGTAGGAGCACATGAAACTTGGTGCTTGATGAAGATGCTTCCATTTGCTGAAGAGGCTTGGTAATAGACTTACGGCAAAAGACAACCCGCATCACTTAGCTCATTGGCGATGCTGAAGGCAATGTTCTCATACAGAAACAAAAGTTCAAAACATAATAATGCACTAGATACTTGCTACTTCTAGTCTCCACTGGTTGGCGTGGTACAGCAGGTTCGGCGAGACATCAGTATGGACCAATTGTTTCACATACTAGTTTCGGGTGTTACAGGCTGAAAATGGTGACCCGGCTCACAGAAGATCCCAGAAGTTGGTGGATTGGGAATTCTTCTTTTAATTTAGTTTTTTGGTGAAGCACAGATCCACCGGATGGGTACTGACCATCCCAGTTAAGCTGGGTGCAGGACGACCACTCCGGATTCGCTCCAAGCACGCCCTCCTCCAGAGTAGGGTAATGCACGTGTATAAAGCCATTTGAGAGAGGTTTTCATTAAAAAATGGCTACGTCCGTAAGAATGCGTAGCGCGCATGCGCGAGTCAGAGCTTCCCTGACAACCAGTGTCAGGATTGGGAGATAGTGTATACTTATAGTGTACCGAGTTGGTACTCGTGATTTTCTCAAATCGCACCCTTCTCGTCGTTCTTGGTACTGATCAGGACCAGAATGAAACGAGCATCTCAGAACTTTTTACTTTGTTAAAATGGGACCAGAAATGGCCACGTTATCTTTAAAACTCCTGGTTAGATTATCTTCAAAATATTGCTTTGACGTCATAATCGCGTGTATGCATTAACTGAATGGGGAATGTGCTGTTCACGTGATAGTATAAAAGGGACGAAAAACCGAGAGTCAGGAGCATCATCGTCTTGGAAGATGACCTGTTAGGAAGACTGCTGTACCAGCGCAGTGCCAGATGCGGGATAACTGTTAACCAACGGTGATTTCATCATCACTGCGGTGCCTCTCAGAATTGAATTCTCCTGCACTGGTGGGCAGTCTTTGACTTTCCGTGATACAAGAATTTTGGATGCTCCCGGACAGCCATCTGGGAGCAAAAATAAATTAAAGTAAGAACTTCCGCATCCGAACTTTCCTAAGGGAGCTTTCTTGTGGAAAGGGCCGTACGGCCCGATGTGATTCTATTGGATGTAGAGCTGATGGTGATTCTTGGTGGATAACTCGCCGACCATGCTGAAAAGTGGATTCAAATTTCTGCGCTGCATGTCGCGAGTGTTAATTAACTTTTAGACCACAGTCTGGTGGGACTTTGCCCTGTGCGCTGCAAGAGCTATGCGACACATCCTGCACCATGTACCCAGTTATTGTACCGGCCTAATTTATCATAACTATAGCCCTCTTTGTTAATGGGCAACTCACATCTTTTCAACTACTGTCGCCGGACGGAAACTTTACAACACTGTCTAAATCATGTATTAGTTAAGATGACTATCTAAGGCACAACTCATTACCCATTCTTATCCGACACCACATGAGACGGGGCCGACGGCTTTACATCCCCTCCGAAGGACAGGGAACTGTACAAGTTTATACACCTATTCACATGCCTGAGTACGGGATCGAACCTTCTTCTTAGATGGGAAGTTCCTCCCTTAAGTGGGAGCACCCTTGTTGCAAGGTTGAGTTTGTGACTTTAGTTGAGTCAGATGAGTCCATCTTCATCGCGTTATATATATAATATATAAACCGAATTGTCCGTATGGTGTATCCAATTGTACCGACATGCTTCTTATGCCTTGTAGACTTCTATTAATACTGTGTCTGTTGCTTCATTGTATCCCCCGTCCCACCATCTGTGCCCTGACTATCCAGTTCATTTAGTCTATTGAGTCGCGCGTGTGATAGATTGAGAATATTATGTCTCTGCCTACCTTCTCAATCTGCTGCTGTAATGGTTATGTATGTATCATGGGGAGGGGGGGGGGGTAGACTTTCATGTGTGACATCAAGCAGGATTTGAATACGGCTGGATGGGTTCTCCATTACTGATACCAGGTCATAGTCCATTAACAGATCTTTCAACTTCTGCAGGTGGATCTCCTTAACTCTTCCAAACTCTTCACAATATAGAAGAAAGTGTTCCCGATTCTCCACCTCATCTCTGCACAATCTGCATGTAGGAGATGCTTTCGTGACCTTAGCTTCAAAAGTGTGTAGCCGTAGAATGCTGCACATGACTTTCGCCGTAATCCTGGGCTTCTTAGTGTCGTATACTGAGTGCAAGGAGCTAAGCCACACATATGTCACAGAATTATAATCCAGTGTATCTGAGGAGAGGTAGCGCAGACTACTGAGTGGATGTTCTTGCCTCTCCATCATCTGTCTCTCTTTCCAGAATGTGTGTACAGCTCCTTTAAAGGTCCTTTTCCATTCGACTCTGGACGGAGTACAGATTAACATATCTTGAGCAGGTGGCAGACTGTACTTCTGCAGAATGTTGTTCACATGCACGGACCAGCTTGATGAATTTGAGAGCTTCACTGCGAGCTGTCGAAATGCAATTTTGTACTCTACACTGTTCTCATCTTGAAGACAGTTTCTAAGCAGTGACAAGATTCTCTTGTCCACTTCTGCATCGACTGGTAACATTGCCATCAAGCTTAGTGTTGCCATGTTAGCTGTCGTGTCAGGAAGATTTTGCAGCCGTCGCATTTGAGTCTTCTGAAAGAGCTCAAGCTGAAGAATTTGGCTGTTGTTCAGCATCGAGATCTTGGTCCCATACAAAAATCGAGGGGAAATATATGTACCTCATAGAACTTGTATCGCTGCAGGAGTAAGACCATTGCGCTCATGACACCCTGCTCCCATTAATTGGAACAGGTCAGCAGTTGTTGACTTGATGTTTTCTGCCACTCTGATCTTATTAATATGCTGGATTGGTCCTTGGTTAATTCCCAGGTGCACCTCGTGATCCTCTATCCTCACCATCTGAGAGTTCATTTCCAATACCACATCTTTGCAGAGTCCGCTCTTAGCATTGTCATACAACAGGGCCACTGACTTGCTGCCATTGATTTTAATGCAGTCTTTGTTGAACCTATAATCTGCAATCTTGGTCACAACGTACTCTGACAACCCCCAATCACTGGAGTAACAAGGACTATGTCATCTGCCACTGTTGGAGCGGAGCAGTCTAGTGTCCCTACCACAGCACCATGTCCACTATTTTGCACTTCTTGTAGAATTTCTCGGTTTACCATCTTGAAGTTCGTTGGTGAGATACTGCTGCCTTGTATGCTACCTTACTTCAAGTGGATGGCCTCCGATAAATGCCCTCTCCACTTAACATGACTCGTAAATCCATTATACCAATTGACCATCAGCTCAAAAATGTTGCCTGGCAGTCCAAGCAGCTTCAATTTCCTGATGCCATACTCGATCAGATGCCTTTTCCGCATCTAGTAGCATGACAGCTAGATCTTCACCCCTATCCGTGCACTCCTGGACTACTGGTCAGGACCAGGGCCGCGAACATAGGCGAGATACTGCAGGTGAAAACTCTTACTTTGCGCAACATCAAAAATTCTACGATCTTCCCAATGACACTAATAATGGTAATTTCACGATAGTTTGATGGTAGTCTCTTTGATTACTTTTTCTTCACTAGAGGTATTAGAAGGCCTTCCTTGAACATGGCTGGTATGAACCTGTAACATTTGGTTTCGATTCTCGTGGCAGAAGTGAACACTCTAGACCTTTGAGATACGCAGTCCCTACCTGTGTTAACGCACCACTACTTGTGTTTCATTGAAATCTATGTGGGAAAATTCCACAAGACCAAACTCCCCCACCCCCACCACCACCCCCATACGTTTATACAATGCAACCTGCGTATCCTTGATGATGTATAACTGTAACAGTTCGGCAGCTCAAAAGGCAGCTCTAGACAAACTTGATGCCTACCACCACAAACACCTACGCACCATCACTGAACACATATGGCCAGACAGCATAGTTTCTAATGATACATTATACAAGACGTGTAATAGAGGGTTCATACACCTTGAGCAGAATAAATTTCCATACTTTTTCCATACCTTTTCCATACTAAATTTTTTAATTTCCATACCCATTGTGTAAAATTGCCCGGTCATACCAGTAGTTAATACTAAATGGAAAATAGAAAAATTTTCACGGAACCATACAAAACTATTGAAATTAATTTGACTGGAAGCAGTTGCTGCCCGAGACGGCGATGACTTCTAGTCAAATTAATTTCAAAATATTCAATAGAATAAGCTTTATATTGTGTCAAACTTTAAGAAAATTTTAATTAACCCTTTCAGTGATTAATTCCCACATTTTAAGGCAACCGTACAAAACTTAAATACTTTGAAATTAATTTGATTGGAAGCAGTTGCTGCTTCGGTTTTATATCTTGTCAAACTCCCCCAAAAATTTTACAATTAAATATTATTATTTATGATTATACAAAATAAAGTTGGGTTTTTTTTGGACATTTAAAATAAATTTATTAATTGTTCAATAATTATTTTTATTTTCACCCACACCAGTTACCCACCCAATAGCTTACAAAATCCGGTGATATCCACTCCTTATACTTATCATTACATATAGAAGAATATTTGCACTTTCCCATGATCGTGACGTTTGTTTAACTCAATCTGCCATACAAACATTATATAATTATAATTGCGTGGACGTTACTTTCTTGATGGCTATCTAAACACAACTGATTCAATGTTTACAAATTCGAAAAAACAATGGCTTCTTACAATTGACAAGTTCAGACACGTATTACTCAAGCCGAAGTGTGTTCCCGGTATAGTTACCATTAACAGCACAGGTTAGCATATACTGGGAACCAATCTCATGTTGCCGATCCTAAACTCCTGCACTATAACGGTGAGGTTTTGCGAGACTGGGGAGAATTTGTGTGTGATGGCGTTTTACACAAGCCGAAGTGTGTTCCCGGTATGATTAAATGCAGTTTAGCTGACACCGGAACCTAAATGGTGAGATTTAATTTTCCATACATTTTCCATAGCGGTAACGCAAAATATTGATTTTCCATACGTTTTCAAACCCTGGAAAAGGTTTTCTTAATTTTGCATACTTTTTCCAGACTTCCATACCTGCGTAGGAACCCTGGTAATACGTCGTCGCTGTCTGTAAACGTCTCCCAGCAAAGGTGGTCCATGTTTGGCCATGTGCTAAGGATACCAGAAGACCCACCAGCACAGAGCCTTGGAATTCGCCCTACTTGGAGCCAGCAAATACAGAGCCAGATGACATCAGTGCATAAATCTGTTAAACGTGGTACTAGGTGACCTCAATGAAGCAGGATTAGGTACACTCATTAGGTTTCATTTGATTTCATTTGGTATCATTTGGTTTCATTTGGTATCATTTGGTTTTTCATATGGTATTATTTGGATTAATTTGGGTAATAATTCGGCGTGCCGGGATTAGGTACACTCAAGTCAAGAATGGACCTGAGGAAGCTAAAGATTTTGGCTGAGGACAAGATCTGGGAGTGCATATTGACAGAAACCTCTCTTTTGATATACATATAGGTAATATTGTATGCAAGGCAAACAGCACAATAGGACTAATCAAAAGAACCTTTACCAACATAGACCCTGGGGGAGAAAGATGACACCTTCATGCCGGTCTCCTCCGTAAGTACCAACTTTGTTGGGAAACTAAGTTATCAAGGATTGTGGGCTGACATCCGCATACAGAGGCAACTCTGATTATGTACACCCTTCTTCAAACAAGAAACTGTGCTCGACATCCTCAGGCGATGCAATCTTCTCAGGAGCTTACCATAGCTACGTGGAATGTATGTGGTCTGAGTACAACATCAAAGAGGCAAACCTTAGGTGCAGACGGTGAACACTATAACATCGATATTGCATGCATTCAAGAGACTAAAGTAGCTCAACACTCAGAGCAGCAACTACAGACAGGCCATAAGCTAGTGCTTATGGAGCAAAAACAGACCACATACTGGGGCTTAGGTGTTGCAATCGGACCAAGGATCTGGGATCATATCATTAGTTTTGGATACGTCAGTGATCGCATTGCATTCATTGACCTGGTCATGCCTACATGAAAATACACCACCACTAAGTGTCGAATTGTCAACGCATACGGCCCAACTACAGAAAAAGCCAAAGAGAATCCAGCAATATTAGATTCCTTCGATGCAGAACTGAGCTCCGCCATTACAATCTCAGCGAGATGGCAACTATTCATGTGTAGAGATTTCAACTCCAAGCTGGGTAAACTCAGAATTGCGGACAGAAGTTCAGGACTTGGCTTATGCATGGAATCCTATACAGAGGGCACACGCAACAGCAATGGAGATGCACTGGTGGCATTCCTTAGTTCCAATCGCCTAATTGTCACAAATACGGCTTTCAAACACCCATGCCATCACCGGACAACATGGACTGGACACATTACTGATCGCAAAGCCCCAAAAGGTTCTAAGGCTACAACAGCTGTCTTTCAACCAAATAGACTTCATACCATGTAAGACAGAAGCAAAACCCTTACTCTGGAACGCTCGTTCGTATGGAGGCACAGACCTCAATTCTAACCATAAGCTAGTCACTACACGCCTTCAGATGAAGGATCTCTACCTAATATATAAACACCATACCAGGCAAGAGGGTAGAGTCACCTACAACCTTCCCAAGCTCATCAGTGACACTGACACTCAAATGTCATACAAAAAAGCCCTCGGGTAGCAGATAGCTAACATCGATGTCAGCTCCGATCCAAATGAAGCCCTAGCCAAAATACTGAAATCTATGGAATCACCCACTACCAGTACCATAGGTGTTCTTAAAAACAACCAAACTAGGTATACTGATGACCCTCTAGTAGTAAAACTGTCAGCGGAGCAGAAAGCGTTATGGCTGCACATCTATCAAAGTGGCCAAAGTGAAGACCGCACCAAACTACACCGGGAGCGCAATATTATTCTGTGCCACATTAGTGAACGCTTAAAAGATCTTGCTATCCAACAGGCAGACTCCCTAGCAGATGAAATCACTGCCACGGATGACTGTCACAAAATGTTTTGGGCAGCCCGAGCCCTGAGAGTTACTCACTACACACCACCACTCACTGTACACAACTCTGAAGGCCATTTTATCGGGACTGACCAGGGAAAAGCCGATACGATCCGAGAATGGTTCATGGAACAGTTCACTGACAATGATGAGGAGCACTTGCACCCGTTCTCAGGAGACCCCAGGCAATTACTAACACCAATTAAAACAGCAGAAGTTGAGAAGGCACTTAAAGCCCTGAAAAATGGACGTGCACCTGGACCAGATGGCATGAGCAATGAACTATTCAAATATGCAAGTGACATTATCTCAAAACCGATCATACACCTAATCAATTCGGCTTTTATGCACCACCTTCCCATTGACGCTGTAGGCCAAGGCACCCTTACCACACTACCCAAGCCCAAGAAGCCACCTGGCCCCCAGCCAATATGTGACCCATTGTGCTCCTCAGCAGCATACAGAAAATCCTATCCAATGTTACTTTATGCCACATCCGGGATAAGATCGATTATTTCACTGGATCATGTCAAAGTGGCTGCAAACATGGACGCAGCTGTGCAGACATTGTATGGGCTCAACGCATGCTTGTGTCGGTAGTCATGTCGAAAGACTGGGACTTCCACAAAATGGGCATTGACATGTCACACGCCTTCGACACAATTAAACGCTCAAAGATCCTAAATGTACTATGCCAGGCCAGTTGCAATGAAGATTAGCTATGACTAGTGAGACTACTGCTTGAAGACACCAAGCTGAGAGCACGAGTCAAGTCAGTGAAGTCTGTAGAGATTGAGACATCAATCGGCTCCCCACAGGGAGATGGTCTATCTCTGGTGCTTTTCACCTGAGTAGTAGTGTCGGAATTAAAATGATACTGCCTCCCTCAACTGGCCGCCGTTCAGCGATCCGTGGCCATGGAAGGCCGTGGCAAATATAAAACTCCCGTGTGGCCCCCACTGTCTGGGAGAACCTCCTCAGGATACCAGCCAGTGGCCGGCCTCTCTCTCTCTCTATTCTGACGGGTATCCTGAGGAGGTGTTTCTATCTGTGAGACACTTTTCTACCTATCCTACCTATCCTACCCCACCTATCTCCTACCCCGTTGCTATTCCAGCCGGCGTGTGTGTGTGTGTGTGTGTGTGTGTGTGTGTGTGTGTGTGTGTGTTGTGCTTTGACCCCACACTGGGGAGTGTTGCGTTGGGTCTTTATCTAACCTGGTCATATTACCCCTCCCCTAGTGTCTTACCTAGTTTCGAAATTTCAGGTAAGTTCTAGCGAGGTCTTTTGAGCGGATTTGAACCCCAGTCTGCAGCCTGAGAATCCTATGCATTTCAATACTCTATTGATTGACCCACCGCAACACCACTATAATCGTGCCTCTTAGTAATCTTATCTCTGAGCGTGAGTTGTAAAATTGCTGTTACTGCGTTATCTCGAAGTGACGTCAAGATCTAGAGGGACTGATAAGCGCAGCAATACAGCAATGAGAACACAAACTTATCAGCTATAATTACTAATGTATACATGGCCGAGGTAGTTAATGCAGGGGTTCCTTGTTTTGTGTTTATTAGCAAACTTAAAATCACAGGTTCAAATCTCACTATTAGCATTTGTGGCTAACTCGGCCATTTCTGGTCCGATTTTAAAATGGTAAACAGTTTTGAAATTCTCGCTTCATTCCGGTCCTAATCGGTGCCAAGAACGACGAGAATGAAGTGATTTCTCGGTACAATATAAGCATACACTCTCTCACAATACTGACACGTGGATCTGACGCATGCGCATGCGTGCTTTGCGTTCTTACGGACTTAGCCATACCTTTCTCATAGGGCTTTATACATGCGCATGTACTATCCTATCCAGGGGGCATGCATGCACATCGCCCATTTAGAGACGGGCACCCACAGGGATATACACCCCCAGTACTGATCGCCAGCACCAAACATAATAGGGTCTGAATGCCCATTTAGAGACAGGCATCCACAGGGATATACACCACCTACAGGTACTGATCGCCACACATAATAGGGTCTGAACACCCAGACAGGCATCCACAGGGTTATACACCACTCACAGTACTGATCACCACACATAATAGGGTCTGAACACCCATTTAGAGACAGGCATCCACAGGGATATACACCACCCATAATAGGGTCTGAACGCCCAGACAGGCATCCACCCACAGGTACTGATCGCCACACATAATAGGGTCCGAACACCCATTTAGAGACAGGCATCCACCCACAGGTACTGATCGCCAGCACCACACATACTAGGTCTGAACGCCCAGACAGGCATCCACAGGTACTGATCGCCACACATAATAGGGTCTAAACGCCCATTTAGAGACAGGCATCCACAGGGATATACACCATGAGTACTGTTGCACAGATTCGCGCTATTGCAAAGCAATTCAGCCGTAGAGGCTACTCTAAGGTCAAGAAAGCCGACCTGCTCCAGATGATCGACCAGATCTGTGCCGAGGAGTGGCAGAAGCGACTCTCACGAGCAATGAATATGGGAAGGTTTCGAGCGCTTACCAAGGATCCTTGGAATCCCCACAAGAAAGCGCAGTGGATACGTGAGTTTAGTCAGTTGGACGAGGAGGTGACTGCTAGCTTGCGAGCCAAGGCTGTAGCGAGGCCGATGGAGGCCCATTCACTGTAGCACTTAACTCTCCAACGCAGGGGGCCACCGCACCCTATGCAGACATCCACAGGGATATACACCATGAGTACTGTTGCACAGCTTCGCACTATTGCAAAGCAATTCGGCCTTAGAGTCTACTCTAAGGCCAAGAAAGCCGACCTGCGCCAGATGATCGGACAGGTCCGTGCCGAGGAGTGGCAGAAGCAACTCTCCCAAGCAATGAATACGGGAAGGTTTCCAGCGCTTACGAAAGAGGATCCTTGGAATCCCCACAAGAAAGTGCAGCGGATACATGAGCGTCATCAGTTGGACGAGGAGGTGACTGCTAGCTTGCGAGCCAAGACTGTAGTGAGGCAGATGGAGGCCCATCCACTGGAGTGCTTAACTCTCAAATGCAGGATCGTTTAGCAATGCCGAGGTCTGAGCCCAACCCGGAGCATAAGGGGGCCGAGGTCTGAACCCTTAGCCTGGAGCATGAGGCGAGAAGGCGAACACATTCTCGACCAGCGTCTCGGCGAAAGGGAGACAGAGGATAGAGGACGCCAGTCAGTATGCTGGACATTCTTCAGAGGTCTAGAAGGAGACCTCACAGGCCAGACCATGCAAAAGATCCAGCAGACTGTCCAGAACGCCTTCTACCTCCGCTACACCCATACCTGTCGCATCCGTTACATCGAAGATGGTAGGGTGATGCTCTTCCACAAGAATGCTCCAGGGAGCCCGTGGCTGAACACGATATGAGCAGCTCAGGACTGGGTGGCAGCAAGAGAGCAAGCGCGCCTCGACACAGACAATATCGATCGACCCAACACCAAGTGGGCTTTCGTTTGATCAATCAACATTGAGGTCAGGGCTGTCATCAACCGCCAACCTCTGCTTGGGACAGGCCCCCTCCCAGACTGGCTATGAGAGAAGAAGAGTATGACTGCCCTCGACACCTACAGGGACAACATGTGTCTCTGGAGATGTCTAGCAATCCACTGAGGAGCGAGAGTGAGAGCTGATAGAAGTACAGCTCCTGCACGAGAGCTTGCCACACAGTTCTACAGCAAGACAGTACCTGATGTCTGCAAGACCTCGCTGGATCAACTGGACAAGGTAGAGTTCTTCGCCAAGATCGGGATACGCGTGTATGAACCAGCTGAAGAGGGCAACTGGCACATGATCAGGCAAGGGCTCACTACCATGACACCATGACCATCAGAGTGTGGGACCACCATGCCTTCTACATCAAGAACACGCCAAGCTGGCACATACACTAGTCTGCAGTCACTGTCAGCAGAGGTTTGCACAGGCATGCAATCTTCAATGCCATGCTGATCACTATACAGGCAGCAAAACAAAAATCGTGTGTCATGGCAAGAAGGTTGAGGCGTCACAGTCTGTGTATGAGAAAGCCTTCTATCCGCCCCAACCATCCAGTTCAGTGGCTACTCGTTGGATCGAGTATGAGTTGAGAAACAGAGGCGTACACATACACCATGTACAGCGTGGGCACGGCGGTGAGCGTTGGATCGAGGGCGCTCCCGTAGATGGTCATGATCCGACCACCAACACCGTTTACCAGTTCCATGGCTGTCACTGGCACAGGTGTCCACAACATCAGCGAGGTGAGGATGCTGAACAAAGATACCGCAAGACAATCCTGAGAGAGGAGAAGCTGAGAGCCTCTGGATGCATGCTTGTGGTACAGTGGGAGTGCTGAATAAAACGCTGCCCAAGCGTCCCTAAACGAGTTCGGACTGTCCCATACCCACACTTCATAGTTTACGACTTTGAAGCACTCCAAGATGGTATCAAGACTCATCCTACAGAGACTCTCACGATCCAGAGTGTGTCAGTTGGCTGCTCCTTAGAAGGCACCACGAGTGAGCCCACTCACCTCTGCAATCCTGACCCCAAAGAACTGATCAGAGAATTCATGCTGGAGATCCAACGGCGAGCATCTCTAATCCTGACAAGGGTTAAGGCACAGTACATACGGACAGACCTGGACAAGCTCCCAAAGCGACAGATCAACGAGTGGTGTGACTAAGTACAGGTACAGTGAAAGTCGCCAAGAAGGCTAGTCAGACCATGTTCTTCATAACACCTGAGCTACGGTTTCTCGATGTGCTGAACTACCTCGACCCAGGAGTCTCGTACGAGATATGGGTCAAAGCTTACGGGTGTACACAGCAGAAGAGCTGGCTCCCATATGAATGGTTTGACACACATGAGAAGCTCAACTATCCAGGGTTTCCTGACTACTCAGCATGGTCATCTAAGCTCAAGGGTGGCTACCTCTTGACGCAAACAGAGTGGGAACAGTGTAACCAGACATGCAGCGAGCATGGAATGGAGACATTCGCAGACTGGCTGCGATCCTACAACAACCTGGACGTCAGTCCATTCACCGAAGCCCTAGAGCGGATGCGGGAGTTCTACACAGAATGAGAAATAGACATCCTCAAAGATGCGGTGTCTCTCCCATGTGTGTAGCTGCAGTACCTCCTACGTGGAACTGCTCAGCACATGCTGGATGTTAGCCTCTATTCACCGGACAAGGAAGCCTACGAGATGCCGAAGGGTGCTGTTGTTGACGGTACCAGCATCATGTTCACCAGATACCACAAGGCCGGTGTGACTCGAATCTGCCAGAGTGAGTGTGTCTGCCAACGTCTACTCGGCTATGACACAAATGCTCTGTACCTGTCAACAATGGCCAAAGAGATGCCATGTGGTAAGGAGAAAATGTGCCATTGGTCCGCTGCCAGTGGGGTAGCTAGCTTTAAGGAGGGTCTCCTAGCAGACAGTTGGTTTGGGTTTGCTGAGGTGGATATAGAGGTCCCCAAGGCTCTGTGGGCAAAGTTCGAAAGTTCGAGGAAATGCCTCCTCTCTTCTATACCCGCGAGATCCCGGTAGAGGCAATCTCCTCTGAGATGCTGGCATATCTAGGGCGAACAGGGAGAAAGTGGCGCACCACCCAGAAGCTGGTCGGTGCCCTCTCTGGCAAGCAGCGGCTGCTGTACGCCCCAACCCTCAAGTTGTATATAACCCATGGCCTGGAGATCACTGCTCTATACAGCACCATAGACTATGAGGCCAAGCTCCCATTCGAGTGGTTCATGGAGAATGTTACGGAGGCCCGCCGCTCTTGGCAGATCTCTTCAAACTCCTCGGCAACAGTGTCTATGGGAAGCTAATCGTGGCCCTAGAACATCATAGCAACACCAGCTTCACAAAGGATGAATGCATAGTAGACAAGGCCCTGCGTAGTGCATGGTTCGAAGATCTTGAGGAGATCGGTGAGCCATACGAGCTCCAGAGTCGCAAGCCGAGAATCACAATTCGAAGGCCCCTCCAGGTGGGGATAGCCGTTTATGAGCTTGTGAAGCTGCGAATGCTGGAGTTCTACTATGACTTCCTCGATCGCTATGTAGCTCATGACAGCTTTGAGTACCTGCAGATGGAGACTGACTCTGCGTATATCACTATAGCAGGCTCCAACCTCGACGACGTCATTCGCCCTGAGATGCGAGCAGAGTACCAGGCTCATAAGCGGGACTGGCTAGCTTGGGACAAATGGTCTGGATGGAATCTGGGACTGTTCAAGTGTAGTTCAGATTGACCGGTCGGGTACCGGCCATACCAGCTAGGCTGGGTACACGCCGCCCGTCTAGGATTCGTTTCCTGAACACACCCCTCTGGGTAGAGCTATAAGCGTATATAGGCCTATGGGAGAGAGAACGTGTCGAAAAACGACTAAGTTCGTTAAAACGCATTATGCGTATGTGCGCGGCAGGACACTGTTTCTATGGAGCGCGTAGCTGTGACCTAGATAGGGTGGCGCTTATAGTGTACCGAGCTGGTACTCTGTAATTCTTATTGATTGTCTGTTCCCGTTAAATCCGGCATTAATCAAGACCAGAATTCGACGGGCTTTCTAAATCTGTCAACCATTTCAAAATCGGTTGAGAGAAGGCTGAGTTATCCAGGAAAACTCTTCTTGATTATCTTCAAACTATTGCCTTGACGTCATAATCACGTGGGCATAAAGCTTCTAGAATGCTCTAGAACGCTCGACGACGCTATTATTAGGTTGTGCTGATTGGATGTTGCTCGAACGATGATCGGATGAAACCTGCGCCTGTGACGTTATGGAGAGTATAAAAGGAGAAGCGATCCAGTGATCGAGAGCATCCTTGGCCAGGGGCCAAACAGGTTGGATCTGTACCAGCTACTACAAGCATGACAGACATTACGTGTGTTCCTTCGCTATGCGTCGAGTTTTTATCCCATAGTGTACAGTTCTCCAACCCACCACACTAAAACAGTTTTGTAACTCCCCATCTGCGGGAGTAATTTGGAACTTTCGATAACCATTCACGAATACTACATCTACATTCGGAACACAAACTTGCGGTGAGGCCTTTGCGGCCTGAATATGTGAGTCTATAGATTAGAGGCAGGATGTTCTTTGATGGATGATGCCTAAAAGTGGTATTTCAAATGACGATGCACCAATCGTGTAGGTTCTTTCGACTTTCGACTGCAGCAAGTAAACTCTGCCCGTTGCGTCTTCAGAGCTGGTTGACGTACCCAGCACCGTGAAGCTGTGTTTTGTATCTTCATTTGCCTCTGACAACCGCCGCTTGTGACGGGTTGTTTACACCTTCCATCCGTGCCATCGGTGTTTGGGAACTTTCTTCACTACATAGTACTATCGTATCTTTTACTGACTGCTCGTTAGACATTCTATTAGGCCTACAGCACTAAGCAATGTACTCCCACCATGAGTGTTCTTTCGCCTCACGTCGACTAGAGATCTACGTGTCAATTTCAGTGACATGGTAGCCTAACTTGGGAATGACTACCAAGTATTCAAGTAACTATACTTCATCATTTAATTATTTCTCTATATAGGTTTTGTTAATTATCTCGTATCTGTACTAATGGTTCCGATGACTAAAAGGAACCATAACGGTCTTAGGACCAATAGTTATAATTTTTGTATTTGTTAAATAGTTATTTCATTTTCCTCAATGTGTTGCTAACCACACTATAGTAGGTTCGTCAACCTGTATTACTATATATATATATATCTTAATCAGTGCCACCGTATTGTTTGTCCTGGTTAGATTACGTATGTATATGGCCAGTGGCCATCCGTTAAATTGTTTTGCTTAAGTATAGAAAATATAGGAATGCAGTGCACGTAGGAAACACTATACAGCAACATTTATATATGCAGCATTTGCTCCCGCCACCAACAATTTTTCACTGTGGTCACTGTCCGTGCTATAACTCTGTTTAGCCCAGCATGCTACCGACTAAACCTTTTCTATTCAGCTCGATAGGATAGGTTCAAAATGATTAGAGACACTTTCTTCATTACACACTGTAATATATTCTTCTCTTCCGGCAGTGCGATAATCTAGCCCCGCACTCCGCTAAGACTCATAACTTCAAGATTTTGTCTCTCTTCATATTCCACTTAGCCTTGTGGCTTCTTAATTGTTTGGACGTTCCTATCCGCCCCATGGGCTGATCCGACTCTGGGAAACTATTGGGGTTTCCGAGCGGTGATGGCCATGGTGCGGTATCACATACACATTCCCGTGTATCTTCGGATACTTAGTAGATAGTACTTTAAGCCAATGTAGGAAAGCACTGCGAAAACTTATGTATTAATTATTATTATATTTACTAACAATCCTCCCGCACCGCAGTGCAAAACTGGCAACTTGTGTATAAACCTAATGACAGGTTAAATGGTTAGTTCCATAGGACCCGGTGACGGGCGAGAGACGTATGCTCACCGAATTCCGTTTAAATGTCTGGGCATGATATTTAGATCTGCCACGCCCTTACGGGAAGGACATTCACGGTGTGCATCCGTCTCTCTTACCCCCCAACATAACGATAGTAGATATGGCCTAACAATGCTTCCGTGAAATGTAAACCATGTCCTGTAATGTTTCATCTGGTTGCAAGGTGGAATGTCCGGATTCTCACCCAGTTCGGAGATCCCGCTAAGTAACATGTATGAGCGCTATCTACAGTATTGATGTCCTCGGGCATCTGTTCTCCATGACAGCCATGTCTAATAGCTAGGTAGTTATCTGCCAGTTGCGGCCTAAACTAATTCTTGTTCTGAAAACAACTAAACAAGTGATTAAGCAAAGCAGAATGCCCACAGAATTAAAGCGGCAACTACTAACTCAGCATATTAGGAATCACATAAGACGGTGACGAAGGAATCCATCGGGAATCTTCCGTCCCGTCTTCACGTAAAACAGTACGCACCTCTATAGTCATAATCTCACTAGGTATAGTCTTTTCTTACTACAGCATTTTTGTTTGGAATATTAGAGTGGGCCCATTTTTGCCTGCTACTCTTCTCCCGCTTTAAGCCGTGGCAGCACCTTCCCGAGACAGAGGCCCGTGTGAGGCACTTGCCTCTCGCAAGGATTCAGCAACGACGGTCCATACCAGAATAATACTCCTCACCCTAACTTGCACTAGGAGTAGTGCCCGCGTGAAGCACATCACTTTTCGTCTGAGATATTCTTCTTCCTTTCAGCTCAGAGGTATAATAACTTATATTAAGTTAAATAGCTATGTCTCATGTACGGGAGCCTCCCTTGTGGGGATACCTCTGCGGACCTACGAGTCTGTGTGGTACCTCTGGGAGCCCCATGTTTAAAAGTTCATCTACCTGCCTCTATGTCTTGTATTTTCGTATGCTCTTAGTGTAGTTTTATCTAGCATATTTTAGGTAAACACATTGTATAGACTTATATTTTTAGGTCACCAAATCAAATCTTGTAAGTCCATAGATCACGAAATTGCTATGGACAGGCATACTGGTGACACAAATTCTTGGGATGAGACAGTTGTGTTTAATGTTCGCGGCAATGGTCCCCCCCCCCCCCCCCCCCCCCCCGGAACGATTGAGTTCCACCGGCCTTAGGAGCTGGTTTTGTTTCCCGCAGGGCAGTCTCGTTCAGGGTCTGTCACCCCGAGACCGGATGCTAACCAGCGTCACACTTACGGCGCGGCAAGTCGACATGAGACATCGGAATGGCCCGACACCGCCCGGCGAGCTACACAAGCTCGAGTTTGAAGGTTCTCATGGCATCGCTCTCTGCTCCAAATGCTACTACGTGGAGAGTGCAGCTGCAAGTAAGTGCTCGGCTAAGGGAATGTCAAAGTGGTTGAATGAGGTCTCTTGGCAGAGGCTCTACAGCGTCCTACATGGCGGGGTGGACAGAGGTAAAAAAAAAAGAGGCCTACGCATTAGGCTTGCACGATTATTCAGTTTGTATAATCGCGATCATTTTGAAAAAATAATCGCGATCATACAATTAATCGTGAAGTCAATTGTGGACTATTCACTCTATTGGGCATACTGATCAAAATATTGATTGACGATGTTATTTTGTTACCGGGACCGGGACCGGGACCGGGACCGGGTTGGGTATTCATGCAGGACATTGTATTCATTAGTTGCTGATTAAAATTAGACTCAATTCATAGGAGTGTTGTTGTTGGGAAGGGTAAATTATAAATTATAAACAGCAAACAAGATATGAAGATGATGACTTCGAAGATTCTGACAGCCGGAAGGCTGACGATGGCGACAGGTGGGTACAGAGCATGCGCAATCTATAGTTGCTTTCAGAACAAACGAACACAGTTTGAATAAATGATCTTCATAACTTTAATAATCATCAAATCATGTGCCGTCACTCATACCAATATCACAATATAATACATAATATGATACAAACAATACAATACATTGGAGACAGCACTAAAAACAAAGGGAAAAAACAAAATTTTATACATCTCTTAACACCCCCGTTCGCGTCGCATCGAAACGAAGGGAGACAACTCTTAATGTATTAAGCGATGCGATAAAATACAGAGTTACTTCCCTTAGTTTGACTACAGCGCGAAATGAGGATGTGTAAAAGGTGATTAAAATTCTTGTTTTTATTGTTCATACTAGTTCAGCCGTGTGCATGGCAATCAATGTGTTTTATCTTGCATAATTTAAGATGGTATTCTATCAGGCGTATCAGCCAAAAACGGCTTCTTAGTGGTCTTGCAAAATGTCCCATTACAGACAAAGAGAAGACTATTTGAAAATGTATCATTGGAGTGACTGGATTGACAGCCAAGCCAGTCATTTCAATGAACAATTTTCAAAAATAGTCATCTCTTGGTCTGCAAATAGACATTTTTATGAGAAACTGATTAGAAATCCTTAATTTACTGCCATGAATAGAAAATATTCATTTGCAGACCAAGAGAAGACTATTTTTGAAAATTTATCATTGGAGTGACTGGCGTGACAGCCGAGCCAGTCATTTCAGTGATAAATTTTCAAAAATAGTCATCGTTTAGTTTGAAATTGCACATTTTCTATGAGAATCTAGGAGAAACTGATTAACATTTATAAATTTGCTGCAATGAATGTGAGCATGTTCACCATCTCTGGTTTTAATAGAGTGCGTTTGGATGTCACTATATTACCGGCAAGGCTAAATAACCTCTCTGAAGGAACACTTGTCGCACATATACACAGGTATTTTCTGGCATAATTCGAAATTGTTGGAAAGTTAGTGTCGATCAATGGCTTCACGACAGAAATAGTGACATATTTCTCGGCCGAAAGAATGTCGGTGAACTCGGCTACGGGATCAAGCGCATCTTTAAGGGCCTCCAATACTTGGAGATTGCAGGAAATTTCAATTTCCCTTTCTCCGAGATCTAACAATACTCACCATTCTGTTACTTTCTGATACACAGCTGGCCCTGACAGCTGGCTCTAGGACTATAGACTTAGAAAGCTTTACCGACTCCTTGGAACCGGGTACTCGGCTCCAAACTGCCGAGTACCCGTCTACCATAGAGCTCATATTGTTTGCATAGCCACCAAACAAGAGAAATCAATGGCTTGCCTCCGTGGGGCTGGGAGGCTGGGTCCGTAACAGAATGGTGAGTATTGTTAGATCTTGGAGAAAGGGAAATTGAAATTTCCTGCATTCTCCTTCGATCAATACTCACCATTCTGTTACTTTCTGATATACACCAGATTTGTTCAGTAACCTGGTGGGAAGGGGCAAGCCATAAATGCTACTTTTGCTCCTTGGAGAAAGATTTAGACTTAACAACTTGACTAACGGAGACCTAAAAGGACCGTCAAGTTATCGGAACCGAATCACATTCGCATCACTGCCCCCCCCCCTTTTTCTCCTAAGAAAAGGGAGAGAACTCACGAACATGTATCTCGCCTGAAACACAAACATGCCAAGAGGGTTAACTGCTCTTTGCATATATTAGCCTGGGAATGAGCATGAATATATAAGATGAATGATCATGATATATAGACATAATACAAAACACTCTCAATCGTGAATTACCTCATGATATTTGGAATTCAGACCTGGAGCCTCCAACCAATCACTTGTCCGGCCTCAGTGACACAACTGGTTGATATCCTCTCGCTCGACCAAGCCTGCTTCTAAATTCTCTCTTACAAATGCCAAAAAAGGAAGAAGAGCAGTGCGGTCATATAGCTATCATCTCAAAACAGCTAAAGCGAGTGGAATGGCGAAGTCTGACAGATTCCGCATATAGTAATCCGTGACAGTGGACTCACAGTGCCCTTGTGCGACAGCCCTGATGTCCGTAAATGGAACACCATTGTCAAGGGCGGAAGAGGCGGCTATTCCTCTAACAACGTGCCCTTGCGCCTTGCACTTGGTGCCCAGTCGTAATCTCACGGGTAATCTGAATGCACTCGAATACACAACGAGAGATAGAATACATGGATGCGGCGCCATATGGCTCCATATGGCAGATCCACAGATGTCTACCATTCGACCGTAACGAGTCTGTCCGTTTTGTACTTAGTCAAAGCACGGACTGGGCACCAGACACTGGCATCACGATCTAACCTACTCAGTTTCGGTATAACGATCGGTTTGCCGGGATATCTCAAAGACCGAGATCTTTGACATAAACTCTGCTCTTGGCAGTAGATGCAGACCCTCTCTGGAGACAATAATCGGTCCCTCTCTGCTGAAAGTGCATGTATCACACTGCGCCTTCTAGCTGAGGAAGCTGCCAATAGAAAGACCACCTTTAGAGTCAAATGCTTTAGACTAGCCGAACGCAACGGTTCGAAAGGGTGCTTGGCCAGTACATTAAGCACTAAAGATAGACTCCAGGCTGGAATGACTACCGGTTGTCTCGGTCAGAGATTGCGCATTCCCTTCACCATCACACTCAACTGGGCCACCTCTGGACTATCCCTGTTGGCTAGACAAGGGATAAATGATGCCAACGCTGACTTGTATCCAGCAATTGTGATAGGAGCTAGTCCTGAAAAGAACAGCTCACAGAGAAAGTCTGCTATTTGCTGAATAGTGGAATGAAAGGTACAATCCCCTTTCCTCACACCAGTCTGCAAATATGTTAACCTTGTCGTTATATGACTTGAAGGTTGGCCTCCTTCTCGCAACCGCGATGAAATCAGCAGCCTGTCTAGAAAAGCCTCCCGACGTGGAACATTGTTTGACAACAACCACGCAGTCAATAACATTTCGGGACACTCGTGTAGGAAGCGTCCCTTGGCCTGGGAGATTATGTTCGGAATCTCGGGCAACTGCACTGGATTTACCACCAGCAGATCTAGCAGATCCGTGAACCACGCCCTGCTTGGCCAATACGGCGCTATTAGCAGGACCAGACATGGTTCCTCCCTGATCTTCACCAATACCTTCGGCAGAAGGATGGTGGGTGGGTACGCCTAAGCGTGCATCCCTCTCCAGCTTATCGCCAGAGCGTCTGTATCGACGGCATTTGGATCTAGAATCGGCGAGACATAAGTCATGACTTGAGCATTTCCCCTTGTGGCGAACAAGTCCACGTTGGGTTTTCCCCAATGCTCGAAGATCCTTCGTAGAACTGGAGGGTTGAGGGACCATTCTGTTGGCCGAATTCTCTGTCTGCGAGACAAAGCATCCGCCAGAATGTTCAATCGGCCAGGAATGTGAGCTGCTTTCAAAACAACCGAATAATTCCTGCACCATTGAATCAAGTGCCACACTTTGATACACAGTGCGGGTGACCTGGTCCCTCTTGGCGATTTATGTATGATACTACCGTCGAATCAATATCACCTTGCCCCTGATCATCGGAAGAAAACTCTTCCAACGCCAGTTCCACTGCCATCATTTCCAACAGACTGATATGCAGCTGACTCTCCAGGAGAGTCCATGTGCCCGAGACCTGGTGTTCTCCCAGGCAGGCCCCCACCCCTCCAGCTATACATCCGTGTACACGGACAGCCGGGGGTGGGGTAGGTGCAGCGAAACCCCTGCTAGGAGATTCTGACGCTGTTTCCACCCTACAAGATGCGATATTATCGGCTCCAAAACTGGCACCAGTTTTGACAGGGGTTCTGTTCTCTGTTTCCACAGAAACATCAGATACAACTGGATTGGTCTTCGCATTAGAGCAGCGTACGGGATCACTTGCTCCATGGAGACCATCATGCCCAGCATCTGAAGAAACCGCCTCGCCTGAATGTGGTTTCCCACTCGAAAACTCTTGAGGATGGCTAATAGAGACACCACTCTGGGCTCTGAGGGGTAAACCCTGCCCTCCTCGAGATCGAATCGTATCCCCAAATAAACGAAATGTTGAGTGGGTGTCAACTCGGATTTCTCCTTGTTGACTATCCAGCCTAGATCTGAAAGTAACTTCAGAGTCAGAGCAGTATCCACGTTCAACCTGGCTGCAGAGTCTGCTTTGAGCAGCCAGTCGTCTATGTAGGTGTGTAGCGCCACGTTCTCTTCTCTGAGAAACACTGTCACCGCAAGGACCACTCTTGTGAAAACCCACGGAGCTGTCGACAGGCCAAACGGGAGAACAGTAACCTCCCATACTAGATTCTGAAACGCAAATCTCATAAACCTGTGCCAACTCCGGTTCATAGGAATGTGGAAATATGCATCTTTCAGATCGATCGACACACACCACATTCCCTTCCTCAATCCTTCCATTACCGACCTCGGTTTTTCCATCTGGAACCGAGGCGTATGGATAAACCAATTCAATGGCCTGAGATTGAGTATGGGTCTCCATCCCCCGTGCTCTTAGGGACAAGGAACATATTTGAATAGAAGCCTGGCGTGTTCTGGTTCGCTGGGTTTATTGCTCCCTTCAGAAGCAAACCCGACACTTCGTTTTGAACGGCTTCTAACTTGACTGGGTCCCATGGTACGGGTGCCCAGACAGGTGCCAACGACAGATTCTGTGGTGGAAAGTCCCACCACTCTGGCATGTACCCCTGGGATAACCATCCCGGGACCAGACTATCTGACGTCACACCTCGCCAGGCCTCGACGAAACGCATGAGCATTCCACCCACCATAGACGCCTCGACGTCTAACGGGGTTGTCCGGCTCGCGGTCTGCTCAACCCCCCCGCCCCACCCCTTTCTTAACGAGAGAGAGAGAACCATTTCCATCTTGGCTCTGCAGGTGCAACCGGCACCGCTGTTCCTGTTGCACAGGTGCGGTCCAGGCGGATATGAAGGGAGCCCTCGTACCCTCAGGTACGAACCGCTCCCTTCTTTCCGCCCTTGGAGGACTTACCCTTACCCCTCCCCCTGCCCTTCCCGCCTCTAGGGCGATCATGAGCAACAGTGGGGAGGGTAGGGGCCTTCACAACCTTCCTGGCTTTCTTAGCTGGCGGCGGCTGAGAAAATCCAGATGAAGCAGAAGTCGCAGTAGGCTTAGCTTTCGCCTTGCCTTTCTGCGTCTTCGAAAGTTGGACAGCTAACGGTTTCCCTACAGCCCCTAGTGCGTGCACTTGCCGCACTCACTCCAGCTGTAGGCCTACCGCCAACCGATTCTGCGCAATGCTGGCAGTGTCCTCTAGGATGGCCCGCGCCTGGCCACCGAAGATGCTAGGCCCTGTCAGGGCTGTCCCAAGAAGACGCTCCCTGACTGCCGTAGCCGGATGCATATGGTCAAGAACCATTTGCCTCCTGGACTTTGTCACACGCACCTGCACCCTTGCCAGTGCGTCCATAGACAGCACCAAGCCGTCATTGACGCACGAAAGCACCACAGGTGGCACAGGGTGGCCTGCCCCCGCTTCAGCCCACACCGACTGAAGAACGCGATACGATAGGTTGACAGCATTCATAGCTGCCCTCACACCCACATCGCATAGAGACAGGACTTCATCCTGGTGTGCCTGGGACTTGTCCACAAGTGCCGGACCGGGGCCACCCGCTCCAGCACTCTGAACACCCAGTACCCAGCGGTCATTCTCGGTGACTGACGGGACAACACCATACCTGTCGTATTCCCCCCGTGGAATATGACCCCTCGCCCGCACCTCCACGGAGGCCGCAAGAAGCTGGCCCTTGTTCATGCATTGTTTGCTATACATAGTATCAAGCAACACCATAAACCATGGATCCAGTCCAACAGACTGGATCAGGGCTGCGGGCAAGATCCCCGTCCTATCGATGCACCGATGGATTGGGTACATCCTCCTCGGCCGTGGTCGAAACCACAGATGGGTCCACCCTGGCTAGCCAAGCCAGAGCCTCAGACCAATCCGTCTCCGAGGAGGACACTCCCGTGAACACGTCACCCGTTGACATGTTCACGGCCCTACCAGCAACGGCCTCCCGGCTAGGAGCCATTGCTGATATGCCAGGAACTCCGGTACCGTACGGTTCCGCTGCCACCCCATGGAACACACCAGTCCATGGAGTAGGCCTGCACGGAAACCGTGCAGACCCGTAGCGGTTAAGGAACCGTGGCCAAACACGGGCGCCAATGGCACCCCATGTCTGACCGCCGGACCAGGCGAGATAGGTGAGTACCATGCCTGGCCGGCCACACCCGTCACCGTGGCAGTTGCCAGCAAACCAACCATCACGGGACCGGTGCCCGGTACCGGAGTGGCCTCAACCACGAGCTTGCGCCAGGCCAGACAGATGGAGGTCGGGTTCAATCGGGACGGAATCGACCTCCCTGCTCTCCACCCGCGGCCTCACAGGCCGCAGCACACTCTCCTCCTCGGCCTACTCATCTTCAGACCCCTAAGAGTCGTCACTAGACAAGGAAAACTGTGGAGCCGTCCTGGTGGACGGCTCCCATGCCTGACGGACCGGTCACCGCTACTGGACCACCCGGAGGTGGCCGCCGAGACAGAACCCATCAGGCCGAAGCCCGACGGGACTGCCAGGGGGCCATACGAAATGGCTCCCTCGGTGTCCAGTCCAGAACCCTGTCCAAGGACAGGGTCCGAATCAAACATGGTGAGAGACTGCCCTACAACTTTTGGCAGCAGGAACCACACCAGCGTGGGCAGAACGCTATGCAAGACACCTTGTCTAGCCGGACCAAACCACGCCGGCGGTGCCATCTCCGCCACCTCCGGTTGCAGACGTGGAATGCCCCCACAGGCCGAAACGGACGCTCCACGATTTACTTTCGGACCGCCTGACCCCGCGTCAGACCCTGCCAAGTCCTTCTGGCAAGGAACTTAAGCATCATATCGACCGACCACACCGCGCAAACGTTACACCTACTGTCAAGACTACACTTAGTACAGTGGAAACAGACATGGTCCTCGTATAGAACCCGTATGATATGTGGCAATCGACACATGATGGCGGGGATGGCATGGCCTATAAACCAAACCTACAATAAGCCAGCGGAACGAAACAAAAGTGGAAGGCAGACAATTAATTTTCAAATAATTTGACCATAAATTAACTGCAAACCCTCCCGCACCCCACCCCGCAACGTTACAGCAAAGATTGCATTGATTATGACGACAAGAACGAAGCGGACATAAATACACCCATAAATTGATCCTCCAGGATGTATAACGGAACCAGGAATCATATCGCATAGCATTCGGGGTATATTTACCAATCAATATAAATTATACTCCTAACGAAAGCCGACACGATATGTGAAGAAACACCAAAATGTAAACAAACTGCTGTAGCACATGGTAAAACCGCAGACCACGCATCACTCAAGAATTTTGACACCACCGATCATTGCAAACCGAT
This sequence comes from Chaetoderma sp. LZ-2023a, assembly GCA_034401795.1. Classification (NCBI taxonomy): domain Eukaryota; kingdom Metazoa; phylum Mollusca; class Caudofoveata; order Chaetodermatida; family Chaetodermatidae; genus Chaetoderma; species Chaetoderma sp. LZ-2023a. The sequence goes on from CM067367.1 coordinate 82,526,073, forward strand.
CGTGATCACACGTAAACTTGACCATTCCAAAGTTTTCTGGTACCATTTTTTGTACGCAGCACCCAGAACAAGATGCGGGAATTAATGAAAAAATTTTCTTCACATAAACATCCGAGCATCACGGGTGTGATGTCACTCGCTCGGACCCTACGGAGAACGACGTCAGCCGATATTCGTGTTAGAAATACCGTAGCAAACACCTAATTTCATATCTGCCGATCGCCTGTTGGGATTTAAAGAAGGCGATCGTCTGGCATATCACGTTGTTAGCACACGTTCCAGATTCTTTGGGGTCAGAAATTGGGACATGCGACACAACGAAATTTAGAGACCTAAGTCTTTTAACTATGGATAATAAGGAATAATACAACCTGGTCATCATTGGCGGTATTCTCCATTTTATCCAGTTAGATCCTTTCAAGAACGCACAAACTATCAAATCACAGTATAAAAGACTTAGATTTCTTTTAAAAAAACTTTAATCTTTCTCCTGCAAAAAAAATTGTGGACAGCTCTTGTCGTTATGCAAACAAGAATGAGCTCTATGGTAAACGGGTACTCGGCAGTTGGGAGCCGAGTACCCGGTTCCAAGGAGTCGGTAAAGCTTTCTAAGTCTATAGTCCTAGAGCCAGCTGTCAGGGCCAGCTGTGTATCAGAAAGTAACAGAATGGTGAGTATTGATCGAAGGAGAACATTGTATCGCGGTATTAAATGCGAACACTTCCTGTCATCGCCGAGAACTTTCCGGATAGCCGTCTCCTGTTCTAGGAATCGGTTTATCATGTTGTGGGCAGAACCCCATCTAGTACAACAGTCCTGCAGAAATAATAATAATAATAATAATAATAATAAAAAAAATCAAAATAATAAAAACAATAATAATAATAATAATAATAATAATAATAATAATAATAATAATAATAAGAAAGAATGAAAGAAAAAAAGAAAAGAAAGAAAGAATTGAATTATTAAATTTAATTAACTCTCTCTCTCTCTCTCTCTCTCTCTCTCTCTCTCTCTCTCTCTCTCTCTCTTTTAAAGATGCATATTCACACTAAATGCTTGAAAATACAATTATTTAAATCGTATACTTTTATACTTTCGTACACTACGTGAAAAATTTAATTAATTTAATTAATTTATATGGAATTAAATTATCATATGTTAAAATTTATTTCGTTTCATAAGATATAGGACAACAGCTTTAAGACTCTAAAAGTATACAATTTAGATAATTTTATTTTGAAGCATTTTGGTGTGAATATGCACCTTTAAATTAAATTTAATTCAATCTTTTAAAATTAATGACTGGAAAGACTTACTCGATTAGTAAGCCAGTCATTCCAGTGGTACATGTAAATTTTAAATAAATCTGTAAATGTCGGATAATTTTAATAGTATATATACCGCTCAATAAATAGAAGAAAGAAGGAAAGAAAGAAAGAATTAAATTATTAAATTAAACTAAATCTTTCTGTTTATTTTTAAATTAAATGAAATGAAATTAAATATTTAAAAATTTATCACTGGAATGACTTGCTCATAAGCCTGTGATTCAAGTGCTAAATTTTAAATAACTTTGTTTAGGTCAGAAAATTTTACTAGTATACTTACCGCTATCAGTTGGTGACTAGGCAGCTCAAGCTCTGCTTGGATCCTGGTCAACTCACGCTTCCTCTTCCAACTATAGCTAAATGACGACACTATAGTCCTACATACGGATAATGCACGAGTAACACGAGTATCGTTCTTGTAAGAATTCGTTACTGCTAAATTGAGGTTATGGCCGAAACAGGAAATACGTGGCCACTCTAGGACATCTACCAGAGCTTTAATCACATTTGAGCCATTATCAGTAGTAACACATGACAGATTGTCTCTAGATAAATTCCACGATTCCAGTGTTTCTAAAAGCCCATCGGCCAAGTTCTTACCTGTGTGGTCACTCGGAAAGAAAAGGGTTTCCAGACTACGGCTAATCAACTCCCATTTCTTATTAACAAAGTGAACTGTAACTCCCATGTACGGTATCATGCCTGTACTTGACCACATGTCCGTGGTGAGCGCAAAATATTCGGCCTCATGGATCTCTCGCGCTACTGTCTCCCTCACTTCGTTATACAATTTAGGAATTGCTATCTTAGAAAAGTGATTCCTACTTGGAAGCTCGTAGCGACAATCGATTGTCTTCAACATTTGACGGAAATGTTCCTTCTGAACTGTATAAATAGGCAACGATTCGCCAGCTATGAATTTTGTCACAGATTTTGTTATCTCCTTCCATCTGACTGAGGAATGGTCATATGACTGCGATTTCATCATTGCACTAGTGATTTTTGGCTGTTTGTTAGGCGTTAGATCATTGTCTGTGTCATCACGTTTTCGTTTTTGAACACGATCTTTTAGCAGGTTGAATATTGATATATGATGAATCTTCAAATGATTCATCAAGTTTGTCATATTACCACTTGGCACACGCACTACCATCGAACAAGTACGGCATACTGCCTTACTATCGTCCTTAGAAACGGTTCCAGTTTCATCAGGATGGAAGCCAAAATGTGACCACACTTGTGATATGCAATTCGCCTTCGTTACTAATACTACATCAACCGACATAATCACAACCTAACACCACAACACGACGAACACGTAAACGGTTTTACTTTTCTAATAACTATGGTAAATACTTCTGAAGATCTGATAAAATTTTGATGAAAAATCACAGTTTTCTACTCTATATAATATTAATAATTTATTCGGGATCCAATCAAAAGCATTTGCTACATGCATAGCAATAGTGAAGCATGCCTCCAAATACCCGCCTGCGTATACTTATAATTATTTATTCAAGAATTATGCGTATCTGACCTATTATTCTGAAATGGATTATAATAGACAATAGAGCGAATGAGGAAAGCGTGATGGTGGGAGCATGTGTTATTACAACTATAATAACAAACAATGACCGGGTGAACATTCTTTAGTTTATTCAGTTTATTTAATCATTTAATCGTACCACACAACCGGCCGATCACCGGATGTTTGTTTCTTTGATTGAAAATACAATCAGAATTGTGCACGCGAAAATTGTTTTGACGAAAATTTCAAAATGGCGATTATACGATTATTTCATTTTATAATCGTCCACGATCATTTTAAATCCTATAATCGCGATTAATCGAATAATCGAAAAATCGTGCAACCCTACTACGCATGCGCAACCAGGGTATGGTGACGTATGCGCAGGAAAAACTCGGACTCTCCGCTTACTATGATAAGCGCCATGTGCTGCCAGATGGGGTCCATACCGAGTATCATGTTAGCACCCTAGGGGTGGTAGCTGTGTGTCTTCAGGAACTAGCTGAAGCTCTTTTACGACAAATGGTCGCCTAGGCACTTCGTGCTGGCGTGCCAGGTAGTACAGTGCAGGCCGCCCCTCCGCCTCCACATACCTGTCAATCCTGTGAACATTTTTATCAACCAGTTAGGATCTGATGCACGCCATCGACCACCTTCCAGCTCACGAGGCTCATACAGGTACCGAACCAGAGCATCAGGTGGTAGACAATCCTCTCCCTTGTTCGCTCCACTAGAGCTGTGACCAGCAGAGTGTCTGATAGCCTCTACCGGCTTCTTCCCGATTAGCCTAGTAACCTCGCCATTGGATCTCTCCACCACAGCAGGCAGCCCTCTCACCCATACTCTAGAATGTTCACTCGGCGCGGCCATTTCATGAGCATATTGGTGTGGGAACAGTCTCTCTGCCAGTGTCCGATTCCACTGCTCAACGATAGCCTGGGCACGGTGATGCCCTACCTCGCCTCGCCTAACTGCCACACCGTGTTTTCGCATGAGGGCTGCAGTCTCTCCTCTGAACTCCTTACCCTCATCCACCTGCAACAATTCCGGCCACCAGAGGGGATTTTCCGAAGCCTCGTAGACACCCTGGAATGCCAGAGCTTATAGTAGTGGTGGCCGCTGCAGCGGTGACGACAGGAGTCGTGCTCTACGCACGCACAAGCTGAATACCTGATGAGTTCGACACGCATACCTTAGCATAGCCAAAGTAAAGTACCATCACACCTAATGAGCGAGTCCCAGATATGAGGTTTCCGATGTTGAAGGTGAGCCGGTTGCCCTGATTAGGTGGGATGTCCCTGCCCCCTATGTGGTGACGGCCCTCAAGTGCCGACTCGAGGTCGTCGCTTCCACTGGTTAGGCGCAGAAGTGCATATGACTTAGTTTTCTGTCTGTAGAGTTGGCAATCAGCCAGCTCGCGTACCTCACCAAGAACATTGGTCCCAGCAACCACAAGCTTGAAGTCGTCTAGCTTATCCACCTGGTGGATGGCTCCTCCCTTCTGAACCAGGAAAGCAACAGCGACACAGTCCGATGCACCACGATGCAATGTCAGCTCTACCCGTTGGTTAGCTGTGGCTTGGACCTGCTGGTGTTCTCGCTCCACATGCACGATCCACTGTTTGTAACCCGTTTGCTTCAGCTCCTGGTCATTCTCGTCATGCCAGACATGTCTTGGAGCATTCATCGTCGCATCTGCAAGCTGCTCAGCGTACACCCGGAGGAACAGCCTATCCTGCATAGCAGCCGGATTCACGTGTGTGTTCTCGAGGAAGGTCAAGTGTGGAACTGCCACGGGCTTCTCGACACCTGCCCGTAGTTCGAATTCTGCGAACCCCTCATTGCACCCCACAGCGTAGTACCCCTTTCCCTTCACATAGAAGGTTGGGCCACGAGCCAGCGGACCTAGGACTCAGTACTCATTGTTCACATATGTGATGCCCACGGTGCTGTTGCCCTGCATGATCTCCCACCTGTTCAGAATGTGCGGGAGCTCTACCGTCTGTTCTATTGTGCTCTGAAGCTTGAACTCGAGTGTCATGCTCTTGATCTCGTGGATCTGTGACTAGATTGCAAAGTCAATGTACTTCCCAGCAGCGGACAACGTGTTCTCATCGTATATACTGGGTCGAATGACTGTCAGGCAGTCCTTCCGAGGATCTGTGCGATGCGATGTTGCGCGTTCAATGGGCCCATCTGGATGTTGCACATACTGCAGCATGTTTAAGTTCTGGGTATAAAGAGGGGTTAAACGGCTGCCATGTTTGGTAAAGTTCTCCCGCAGATTGTCTATAGGCAGCAGGACAAGTCAGCATGACAGCCACGGCATGCACTGTCCTACTGTGACAGGGTCCGAGGACTGCTTAGTGACATCAACATTATCCATGAGTGAGCCAAGGTCACACCTCCGTCTGATGCGGAGATACTGGCCGCCATAGAGGAAGGAGCACGAGCTTATAGAACAAAAGAACTCCTGACTTGGATACTCTACCGGAAGTTTGACAGCATCTAGGGCAGGGCACTCAACCTACCTCCTGTGGCCCAAACCAACAGTCCTGTTATTCTAGCTCTCCAAAGGGCGAGGGTCGAACCCAAAGATCTACTAACGGTTGGGGAGTGGCTGCCGTATTTAGCCTCCATAGCTAGGAAGAGCGAGATATACTGGATAGCGTCCAGTCTGGAGAAAATAACTACTTCAGGGAGGAGGTCAGTGCCACTGTAGTGGACAGCCATGACACCAATCATGCAGAAGGTCCTCAGGAGGGTCTCACTGTTGACTGCAAGGAGGCTGTTGAGCACATCTTTAACGAAAGATGGGCAGGAAATTGGACAGTAATCTGCCAGCATTTCTGAAATTCCCAGATAACTACCAGGACTACCTCATCAAATCCACTCGCAAGTCAGATGCTAGTCGCACATGGAAAAAGTGGATCTTCCATGAGTAGTTCAAGAAGAAGAGAGCCCTAGACTCTGACCCTCAGTGGGTAGAGTTTATGCGACAGGCTTCTGACGAAACTGACGAAGTTCATCAAGCTTCTGACGAAGTTCCTCAAGCTTCTGACGAAGGTCCTCAAGCATCTGACAAACTAGCATAGACTGCAGACGAAGTTCCTAAGCCCTCTGATGAATGAAAAAAAAGTTGCGCCAGCTGCGACAGTCTGTCAGCAATGACACGTAGAGCAGGCTAGTTTCCTGGCTGGATTCAGCTTCTAGGTGACGGTCTGCACCTTTTCCAGAGATGGCTTGAAGTGTGATAGCTCACCTGTCTCCTTGTTGCTGAAGATGAAGCGGTACAGCTGAGCTGCCCTCTGTACACCAGCGATAAGGTCATTGAGGGTTAGACTGCCGTATATTTCACGAGCAGGGCACGTCCACACTTGGAGCTGAAGTATAGCAACCGGGCATTGTGGCGGATGTCCGGTGAGATCTCGTGGGTGTACTTCTGAAAGAGGATGAAGACAGTTATCTTTGTGTGCCGGATGCACCTGGTGATGTTGCTGAGGTAGGTGACTGTCTTCTGGTCCATTGCAGGGTCATCGATAACTAGAACAAGTGGTTCTGTCAGTCGGGCTGCTAGCAGCTTCTCAACCAGTGCTTGCAGGTTCTGCGTCTTGGTGATTGGGCCATTGTACCATTGATCATTACTGTCAACTGCCTCAGCGGCGGAGTCAGACACCAGAAGGATGTATTGCGAGTGTAGATGTTCAGCCAGGAGAGTCCGCAGCAAGATGTTATTCCCATGTCGTGGCAGGGCAATGATCAGCACCACCTGGCAAGCATCGGCGGGCCTACTGTCGAATGGTACACACATGCGTGCGGAGGATGGTTAGCACTCGGTCGGCGGTAACCTCGTCTATATCTGGGAGACTAAACAGCAGTACTTCATGCACCAGCTCTTTAACCTGCAGAGCGGGGAATCCTGCATCTCCGGCGGATACGAAGGATGCGATGGAGGCGTCAAGCATGAAATCCCAGGAGCAGCTGAGAAGATAACGTAGAGGGACTGTGTCAGCACCCACAGTGTCTAGTACATCCAGCATCTGTATGATACATGCACCGGAAGCCATGACTATCCTGTGGTCTTAAACGGCAAACCAAAGAACCCTGACTTCATCACCTCTGGTTGCCGGAAACTGGCGGTAGCACCTGTTTGGCCATTAACAGTGATATGGCTCAGGCCAAGGTTGCCTATCTTGAGATTCTCTCCATCCTGTTGGAATGAGCTCCATGTTTCAGGAGATCCTTAACCAGGTCCTGTGTAAAGATTCAGCCATAACCTTGATGGCTCCTGCCTCATCGACTCCAAGCATACCTCGCATCGTCGCCCTCTCCTTTATGCCCAACCCCTTGTATACAGTCTTGGCCTTGTTAATGGCCGATTGTCCTACCGTATCAGTGTTCCCGATGAGATCTTGGGCTGGGATGGTACCTTGGATCTCCCACGGGTCTCCCTTCTCATCATCTAGGAAGGAGATAGGGGCAACAGTGTCCTCTGAACCGAGGTGTGCCTCGCCCAAGTGAGCAAGATCGCCTAGCTCTTTGCTTTCTAGGTCTGTGAGTGGCCTGAGAGTCATATAATATATATATATATATATATATATATATATATATATATATATATATATATATATACAGATGGCTTAAACCTACTAGTCATACCCCCAGTGAAATAGTTGGGCTTAGGAGGACCACGCAGTCGGCCAAGGGAATAGGTAGCAGTGCTCTCTGCAGGGGCACACCTTGTGGGCGGTCCACCATTCCCGGGCATTGGCGATCATCAGTCCACGTGCTCAACTATGGGCTAGACACCGCCCTCCGGCACGCCATGCCTCATATGCTGCCGCGGTCTCATGATCAATCTTTCACTATTCCGAGGGGTTAAACGTAGGCGACGATGATCTCAGCCATTGCAATCATTGCTAGCCCTAGAACCATGGCCACCATTAGTGTAACACGTTCACCCATGATCTTGGCGGCAACAGTGTAGGAGGCACCACTGAGGGTGATATTTGGGATTGGGTGACTTATTCCAAGACAGTTCCTGGCCACCCCACTCACCACTGTAGTGAGGACAGCCGCAGTGGCAGCAGGAAGAACCTCATTTCCCCCTGTCATCTTAACCATGGCCACATTCGCCACCACGTTACTGGTGACATGGACTGCCAGAGGTTTTGCTCTGGTCAGTAACTTCTGTGCCTTGGTTCACAGCTGGTTCTTCACCTTCTGAAGACTCGCCTGGCTCTCGGGCAGTTGCTTCACGATATGTACCATTGACGTCATTGTTTAAGCATGGAGTATACAATGCGCTTAAACATCTGCCTCCCCTGTCGAGAGAGCTAATAAGATCTTCCCAGTCTGTGTCTGCCAGGTGGCCGAGTTGGTACACAGGAATATTCATCTCTCTATTGAGACATCTTAGACATGTCCGGGCTCACGCTATGCGAGAAGTACTATGATGTCTTCCGGAGGGAGTTGAAGGACTACAAGAAGAAGGCACCAGATGAGCTCGCTCAGCTCTCCGGTGCTGAGCTGACAGAAGAGCTGACAGCTGTGAAGCTCTATCTGGGCTTTGGTAAGAGACAGATCGGCTTCCTCGAATACCTTATCATGGGCGGGAGTATCGTCGAGCAGCTCCTGTGAGCTAAAGGTTTCTACAAGGATCGGGAGTATCTGTCAGATGTGTTCCAGCATTTGCAGACCGCCATGGCCTCACCGGACTCAGAGCTGAACAAGGCTCTGCGATACTACAAGCTGGAAAAAGGATGTGCTGCCGAACCTTCCAGCCCTTGGATGTGCATGTTGGCAGTAGGTATAGGGGCTGTAGGGCATGCCAAGCTGGTTCAGTGTCTCACCGTGGTCCCCACCGCTACTGTAGAGAGTCAGGATAGTCTTATAACTGATTTGCTAGTGGCGGAGTAGGCTGATCCCGAGCGCCATGATAGCTAGGCCTGACACCACACGTAGAGCTGCCACGGGAGCGGTGTTGTTTCAACTGGCTGCAGTGTCGGGGCGCCTGGAGCTGCAGTATCGACTGGCTGCAGTGTCAGGGTCGGAATGACTGTATGGCTCGTACTATGCATAGGTGCGTTGATGGCAGTGTTAAAGCCGAAGTGGACACCGGGGGAACTCCGCTCGACTATCATGTTGTTATAGCCCATGACTTGGAGGTCCTCGATGTTCACGATCATGTTGCTCGGAACCAACCGTAGGTTTGGTGAAATAGCAAAGTCAAGTTTGCGATGGGCCTTCTGCAACCCCTACTGGAACTTAGCCGCAGCTGGGTCTGTGCCATAAGGAGGCGGTAGCACAGTGCTTCTAGTGACTGGTTGATCCGAATGATCCCTGCTTCTGTGAGGCCTGAGGTGGTGTGTGGGACAAAGTACTTCCACACATCTGGATTGTTCTGCCGGAAGCCAGTGATGTGCATATTTTGGACCAGCGCTCCAGGGTCAGAGTCTGGATCGAACGAGAATGTCGCTGTCTTCCGTCGGGGGGTTCGATAGGGGAAATTCTGAGTAGTCACATCTCGGGTCACCGTACATAACCCCTAGACCGCTGTTGTCACCACCATGCCACCGATAGTCTGGCTGAGCGCTGACCTCTCTCTCTCTCTCTCTCTCTCTCTCTCTCTCTCTCTCTCTCTCTCTCTGTAGTCTGCTGGCCACTGAGACGCTATGACTGTTGAGCTGTGGGTCGAAGGCGTTTGTATCAGGGAGGCTTTCACCCAGCTCATGGAGGATTCGTCACACCGTGAAGTACACGTGGAATCTGAGACAGCTGGCAATGAGCACAACTTCAGGAGTACCAGAATAGGAGTGAAGCATGGTGGAACTTACTCCACATCCTGCCGTGGCACACCACACGGCAAAGTTCAGCTGCTGATTCCAGTATGAGAGGCTTGGAGCAGCCATCCAAGTATGAGCTTGCTTCGCATCCTTGATGGTGATGGGGTGGTTGGTCAGAGGTCGTGGGTTGACGGAGAAGCTGGTCCGGGATCGTCCATCCACTGTGATGGAGAATGGTGTTGGCTCTGGTATATCATCCAGTAGACCTCTCAGGCCAGTCAAGGGTGTACGCAGGAGGGGCGTTTGGCTCTGGATGACTGTCGTGAGGTTCAGTGGGAAGGCCATCGATACTGGTGTTCTTAAAGCTACCGTACAGGCAGCACACTATTTGTAGTCGTCTCGACTCCAGAGACCAGCGAGGCAACCTCGCCGTAACATCTCGTTTTTTAACTCCTCCATATCAACCCGCCCGCTGGAGCCTTTGAGGTATTGCTGTCGCACTTTAGGTTTCTCCGTGCAGCACAGGGCTTGGACCTTCAATATGTGGTGGTACTCTTCATTGGTGACCTGGCCATCCTCGAGAGCTTTGCTGACAGACTCGTCGATAGTCTGTAGAATACTCTGTGCCAGTGCCACGTACTTAGCATGCTTCTCCAGCCTCCTTGTGATCTGCAGCTGCCCCGCCCAAAGCCCGTGGTCAAGACAGTGGCGGCTAGTGTCACACCAGCCAGTGGGATGGCGACGATGGCCCCCCACCCCTGTAACGACAGTGGCCACAGCTGCCACCCCAGCACTGGCTCCAATCACACCCACAACAGTGGCTGTACGTGTGAGGAAATTGTAGGCTTCTATTGCCTCTGCGTTCTGCTGTACTTTTCTGCCTCATGGGCGAGATTCTGTCTGATGGTATCTATCTGCTGGAGTTGCCAGCCATGGATGGTACTGCCCTTGTCAGCCATCAGGGCGGGGTATATTTCTGGTTTCATCCGCCACTCTGATTTTGCCATAGTATACTTGGAGATTAAACCTGCATCACCTGCATAATCTGCTCATGAGTCCTAGAAGGGTACATTTTGGAGAGCCTGGCGAACCGTGCCAGCTTGCTGGTGTCGAGACAGACGTCTCTTAGACAGAGGTCATCCAGCACTATGTCAGGTGCCAGTAGCTTCCTGAGACGTAACATCTGGAAATTCACCTTATGACCAAGATAGTAGGTCAGCCGCTGGATGGCTTTCTTGGTCTTACACTTCTGCGCCATCTCCTCTTCCCACTGTTTGACCTCTGGCTCATCCTCATCTGTGAAGACACCTGGCTCGTCGTCGCATGTGAAGACATCTGGCTCATCGTCGGATGTGAAGACATCGTCCCCACTGACTCTCTGGCTCATCCTCGTCTGCCGTCTCCGCTGCATTGTCCGTGGTCTCTGCTACATCTAGCTCATCATCGTATGTGAATACATCATCCCGCTTACTCTCTGGCTCATCCTCGTCCGCGGTCTCCACTGCATCGTCTGCTAGGACTGATAGCTTTCCATAGGTTGATGTTGGCACCTGCGAGATACTCTATCACGTCCCGGCCGACTTCTACCAGTGAGCGGCTGTGTGCACTGCCTGGGGGTTGATGTAGCATATCGGCGTGTATGTATGTTGTGCCCCACAGGGGCACCTCAAAGAGGACCCATTCTACATGGTACTGTACAACCCGTCTCCCCTCTAGAGAGGGTGAGATTACGTTCTCACCACCGGAGAGCAGCAGTCGGACAATCGGCATGGTTATATGTCTTGTTTAAACCCCTCCTATAGCATGCTATGGAACCCATATTTGCTCACTTGGCTGGTCTTGCTGACCTGGCAGATGTGTACGCAGTTGATGCTGCCAAGGTAGAAGAGAGTGATTGCATGTCATTCGCCCTACAGTACAAAGCAAGCTCAAAGGCATTCTACCTCCACCCCATTGGTGGTGATGGGGTGGAGCTGCTCACAGACCTCGAGGATGTGTCGAAGGAGCGCCTGGGTCGCAACATAGATGGCCACAAGATCGTGTTTCGGTATGATTTCCCGAAGAGGAAGTACATCCTCGAGCCGTTGATTGAGCTCTCGGACACAGAGGTGGCAGACATCAACACCCTAAATAACGACCTCAGCTTTCATCTGGCCAAACCCTATTCAAGCGGTGCCCCGCCGATGGCCCATGATGGCCTGCTGTTGACCCAGGCAAAAAACCTGCAGTTCATATTTGAGAAGAATGAAGTGTGGTACCGCGCTGGACCTGGAGGTGACTGGCAAACATGGTTGCCCCTATATAGGCCTCCCGCAGTCATTGACATAGGGGTTACTTCCCTCTCCACTGTTGTGAAAAAGGATGGGACAGTTCGATAGCTCTACAATCAGGGATCATCCTTCCTCACCTACATAGGTGAAGATGTTTCCCTGACGAGGGTGGGTCACCAGATTGGGGTTGCAGGTGGAAAGCTCCTGCTGCATCGTCCATTCGATGGACCAGAAGAAGCTGTTAACATCCAGGAGGGCACCCTATGGGTAGATGGTGTGTCACATGTCTCCAAAGTCAAGGGTGCTGTTAAACTGCTTCAGCGAGTCGGACTCACTAGCCTGCAAACGACTCATATAGTCCTAGAGCTACATTTCTTAGCCGGCGGCAGAGTGAAGCAGCTAGCCCCTGCCCCGAGGGGATGAAGATCACTATCGATCCGGATGGAACAGGGCTCGATCTGGCACAGATATTTCTCGAGGGGTTCACTCTGTTAAGTTTAACTCTTCATATATAGCCATGATTCTCATCATACTGCTCGTGCTGTCGTCTACATCAGTGGCGCAGGGCGCTGAGACTGCCATGATATTGGATGCCAAGTGGGCCCACTTCCGGAATGACCCCAAGTACAATCCGGGCTTTAGCCTCCTCCCAGGTTAGCATTGTCAAGGTAGATGGAAGCCTCTATGGATGGTTCCATCATGCCGATGTGACTCTGGCAGAGACTACGTGTTTGTCTGAGCCTACACAGAATAGAGAGAGAGAGAGAGAGAGAGAGAGAGAGAGAGAGAGAGAGAGAGAGAGAGAGGCCAGCCCTGTGGTTGATGGCGATCAGTGGTGTATATCACTGTGGAGGCTTGCCCCTAAAAGGGCATTCAGACCCTGGTAGTAGTAGTGTGATACTACCTCCCTGGCAGCCATTCGCTGATCCGTGGTGGCCCCGCAATCTATGCCCCAGGGATTGAGAGGGCAGTGGTATCATTTGCCTAGTAGTAGTGTCCGAATTAAAATGATACAACCTCCCTCAACTGGCTGCCGTGGCCCCCACCGTCCTCTCAATCCCTGAGGCCTCCATCTAGAGGCATACCAACCACCTGTCTCAACAACCCTGGCCTTCATCTAGAGGCATACACTAACCACATGTCTCACCAACCTATGCCCCAGGGATTGAGAGGGCAGTGGGGGCCATGGATCGCTGAACGGTGGCCAGTTGAGGGAGGTGGTATCATTTTAATTCGGACACTACTCCTACCTGCTACCTATCTACCGCATTGAAATCTGTGCAGGAAAGTTCCACAAGACCAAACACGCACCACCACACACACCCCCCCCCCCCCCCCCCCCCCAGTGTCAATACTGGGAATGCCGCTAGAGATGGAATAGGCCGACGATGTGGACTTCATAGATGTGGAAAGAAACCCCTTGACGAACTTCTCCCAATAGCTACAAGCATCCTAAAAATTGAGAATCTCTTTATGAATGAATCCAAAACAGTGTTCACCCACATATACATGTCGACAAAGCACGAAACTATAGAAAATGACGACCCACTTCATGGTGGCGAATCATGGAGGAAAAGTAAAATCCTGGGCTCACTGCTTTGCAGTACTGCTGACATTTCTGCACGCTGCATCATGGGGAACATAGCTTTCCAGTCCTTCTGGAAGCCCATGGATTCGTAGATCAATGATGCCCTTGATAAAGAGGCTACGTTTATACAATGCAACCTGCGTATCCTTGATGCTGTATAACTGTAACAGCTGGGCAGCTCCAAAGGCAACTCTAGACAAATTCGATGCCTGCCACAGCAAACACCTACGCACCATCACTGGACACCGATGATCCAGACAGCATAATTTACAACGATGTACTATACAAAATGTGCAATACGTCGCTGTTGTCTGTAAATGTCACCCAGCAAAGATGGTCCATGTTTGGCCATGTGCTAAGGATGCCAGAAGAGACACCAGCACAGAGAGCCTTGGAATTCGCCCTACTCGGAGCCAGCAAATACAAAGCAAGGAGAAGACTTCATTGCATAAATCTGCTAAGCGTGTTATGAAGTGATCTCAAGAAAGCAGGACTCGGTACACTCAAGTCAAGAATGGACCTGAGGAAGCTAAGGATTTCGGCTGAGGTCAAGACACAGTGGGCAAAAGTGAAGAAGGACTGATTGCAGCTGTAGGATGTTTCTACTACTACAGCCGCAGAATACAGTAATCATACTTACCCATCTACATTCACACTCTTGTACAAGTCTCTAGTGAGACCCATCCTACAATATTGCAACTCAGCTTGATCACCAAGATTGAAAAAGCAATCACAGCTATTAGAAAGAGTTCAACATCGAGCAACAAAATTTGTCCCGCAAATCAGAGAGCATAGCTACATGGAAAGACTTGAAGCCCTAAATCTAATGTCACTGAAACATAGACAGTTTCGAGGAGATTTAATTTAAATATTCAAACTCATCAGAGATCTACATAATGTTTATAAGACATACTTTTTCGAACCATCCAATATTACACAGACCAGAGGTCATAGGGTCAGGCTCAACATAAAATGCAGCAACTAAGTAATTCGCAAGCAGTTTTTCACCAATAGTGATACCACAGTTGAATTCACTGTCAGCTATGATAGCCGAAGCAACAACAGTCAAATCATTCAAGAACAAACTAGATATCTACTTCAAAGAAAGAACATTTAAATTTGGCTGAACAGGCCATACGTATACCAGCCCATCACAAAGTCATACTGCAATTCCACAAATACAGTGAACTGATCTAGGAGTAGCCTGTGTATAGACAGGAACAAGCTCAGTAGCAATTCCAATAACCAGTAGAGTCATCTCAGCTTCCACGTCTGCACTTTTGTGGTTGCATGAACAGACACTAGCGTAGAGGAGACTATGATAGCGATGAACACAGAAAATGAAAACAACAGCAATAAGATAAACCATGGCTTCCACAAGACAGCATGCAAGCAAATGCTAGGCGCAGCAGGGTGTAACCATGTGTGTAGGCAGCACACCGCAGCTAACGTGGGGGAACATCCATCTGCACCACAGTATTTCCACTAATCAATGTCAACCCTTGCCAATCTGATGTCAGAATTTTAAACTTCAAGTTAAATTACGAGATGAACTGTGTTCATTTTTCGGCAAATTTGGTGGATGATGTTGTTGTCATAGACAGCAACATCAACCGAATTGTTGGAAAGTGTACACCAGTCTCTTTGTTATGGACACAGGAAAAGATAGAATATTGACATCAAAGTGGTAATGGTCAAAGTCTAAAATCTAATGGTTTCGATGAGACTTAATTAAGCAACGCCAGTCAAACCATTCAAGAACAAACTAGAAATCGAGTTCAAGGAAAGAACTTTTGAATTAGACTGAACAAGCCATACTACAACAAAAAAACTCTTGAGACAATAACAAGCCAATGGCTTATGCCTCGTGAAATGATCGATGATGAAGATGAAGATGATGATGATGATGATGTTGTTGTTGTTGTTGTTGTTGTTTGGATCATCCTCCTCTTGATACGAGAACCCACGTACAATGGTCCATATAAGTCTATTGACACAAAAGTCTAATTAATTATTTTAGGAAGCTTGTGGAGCTTAAGAAACAACTACTTTACTTTGTACATTAGCGACTGTTGTGGTCAAGTAGATTGCAAATTATTGTTGGCGTAAAACAATTGCTAAGAGAATTGTAGTGTTTTAAGATGAAAGAAAGTAAAAAATATAAGCGTAACCCAACTAAACCTTGCCTTACAAGTGGATTAATAGCTGCCTGTCATACAAAACATCAGCTCTACATAACATTTATCAAGTGTAAAACTAACCACAATGAAATTCAATTAAAAAAATATAGAAGTAAATTAGACCAAATAAATAATAAAAACAGCTAAGAAAACATATTATCACAAGAAATTTGAACAGTCTAAAAAAGACATAAAAGAGACATGGAAAACCATTATCTCACTTTTAAACAAGACCAATACGGCACAACAGACACAATTTCTTCACAAGAATAAGGTCATTACCGATAAATTCGAAATTGCCAATGGATTCAATGATTATTTCGTAAATATAGGACCAGAACTTTCGAACAAAATCCAATCAACATCCAAGGAAAAATTTTCTGATTACCTTACAGGCAGCTATCAATCATCATTCTTCGTTAACCCTACTAACACTGAAGAGATCTTTAACGTTCTAAACAATCTCTACCAGCCAAAAGTGCCGGAATCGATGGTTTTAAGTGGCGCATTTATAAAACCTGTGTTATGGATATCCTTATCCCACTTAGTCACCTTTGCAACTTATCCCTAGCACAAGCCATTTTCCCATCAAAACTAAAAATAGCATGTGTTACACCAATTTATAAAGCCAAGGATTCTACTAACTTCTCAAACTACAGACCAGTCTCCATACATCCACTTTTCTCCAAGTTACTAGAGCGCCTTATGTACAATCGACTGACAAATTACCTGGACAAAAAGTCCATTTTATACAAATCACAATATGGATTTCGTGAGAAACATTCAACAATGCATGCAATGGGCGAAATGACAGAAAAAATTATTGAATCACTGGAAAAAACCCAAAGTATAATAGGCATCTTCTTGGACCTTTCAAAAGCTTTCGACACTCAACCACCAGATCTTACTAGAAAAACTTGCCTATTATGGTATAAGAGGCAGTGCACTCACCTGGTTTCAGAACTACCTAAGTAAAAGAACACAATGCGTACAATATAATGAGATATGCTCTGAAAACAGGCAATTAACTTGTGGTGTTCCTCAGGGATCTATTCTTGGCCCTCTGCTGTTCCTTCTTTACATGAATGATCTACCTAACATATGCAAGCACATGTCATAAATACTGTTCGCTGATGACACAAATGCTTTTTGCTGCGATGACAACATAGACACCTTATACAGAAAAACAAATAAGGAAATGGAAGAAATTACTGACTGGTTTTCAATAAACAAATTATCATTGAATGTTGACAAAACAAATTATATGTTATTTACAAATCTCAAACAAAAAAAAGATGAAATTCCAAAAATCTACATAAACAAAAAAGAAATTGAGTAGGCCCTGTTTGCCAACTTCGAGGGAGTATATTTGGATAAACATTTGACCTGGGCCAAAGAAATCGAGATGGTAACAGCAAAGGTGGCAAGAGGCATAGGTGTCATACAAAGACTAAAACCTTACATGACACCAGCTACAATTAAAACTATACTGCACCCTTGTTCTTCCGCATCTCGCCTACTGTAACGCTATCTGGACGAATACACACAAAAGCAACCTAACAAAACTACAAAGTCTACAGAAAAAGGCACTAAAACTCTTTTCTAAACGAGCAAAGAGCCAGAATATATTCAAGTCAGAAAAGCTGTTAAAACTGAAGGACATAGGCAAACTATAGATGTACACCATTGTAAAGGAGTTTCACCACAATACATTACCACAATCCATAGCCTCCAATTTCACACTAAGCACCGACATCCACAAACACAACACTAGGACAAAACACAATCTACACACTCAATTTACACGAACAGAAATAGGAAAACGACGAATTATAATAGCAGCCACAAAACTATGGAACAGCACCAGTACAAAAATATGCGATAGTATATTAAACCTGAACTCCTTTAAGAAGATTGCCAGGGGATCTATGATCGACAAATACTAAATTAATTTATTTATACCTGATGGTCACAGATTCTCTGCTAATTAATAATAATACAAATCTAAGACATTCCACCACCACCACCACTATAGATAAACTAACCTAACCTAATAATTGAAGTAATAAGTCTAAACACAAACATACTTCACAGTTTACTTTCACTAATACTACACTTAAATAGCCCACATACGATCAACGCATCTATCGATTCTTAACAACTCCAACTATCTCAACTTTATGTGACAATGATGAGCTCTTCCCTGCCCCCCACCCCACCCTCAGTAGCATACAAAAGTCCTATATAATAATACGTGTGTTTTATGTTTGTGCACATAGTGGCATATATCTATGTAAACATCAAAGAAGGGACAGCCCTACCCACCCACCGCTTAATGGAAGACATATATATTAAATACATGTATATATGACATATATATCAAAGTTTATGTCTGGACTCCACAAAACAGTCCTGGACTTCCTATTATTGGCCCTGATATCTCTAAAAACAATGATTTTAACCAAATTATATGTATTTGAACCATTTTAGACATTCATGTTTCTAGCTTAGACTCTCCTGTATTTAGAAGTTTGTTGAAACCCTGGTATGTGTGTATGTATATGTATGTATGTATGTATGTTTGTATGTATGTATGTATGTATGTATGTATGTAAGTCTGAGGCGAGACTCATATCCTTTCTAACCGAAAATCTGTATGGCTAATAAAATCCCCAAATAGGTTAATTTACTGGCTAATAATCCCAGAAAGGGAGTCACGTCCATGTATAAGTTTTCATATCAAGGTAGCTTTTTAGCATTCTGTCACTGTGCCACTGTCTTGTGTGTCATATATATGTTAATGTATAAATGTTTCTTTTATATATGAATGACATACCCAAAGTCTGTAACCATCTCTCTTTAATCATCTTTGCAGATGATACTAATGCTTTCTGCAGCCATAAGGACATAGAAATTCTTTACAAACATGTTAATAATGAAATGGCAAAGTTAATAGATTGGTTTAAAGTTACAAAGTGTCCTTAAATGTAAATGAAACCAACTATATATTATTTACAAAATCTAATAAAGTAGAGGAAACATCTCTCCCAAAACTTTACATCGACAACCAGATAATACATGAAGCCCAATATGCCAAGTTTCTAGAAGTCTATTTTGATTGTAATGCAACTCCTCTGACACTGCTGGACTAAATTCAACCAAATTTGGTATGTGAGTTACCCATATGATTGTGGAGTGCAAAAGGACATTTACATTTGGCTCCACCCCTGGGTGTGGGTTGTAGGGTGGCGTCAAAAGTTCAAAGCAGTGAATGTGGGGATTTGTGATAATGCGTCATCAACCGATCAATCTAGTATTATTATGTTTATGTATATATGGCATTTACTATTCAAATATCATTATTAATGATGATTACATAATTTATATGTAATTGAATAACGAAGACTTTTTACATGCGAAAATACATAAGTTTATAATTAAGTAGTTGCCTCCCTTAGTAAATTATGTCACCCATGGTCAAATAATTTTTATCAAATCTTGATTGACCATGGTCAACACATTTTGACAAAGGTCATATACAGTTTTCATAAATTTGTTTGATCATAAGTCAGAGATTTTACTTTTTTATTTTATTTGACCATGGTCGATGCGTATTATCGCAGTCAGTACCATGGTCAAAATAGTGTCAACCATGATCAACGCTCACCACAGTCAGATTTTAATAATTTTCAAGATTGACAACGGTCAAACCATGGTTGACCATGATACCATGGTCAATATTTAACAGCGACAGTGCCCTGTTCATCAATGGCATCAACTACACTTATCCCATTGGTCAATTGTGTCAGGGATTCTTGATTCATTGGTCAATAACGTAAGGCCAAGTTCCATTGGTCAATGACATCAGTTTCGCTTGCCCCATTGACAAATTGTGCTTACTCTGTTGGGTAATTACAAGTGTCAGTGTGAGTTGCGTTGTTAGTCATTAACGTCAAGGATCATTGCCTCATTGGTAGTGTTGGGAATTGGTACTATTTTTGTGATCGATGATTGGTTTTATATACTAACCAAAGATCAATTAATGATTGATCATAATAGGTTCTCATTTTTTATCCATTTTGAATGCAGTAATTATAGCAAGTTCAAGGATATTACCCCTTTCAAACCAAGTCGCAGGTATGACCGATTCTTAAAATTGTTTTAAATAATCGGTTGAATATTTTAAAACTAATTTGAATGGAAGCCGGTAATGGCAATTTGGCAGGACGTCTGTAGTGGTCAGAGCAGTACAGTCGATGATGAGTTATAGTAGGAGGTTGTCGTCTCCACAGAGGTGTATCCATACCACAGGACCCAATGCATCTATAAGCAGTGCCTTCAGTTCTGACAGATAATGTCGTCTATGTGAATGTAAAGCTCCGCAGTGCATCAGAAAATGTGAGTAGCCCTCTTCTGCTGATTGGCAAAGGCGACATATGGCGGTGAAGACACAGTGGGCAAAAGCGAAGAAGGGCTGATTGCAGCTGTAGGGTGTTTCTACTACTACAGCCACAGAATACAGTAATTTTACATACTTGTGCTTCAGTATATACCTACAAAATGACATAGATGTACTGGAGCGGGTACAACACAGGATGACACACATGATCCCAGGTTTAGCAAGTATACCTTATGAAACACGTCTCCAGAAACTAAATCTTACAACATTGAAAACCAGGAGAATCCGAGCTGACATGATAGAAGTCTATACAAAATTTTCTAACCAGGACCACATTAAGCCAAATCAATTCTTCACAATGGCATCTATACACACTAGGGGACATGCACTTAAACTTTACAAACAACCCTGTCGACTTGATACTCATTCTTCAAGTCACGGGGTTTTATATAGACCTAAGGTCGTCTAACTCCCAAAAATTGCAGTCACTTCTTCTACACTGAAGTATTTGACTGCAATCACTGGTAAATCACTGGTAAATATCCTCCTGCCGTCCACCAGAGTACGAAAACCGGTGATTTTAAAACCATTACACAATTTGAATTTATCAGAAAGGTTAGACATCTAGGAAGCTTGTGGAGCTTAAGAAACAACTACTTTACTTTGTACATTAGCGACTGTTGTGGTCAAGTAGATTGCAAATTATTGTTGGCGTAAAACAATTGCTAAGAGAATTGTAGTGTTTTAAGATGAAAGAAAGTAAAAAATATAAGCGTAACCCAACTAAACCTTGCCTTACAAGTGGATTAATAGCTGCCTGTCATACAAAACATCAGCTCTACATAACATTTATCAAGTGTAAAACTAACTACAATGAAATTCAATTAGAAAAATATAGAAGTAAATTAGACCAAATAAATAATAAAAACAGCTAAGAAAACATATTATCACAAGAAATTTGAACAGTCTAAAAATGACATAAAAGAGACATGGAAAACCATTATCTCACTTTTAAACAAGACCAATACGGCACAACAGACACAATTTCTTCACAAGAATAAGGTCATTACCGATAAATTCGAAATTGCCAATGGATTCAATGATTATTTCGTAAATATAGGACCAGAACTTTCGAACAAAATCCAATCAACATCCAAGGAAAAATTTTCTGATTACCTTACAGGCAGCTATCAATCATCATTCTTCGTTAACCCTACTAACACTGAAGAGATCATTAACGTTCTAAACAATCTCTACCAGCCAAAAGTGCCGGAATCGATGGTTTTAAGTGGCGCATTTATAAAACCTGTGTTATGGATATCCTTATCCCACTTAGTCACATTTGCAACTTATCCCTAGCACAAGGCATTTTCCCATCAAAACTAAAAATAGCACGTGTTACACCAATTTATAAAGCCAAGGATTCTACTAACTTCTCAAACTACAGACCAGTCTCCATACGTCCACTTTTCTCCAAGTTACTAGAGCGCCTTATGTACAATCGACTGACAAATTACCTGGACAAAAAGTCCATTTTATATAAATCACAATATGGATTTCGTGAGAAACATTCAACAATGCATGCAATGGGCGAAATGACAGAAAAAATTATTGAATCACTGGAAAAAACCCAAAGTATAATAGGCATCTTGTTGGACCTTTCAAAAGCTTTCGACACTCAACCACCAGATCTTACTAGAAAAACTTGCCTATTATGGTATAAGAGGCAGTGCACTCACCTGGTTTCAGAACTACCTAAGTAAAAGAACACAATGCGTACAATATAATGAGATATGCTCTGAAAACAGGCAATTAACTTATGGTGTTCCTCAGGGATCTATTCTTGGCCCTCTGCTGTTCCTTCTTTACATGAATGATCTACCTAACATATGCAAGCACATGTCATAAATACTGTTCGCTGATGACACAAATGCTTTTTGCTGTGATGACAACATAGACACCTTATACAGAAAAACAAATAAGGAAATGGAAGAAATTACTGACTGGTTTTCAATAAACAAATTATCATTGAATGTTGACAAAACAAATTATATGTTATTTACAAATCTCAAACTAAAAAAAGATGAAATTCCAAAAATCTACATAAGCAAAAAAGAAATTGAGTAGGCCCTGTTTGCCAAATTCTTGGGAGTATATTTGGATAAACATTTGACCTGGGCCAAAGAAATCGAGATGGTAACAGCAAAGGTGGCAAGAGGCATAGGTGTCATACAAAGACTAAAACCTTACATGACACCAGCTACAATTAAAACTATACTGCACCCTTGTTCTTCCGCATCTCACCTACTGTAACGCTATCTGGACGAATACACACAAAAGCAACCTAACAAAACTACAAAGTCTACAGAAAAAGGCACTAAAACTCTTTTCTAAACGAGCAAAGGGCCAGAATATATTCAAGTCAGAAAAGCTGTTAAAACTAAAGGACATAGGCAAACTACAGATGTACACCATTGTAAAGGAGTTTCACCACAATACATTACCACAATCCATAGCCTCCAATTTCACACTAAGCACCGACATCCACAAACACAACACTAGGACAAAACACAATCTACACACTCAATTTACACGAACAGAAATAGGAAAACGACGAATTACAATAGCAATGATGAGCTCTTCCCTGCCCCCCACCCCACCCTCAGTAGCATACAAAAGTCCTATATAATAATAAACCACTCCAAACTAAATTTAAATAAAATAAGATAATGATGTAATTAGGGAGTATATGTATAATATATGTTTATTTAAGTCAGTAAATATGTATGAGTGTATGTAAATATTAATGCCATAAATATGTGTTTGAATGTCGTGTGTTTTATGTTTGTGCACATAGTGGCATATATCTATGTAAACATCAAAGAAGGGACAGCCCTACCCACCCACCGCTTAATGGAAGACATATATATTAAATACAAGTATATATGACATATATATCAAAGTTTATGTCTGGACTCCACAAAACAGTCCTACACTTCCTATTATTGGCCCTGATATCTCTAAAAACAATGATTTTATCCAAATTATATTTATTTGAACCATTTTAGACATTCATGTTTCTAGCTTAGACTCTCCTGTATTTAGAAGTTTGTTGAAACCCTGGTATGTGTGTATGTATATGTATTTTTATTTTATTGACGCACTGGCAACGTGCGACTTCAATTTCCATGTGCTAACTTAGCCGACAGTGATACACCCGTTAGTTTAATTTGTTGATCACCATCTCCCGGTCGGGGGATCGAACCGCCATTCTGCAACTCCGCATAGCATCAGCAACCAGGCATCTTTCCACTGGACCACCGCACCAAGACTAAAAAGTCAAGGATTGGCCGACCAGCTTTCACATGTCTGATATACTGACACACTGACGATTCATATGGGACTATCTGTGGATGCATCTGTCACAATCAATCCTAGGCTTTTACGCCTATTGTACTCTGACTCCAGCACGGCTCTGGCAGTATATGTATGTATGTGTGTATGTATGTATGTATGTATTGTACATTATTATAAGTCTGAGGCGAGACTCATATCCTTTCTAACCGAAAATCTGTATGGCTAATAAAATCCCCAAATAGGTTAATTTACTGGCTAATAATCCCCAGGGTTGGAAAAAAATCGATTTTTTTCAAAAAAAATCAAATCAATCGATTTTTTTGATTTAAATCGATTTCAATGATTTAAATCGATTTTTATTCGCGACATCCCAGGAAATTACGTAAAACTTATACAGTGAAACCTGTATTAAGACACTGGCTGTCGGAGTCGCAGAAGGTGGTCTCTTAAGACAGGTGGTCTCTCAATACAGGTCCAGATGCATTGCTAAACTGTATTTTGGAACTGAATAAAGTGGTATTTTTATGACTTATTTTTAACTGAATTTTAAGCTTGCTGGTTTCTTAATACAAAAAAACTTTGTTCGCTTAAGCAGTTTTAACAGTATTATTATTGCATCATTTTTTATTGCATCATTTTTTTATTGCATCATTTTTCTATTGCATCATTTTTTTATTGCATCATTTTTTTTAAATGATGCAATAGAAAAGCATTTTTTCATTCTTGAAAAATACAGTCAAAACTGCTTAAGTGACAAAGGCTATGAAATATTTTCAATTCCATAATTAGCAAAATGTCTAACTCCGGCCGAAAACAAGATCCAATATGGATTCATTATGAGAAAGTGAAGACCCCAGATAAGGCCGGTGTCCGGGCTGTCTGCAAGGTCTGCCGACACGAACTCCAAGGTATCCCAGAGCGGTTAAAAAAACATGCAGCCAATTGCACAGGTCCACCAACACCAGCACTTCAAGGTCTAGCTGTAGCCGCAACAGAAACGGGGACTTCATCTCAATCTGAGCAGCAGCAGCGCGTTGAAACTGTTGTTGATCAAAACGATGTGGTGGTGATGGAAGTTGAACCTCTGTCAACTTCAAGTTCTGCTTCAGCGGCAGTGAAGCGCCCAGTGCACGGTCAATTAGCTGCTGGTACATTGGCCGCTAAGATACCCAAGCTGAATTATGGTCTACAGAATTATGTCATCAGAACTTCAGCAGAAAAACGTGGTGAATTAGATCGTGATGTAGCTAGGATGGTGTATGCTACGAACTCCCCATTTCGCTTAGTAGAAAATAGACATTTTATAAACCTTGTAAAAGATTTACGACCAGGCTATCAACCACCATCCAGAAAGGACATAGGGGGGAAATATTTGGATGTTATCTACACAGAAGAGCGGGAGAAGGCGAGAAAAAATTTGGAAGGTGAACTTGTCTGTCTAGCATTAGACGGTTGGAGCAATATTCATAACGAGCCTATCGTATGTGCTACAGTGACGACCTGCTTAGGTGATATTTACTTAGTGGATACTACGGACACCTCTGGACATCCTCACACAGCGGAATATCTTTATGACATTGCGAAGCAGACAATTGAAAACACGCACAATGATTTTGGGTGCATTATATGTAGTATCGTCACAGACAATGCTGCTAATGTAGCAAAGATGCGAGAGTTCTTGAAAGAACGACTGGGTTTCAACATGATTGCGTATGGATGCACGCCTCATCTTCTAAATCTGACTTCAAAGGACTTAGAAATGGGTAATGTTAAGGAGCATGTCACACAAGTTGTGAAGTATTTCCGAAATAACCACTTTGCTAGTGCCCAAATACGCCAATCATCGTGCAGAAAGTTAGTGATGCCAGCAGATACAAGGTGGAACACAATGTACGATTGTTTAAACTCGTATTGTGAGGCATGGCCGACACTTGTGACAATCTGTGATGGACATACTGACCGCATAGATGTTGCCATTGCCAATAAAGTTCGTAATGTAGTAATCAAACGTTCTGCAGATGAATACCGACTTTGTTTGAAACCAGTAGCTTGCGCTCTCGATAAAGCTCAATCGGACAATTGCACAATAGCAGAAGCAGTTGAATTATGGAAAGATGTAAAAACGGCCCTGCATAATGACACTAATAATTCAACAAAGCGTGCGGCCGATAAGCGTTATCAACAAGCTGTGACACCTCACCACATGCTGGCCAATCTACTCCACCCTAAATACCGTGGTCGAAACTTGACTCAGCAAGAACGTGAAACTGCACTCACCGTAGCATCCGAAATCCCTGGTTTGATGACTTTGGTAATCAAATTCGAGGCCATGGCACCACCATTTCACATTCTTAAATTTAACGACGAAGTTGTTAATGGAGTAACCTCTCTTCATTGGTGGAAGTCGCACAGACGTGACTTCGAGGATGATCTGCTGGAAGCATTTGAATTCACTCAGCGTCTGATGTCAGCTGTGGCGGCGTCAGCTGGTGTCGAGCGCGTGTTCTCCAGCTATGGGCTCGTGCAGAGTAAGTTGAGAAACAAACTTGGAACTTTAAAAGCGGCTAAACTAGTATTTCTTTTTCGGTCCCTAAACTGTGACAAAGAAAATGACTTCCGGTTTCAGTTGAATGATGATTGTTGACTAGACTAGTGAAGTACAATTGCAGCATTATTGAAAACTGAAAGAATATGCATCCCATCATTCATAACATATTGAATATTTTGAAAGCAATTTCACTGGAAGCCGTTGCTGCCTAAGTCAGCAACGGTTTTCAGTGAAATTGCTTTCAAAATATTCAATATGTTTATTATGTTACGAATGATGGGATGTCTATTCTTTAATTATCACTGTTTGAACTAATAATATATAGAGTTCAAAATTTATATATTACGTCATATTAGCAACGATTTTTCAATTTTGTTCACAATTGCATCACAGATACAGTGAGTAGCAATAGGACAGAAATGATGCAATGCATAAATCTAACGAATTAGCCCTAATTAGATGCACAAAATCTATGAAGGTATGCAAAAGTCATCATTGTCTAAGTCTATCAACCTTGTTAACTTCTGTCTTTAAAAATATGCTCAAATTAAAATTGAATAACTGGTGTACATTTTTCAACAATTTTGGTGGACGATGTTGCTGTCTGCGACAGCTCTATCATCCACCAAATTTGTTGAAAAATGTACACCAGTTTATCTTTAACCCTTAGCACACTGATGTCGAAATTTTTAAATTTCAAATTAAATTTAAAGATAAACTGGTGTACGTTTTTCAACAAATTTTGTGGAAGATGGTGCTGTCACAGACAGCAGCATCGTCCACAAAAATTGTTGCAAATTGTACACCAGTTTATCTTTAAATTTAATTTGAAAATTTAAATTATCATGCTCCAGAGTGCTAGGGGTTATGTTTATTTTGAAAAATTAAAACTCCTACATCAGTGTGCTAAGGGTTAATGTAATGTAATGATGTGTTTACGTGTTACAATGTATATAGTTTCTTGCCAGTTTCAGCAATTACTGATTTTGATTTTTGAAGTTGTAGTAAACTACTTAATTTAATAACATTTCAATCTTTATTGTTTTAGTGTTAAATAAAATGGAGCCCAAAAGTCCAACTTGATAAGCACTAGCCAATAGTAATCGAGACACTCAATGACACTCCAGAGTGACTCCAGACGCATGTCATAGCTGAAAAAAGAGACAGTGTCTTGCTTTAAAAGAGTGTGCTTTTGGAATTAGACTAATAGTAATAGCCATACTGGCCCATACATGACTTTTCATGTACACTATTGCTTTAATGGTCATGTAGTGACATGTACGCACATGGAATTCTCCTCTTCTTTACAGCTTACACATACTTAATGATCATACTTTGTACACATGTGTGATGTACTGTGTACATGAACCTCAAGTATGTAGATTGTAGATGTGGACTCGTGCACTGGGTCTAGTCTTGCTGATGACAAATATGAGCAATTAAGTGTATAATTCTATTTTGTGTTGATGTTCAAGTGCCATGGAAGCAGTAAAATAATTATGTTACTTTAATTTAACAAAATTACTGTTAATTGTATTAATTACTTGAAAATTCCTCTATTTTTGCAAAACTGATTTAAATCACGATTTTTTCGATAAAAATCGAGTGATTTAAATCATGATTTAAATCATGATATAAATCAATTGATTTAAATCAAGCCAACCCTGATAATCCCTGAAAGGGAGTCAAGTCCCTGTATAAGTTTTCATATCAAGGTAGCTTTTTAGCATTCTGTCACTGTGCCACTGTCTTGTGTGTCATATATATGTTAATGTATAAATGTTTCTCTTGTATATGAATGACATACCCAAAGTCTGTAACCATCTCTCTTTAATCATCTTTGCAGATGATACTAATGCTTTCTGCAGCCATAAGGACATAGAAATTCTTTACAAACATGTTAATAATGAAATGGCAAAGTTAATAGATTGGTTTAAAGTTACAAAGTGTCCTTAAATGTAAATGAAACCAACTATATATTATTTACAAAATCTAATAAAGTAGAGGAAACATCTCTCCCAAAACTTTACATCGACAACCAGATAATACATGAAGCCCAATATGCCAAGTTTCTAGAAGTCTATTTTGATTGTAATGCAACTCCTCTGACACTGCTGGACTAAATTCAACCAAATTTGGTATGTGAGTTACCCATATGATTGTGGAGTGCAAAAGGACATTTACATTTGGCTCCACCCCTGGGTGTGGGTTGTAGGGTGGCGTCAAAAGTTCAAAGCAGTGAATGTGGGGATTTGCGATAACGCGTCATCAACCGATCAATCTAGTATTATTATGTTTATGTATATATGGCATTTACTATTCAAATATCATTATTAATGATGATTACATAATTTATGTGTAATTGAATAACGAAGACTTTTTACATGCGAAAATACATAAGTTTATAATTAAGTAGTTGCCTCCCTTAGTAAATTATGTCACCCATGGTCAAATAATTTTTATCAAATCTTGATTGACCATGGTCAAAACATTTTGACAAAGGTCATATACAGTTTTCATAAATTTGTTTGATCATAAGTCAGAGATTTTACTTTTTTATTTTATTTGACCATGGTCGATGCGTATTATCGCAGTCAGTACCATGGTCAAAATAGAGTCAACCATGATCAACGTTCACCACAGTCAGATTTTAATAATTTTCAAGATTGACAACGGTCAAACCATGGTTGACCATGATACCATGGTCAATATTTAACAGCGACAGTGCCCTGTTCATCAATGGCATCAACTACACTTATCCCATTGGTCAATTGTGTCAGGGATTCTTGATTCATTGGTCAATAACGTAAGGCCAAGTTCCATTGGTCAATGACATCAGTTTCGCTTGCCCCATTGACAAATTGTGCTTACTCTGTTGGGTAATTACAAGTGTCAGTGTGAGTTGCGTTGTTAGTCATTAACGTCAAGGATCATTGCCTCATTGGTAGTGTTGGGAATTGGTACTATTTTTGTGATCGATGATTGGTTTTATATACTAACCAAAGATCAATTAATGATTGATCATAATAGGTTCTCATTTTTTATCCATTTTGAATGCAGTAATTATAGCAAGTTCAAGGATATTACCCCTTTCAAACCAAGTCGCAGGTATGACCGATTCTTAAAATTCTTTTAAATAATCGTTTGAATATTTTAAAACTAATTTGACTGGAAGCTGTTCCAGTCAAATAAGTTAGTAGTATAGCCGGTAGTAGAAAAATTCCACCTGCCTGATAACCTCTCTCAACTGGAAATCCATTTAGACAACTGGATTTCCATTTAGACAAATGGCCATGGCCAAGTATATAAAACTCCTGTGTAGACCCCACTGTCCAGGAGAACCACAAATACATACAAGATACCCAGGCCCTACACCCATCTGCCAGCGAGGTAGGATCATCCTGAGACTACTACTACCAGGGGCTGAACGCCAATTTAGAGGCAAGCCTCCACAGTGATATACACCACTGATCGCCCACAGGGTCAGCCTCTCTATTTTCTGTAGGCTCAGACAAACATGTAGTCTCTGCCAGAGTCGCATCGGGGGTGATGGGACCACACATAGGGGCTTCCATCTACCTGGACAACGCTCACCTGGGACGAGGCTAAAGTGATTACCATTTGAACCACGGCAGACTCTGGCATGTTCACATGTTATGCAGAGAATCTGGTGCTGAGCAGGGGTCTCCAGCAGACAACCACGGCCTACCCTCTCCACCCCATAGAAGTGGCAGACAGACTTGATCTCTTCAGGTGGGTGAAAGCGGTCGTAAATGTTTCTCCGCAAGGGGTCGACCCAAGGATTGTACTGGGGGTCATCCCGGAAGTGCTCCCACTTGACATCCAATATCATGGCAGTCTCAGCGCCCTGTGCCACTACTGTAGACGCCAGCATGAGCAGTATGATGGGAATCATGGCTATATATGAAGAGTTAAACTGAACAGAGTGAACCCCTCAAGAAATATCTGTGCCAGATCGAGCCCTGTTCCATCCAGATCGATAGTGATCTTCGTCCCCTCAGGGGCAGGGGCTAGCTGCTTCACTCTGCCGCCAGCTAAGAAATGTAGCTCTAGGACTATATGAGTCGTTTGCGGGCTAATGAGGCCGACTCGCTGAAGCAGTTTAACAGCACCCTTGACTTTGGAGACACACCATCTACCCGTAGGGTGCCCTTATGGAGGTTAACAGCTTCTTCTGGACGACGCAGCAGGAGCTTTCCACCTGTAACCCCGATCCAGTGACCCACCCTCGTCAGGGAGACATTTTCACCTATGTAGGTGAGGAAGAAGGCTCCCCGATTGTAGAGCTTTCGAACTGTCCCATCCTTTTTCACAACAGTGGAGAGGGGAGTAACCGCTATGTCAATGCCTGCGGGAGGCCTATATAGGGCAACCATGTTTGCCAGTCACCCCCAGGTCCAGCGCAGTACCACACTTCATTCTTCTCAAATATGAACTGCAGGTTTTTTGCCAGGGTCAATAGCAGGCCATCGGCGGGGCACCACTCGAATACGGTTTGACCAGATGAAAGCTGAGGTTGTTATTTAGGGTGTTGATGTCTGCCACCTCTGTATCCGAGAGCTCAATCAACGGCTCGAGGATGTACTTCCTCTTCGGGAAATCGTACCAAAACACGATCTTGTGGCCATCTATGTTACGACCCAGGCGCTCCTTCGTCACATCCTTGAGGTCTGTGAGCAGCTCCACCCCATCACCACCAATGGGGTGGAGGGAGAATGCCTTTGAGCTTGCTTCGTACTGTAGGGCGAATAACTTGCCATCGCTCTCTTCTACCTTGGCAGCACCAACTGCGTACACATCTGCCAGGTCAGCAAGACCAATCGAGTGAGCAAATATGGGTCCCATAGCATGCTATAGGAGGGGTTTAAACAAGACATATAACCATGCCGATTGTCCGACTGCTGCTCTCCGCTGGTGAGAGCGTAATCTCACCCTCTCTAGAGGGGAGACGGGTGGTACAGTACCGTGTAGAATGGGTCCTCTTCGAGGTGCCCCAGTGGGGCACAACATACATACACGCTGATGTGCTACATCCACCTCCGGGCAGTGCACACAGCAGCTCACTAGTAGAAGTCGGCCGGGACATGATAGAGTTTCTCCTTCGATCAATACTCACCATTCTGTTACTTCTGATATACAGCTGGCCTTGACAGCGGCTCTAGGATTATAGACTTAGAAAGCTTTACCGACTCCTGGGAACCGGGTACTCGGCTCCCAACTGCCGAGTACCCGTTTACCATAGAGCTCATTCTTGTTTGCATAGCAACAAGAGCAATACATGCTTTCTGCATTGAGGATTTTAGTGTTTTTTGTGAAAGAAAATCTAAGTCTTTAATCTGTGATAGTTTGTGTGTTCGTGAAAGGATTAACTAAAGGATACTATGGAGAATACCGCCGAAGATAACCAGGTTGTATCGTTCTTTATTATCCATAGTTAAAAGACTTAGGTCTCTAAATTTCGCTGTGTCGCATGTTCCAATTTCTGACCCCATAGAATCTGGGACGTGTGCTAACAACAATATATGCCAGACGATCGCCTTCTTTAACCCCCAACAGGCAATTGGCAGATATGAAAATAGGTGTTATGCTACAGTATTTCTAACACGAATATCGGCTGACGTCGTTCTCCGTAGGATCCGAGCGGGTGACGTCACACCCGGTCGCTCGGATGTTTATGTGAAGAAAAATTTTTCATTAATTCGCGCATCTTGTTCTGGGTGCTGCGTACTAAAAATGGTACCGGAAACTTTAGAATGATCAAGTTTACGTGCGATCACGATCGGTTTGCAATGATCGGTGGTTTCAAAATTCTTGAGTAGATGCGTGGTCTGCGGTTTTACCGTGTGATACAGCAGTTTGTTATACATTTTGTTGTTTTCTTCACATATCGTGCTGCTTTCGTTAGGAGTATAATTTATATTGATTAGTAAATATACCCCGAATGCTATGCGATATGATTCCTGGAGCCGTTACACATCCTGGAGGATCTATTATGGGTGTGTTTAATGCCCGCCTCGTTCTTGTCGTCATAATCAATGCGATCGTTGTTGTAACGTGGCGGGAGGGTTACAGTTAATCTATGAGTCAAATTATTTGAAAATTAATTGTCTGCCTTCCATCCGGGTCTCGTTCCGCTTGTTTATTGTAGGTTTGTGCTTATGTTATAGGCCAAGCCAGCCCCGCCATCATGTGACGAATGCCATAAGTTTGTCCATGTCGTGTTCAAGGACCATGTCTGTTTTAGGTGTTCCCTGTGTAATATTGATCATAGGTGTAATGTTTGTGCAGTGTGGTCCGTTGAGATGATGGTTACGTTCCTTGCCCAGAAGGACTTGGCTGGGTCTGACGCGGGGTCAGGCGGTCCGAGAGTAAATCGTGGAGCGCCCGGTTCGGCCGGTGGGGGTGCTCCACGTCCCCAGCTGGAGGTGGCGGAGATGGCACCGCCGGCGTGGTTTGGTCCGGCGATGCAGGGTTTTCTGCATAGCGTTCTGCCCACGCTGGTGTTGTCCCTGCTACCAAAGGTTAGGGGCAGTTTCTCCCCATGCCTGGTACGGATCCTGTCCTCGGACAGGATTCTGGACTGGTTACCGAGGGGGCCGTCTCGTACGGCCCCCTGGCAGTCCCGTCTGGCTTCGGCCAGACGGGTTTTGTTTCTCTGCGGCCACCTCCGGGTGGTCCAGTAGCGGTGGCCGGTCCGTCAGGTGTGGGAGCCGTCCGCCAGGACGGTTCCACGGTTGACTCGTCTAGTGACGACTCTTCGGAGTCTGAAGACGAGGAGGAGAGGTTGCTGCGGCCCGTGAAGCCGCAGGTGGAGAATATGGAGGTTGATTCCGTCCTGGACGGAACCGGCCTCCATTTGTCTGGTTTGGCGCAAGCCAGGTCCGCGGCTCCGCCTGTGGCTGAGGCCAATCTGTTACCGTGCACCGGTTCCGTGCAGCTTGGTTTGGCACCAGCCGTCACGGGAACGGGTGTGCCGGGCCGGGCGTGGTACTCACCTATCTCGCCTGGTCCGGCAGTCGGACGTGGGGTGCCGTTGGCGCCCGTGTCCGGCTATGGTTCCGCGACTACTACGGGTCCGTACGGTTTTCCGTGCGGACCTACCCCATGGACCGGAGTGTTTCATGGGGTGGCGGCGGAACCGTATGGTTCTGGAGTGCCTGGCGTGTCAGCCGTGGCTCCTTGCCGGGAGGCCGTGGCTGGCAGACCCGTGAGCACGTCAACGTGTGACGTGTTTGCGGGGGTGTCTTCATCGGAGGTAGATTGGTCAAATGCTCTGGCGTGGCTAGCCAGGGTTGACCCGTCTGTGGTTTCGGCCGATGAAGATGCGCCCCGTCCGTCGGTTACGTCGATCAGGACGGGGATTTTGCCCGCGGCCCGGATCCAGTCAGTGGGACTGGATCCACGGTTCATAGATTTGTTGGATGCTATTTATAGCAAACAACTGATGACCAAGGGTCAGCTCCCTGCGGCCTCCCGGGAGGTGCTGGCAAGATGTCATATTCCGCGTGGTGGAATACGACAGGTATGGTGTAGTCCCGGCGGTCACGGAGGATGACCGATGGGTACTGGGCGTCCAGAGTGCCGTGGCGGGTGGCCCCGGTCCGGCACTTATGGACAAGTATCAGGTACACCAGGAAGAAGTCCTGTCCCTATGCGATGAGGGTGTGAGGGCAGCGATGAGCGCTGTCAACCACTCTTATCGTCTCCTTCAGTCGGTGTGGGCTGAAGCGGGGGCAGGCCACCCTGTGGCGCTTTCATGTGTCAATGACGGCCTGGTGCTGTCGATGGACGCATTGGCAAGGGTGCAAGCGCGAGTGACGAAATCCAGGAGGCAAATGGTCATTGACCATATGCGTCCGGCTACGGCAGTCAGGGAGTCTTCTTGGGACACCCCTGACAGGGCCTAGCATCTTCGGTGGCCAAGCGCCGGTGGGGGTGCTCCACGTCCCCAGCTGGAGGTGGCGGAGATGGCACCGCCGGCGTGGTTTGGTCCGGCGATGCAGGGTTTTCTGCATAGCGTTCTGCCCACGCTGGTGTCGTCCCTGCTACCAAAGGTTGGGGGCAGTTTCTCCCCATGCCTGGTACGGATCCTGTCCTCGGACAGGATTCTGGACTGGTTACCGAGGGGGCCGTCTCGTACGGCCCCCTGGCAGTCCCGTCTGGCTTCGGCCAGACGGGTTTTGTTTCTCTGCGGCCACCTCCGGGTGGTCCAGTAGCGGTGGCCGGTCCGTCAGGTGTGGGAGCCGTCCGCCAGGACGGTTCCACGGTTGACTCGTCTAGTGACGACTCTTCGGAGTCTGAAGACGAGGAGGAGAGGTTGCTGCGGCCCGTGAAGCCGCAGGTGGAGAATATGGAGGTTGATTCCGTCCTGGACGGAACCGGCCTCCATTTGTCTGGTTTGGCGCAAGCCAGGTCCGCGGCTCCGCCTGTGGCTGAGGCCAATCTGTTACCGTGCACCGGTTCCGTGCGGCTTGGTTTGGCACCAGCCGTCACGGGAACGGGTGTGCCGGGCCGGGCGTGGTACTCACCTATCTCGCCTGGTCCGGCAGTCGGACGTGGGGTGCCGTTGGCGCCCGTGTCCGGCTATGGTTCCGCGACTGCTACGGGTCCGTACGGTTTTCCGTGCGGACCTACCCCATGGACCGGAGTGTTTCATGGGGTGGCGGCGGAACCGTGTGGTTCTGGAGTGCCTGGCGTGTCAGCCGTGGCTCCTTGCCGGGAGGCCGTGGCTGGCAGACCTGTGAGCACGTCAACGTGTGACGTGTTTGCGGGGGTGTCTTCATCGGAGGTAGATTGGTCAAATGCTCTGGCGTGGCTAGCCAGGGTTGACCCGTCTGTGGTTTCGGCCACGGCCGATGAAGATGCGCCCCGTCCGTCGGTTACGTCGATCAGGACGGGGATTTTGCCCGCGGCCCGGATCCAGTCAGTGGGACTGGATCCACGGTTCATAGATTTGTTGGATGCTATTTATAGCAAACAACTGATGACCAAGGGTCAGCTCCCTGCGGCCTCCAGGGAGGTGCTGGCAAGATGTCATATTCCGCGTGGTGGAATACGACAGGTATGGTGTAGTCCCGGCGGTCACGGAGGATGACCGATGGGTACTGGGCGTCCAGAGTGCCGTGGCGGGTGGCCCCGGTCCGGCACTTATGGACAAGTATCAGGTACACCAGGAAGAAGTCCTGTCCCTATGCGATGAGGGCAGCGATGAGCGCTGTCAACCACTCTTATCGTCTCCTTCAGTCGGTGTGGGCTGAAGCGGGGGCAGGCCACCCTGTGGCGCTTTCATGTGTCAATGACGGCCTGGTGCTGTCGATGGACGCATTGGCAAGGGTGCAAGCGCGAGTGACGAAATCCAGGAGGCAAATGGTCATTGACCATATGCATCCGGCTACGGCAGTCAGGGAGCGTCTTCTTGGGACACCCCTGACAGGGCCTAGCATCTTCGGTGGCCAAGCGTGGGCCATCTTAGAGGATACCGCCAGTATCGCGCAGAATCGGTTAGCGGTAAACCTACAGCTAGAGCTAGTGCGGCAAGCGCACGCACTAGGGGCTGTGGGGAAACCGCTAACGGGACAACCTTCAAAGAAGCAGAAGAAGCATAAGGGCAAGGCGAAAGCTGGGCCGGTTGCGACTTCTGCTTCAGCTGGGTTTTCGGAGCCGCCGCCGGCGAAGAAGCCCAGGAAGGTTGTAGAGGCGCCTACCCTCCCCAATGTTGCTCCTGACCGCCCTAGAGGCGGGAAGGGGAAGGGTAGGGGTAAGGCCTCAAAGGGCGGACAGAAGGGGCCGAAGCGTACCTGAGGGTACGAAAGCTCCCTTCATATCCGGCTGGACCGCGCCTGTACGACAGGAACAGCGGTGCCAGTTATACCCGTCGTGCCTAGAACGAAATGGTTCTCTCTCTCTCGTTAAGAAAGAGGGGGGGGGGGGGGGGCGGACTGCGAGCCGGACAACCCCGTTAGACGTCGAGGCGTCTATGGTGGGTGGAAGGCTCATGCGTTTCGTCGAGGCCTGGCGAGGTGTGACGTCAGACAGTCTGGTCCTGGGATGGTTATCCCAGGGTTACATGCCGGAGTGGTGGGACTTTCCACCACAAAATCTGTCTTTGGCACCTGTCTGGACACCCGTACCAAAGGAGCCAGACAAGTTAGAAGCCGTTCAAAAGGAAGTGTCGGGTTTGCTTCTGAAGGGAGCAATAAAACCAGCAAACCGAAACACTCCAGGCTTCTATTCAAATATGTTCCTTGTCCCCAAGAGCACAGGGGGATGGAGACCCGTACTCAATCTCAGGCCATTAAATTGGTTTATCCATACGCCTCGGTTCCAGATGGAAACGCCGAGGCCGGTAATGGCAGGATTGAGGAAGGGAATGTGGTGTGTATTGATCGATCTGAACGATGCATATTTCCACATTCCTATGAATCGGAGTTGGCACAGGTTTCTGAGATTTGCGTTTCAGAATCAAGTATGGGAGTTTACAGTTCTCCCGTTTGGCCTGTCGACAGCTCCGAGGGTTTTCACAAGAGTGGTCCTTGCGGTGACAGCGTTTCTCAGAAAAGAGAACGTGGCGCTACACACCTACATAGACGACTGGCTGCTCAAGGCAGACTCGGCAGCCAGGTTGAACGTGGATACTGCTCTGATTCTGAAGTTACTTTCAGATCTAGGCTGGATAGTCAACGAGGAGAAGTCCAAGTTGACGCCCACTCAACATTTCGTTTATTTGGGGATGCGATTCGACCTCGAGGAGGGCTGGCTTTACCCGTCAGAGCCCAGAGTGGTGTCTGTTAGCCATCCTCAAGAGTTTTCGAGTGGGAAACCACATTCAGGCGAGGCGGTTCCTTCAGATGCTGGGCATGATGGTCTCCATGGAGCAGGTTATCACGTACGCTGCTCTAATGCGAAGGCCTATCCAGTTGTATCTGATGTCTCTGGGAAACAGAGAACAGAACCCCTGTCAAAACTGGTGCCAGTTTTGGAGCCGATAATATCGCATCTTCTATGGTGGAAACAGCGTCAGAATCTCCTATTAGGGGTTTCGCTGCACATACCCCGCCCCCAGCTGTCCGTCTACACGGATGCATCGCTGGAAGGGTGGGGAGCCTGCCTGGGAGAACACCAGGTCTCGGGCACATGGACTCTCCCGGAGAGTCAGCTGCATATCAATCTGTTGGAAATGATGGCAGTGGAACTGGCGTTGGAAGAGTTCCTTCCGATGATCAGGGGCAAGGTGATATTGATATGGTCGGACAATTCGACAGTAGTATCATATATAAATCGCCAAGGCGGGACCAGGTCGCCCACTCTGTGTATCAGGGTGTGGCACTTGATTCAATGGTGCAGGAATTACTCGGTTGTTTTGAAAGCTGCTCATATTCCTGGCCGATTGAACATTCTGACGGATGCTTTGTCTCGCAGACAGAGAATCCTGCCAACAGAATGGTCCCTCAACCCTCCGGTTCTGCGACGGATCTTCGACCATTGGGGCAAACCCAACGTGGACTTGTTCGCCACAAAGGAAAATGCTCAAATCATGACATATGTCTCGCCGATTCCAGATCCAAATGCTGTCGATACAGACGCTCTGGCGATAAGCTGGAGAGGGATGCACGCTTACGCGTACCCACCCACCATTCTTCTACCGAACGTATTGGTGAAGGTCAGGGAAGAACCGTGTCTGGTCCTGCTAATAGCGCCGTATTGGCCGAGCAGGGCGTGGTTCACGGATCTTGTAGATCTGCTGGTGGAAAATCCTGTGCAGTTGCCCGAGATTCCGAACATAATCTCCCAGGCCAAGGGACGCTTCCTACACGAGCGTCCCGAAATGTTCAAATTGACTGCGTGGATGTTATCAAACAATGTTCCACGTCGGGAGGCTTTTCTCGACAAGCTGCTGATTTCATCACGGCTGCGAGAAGGAGGTCAACCTTCAAGTCATATAACAACAAGGTTAACAGATTTGCAGACTGGTGTGAAGAAAAGGGTATTGATACCTTTCAATCCACTATTCAGCAAATAGCAGACTTTCTCTGTGAGCTGTTCTTTTCAGGACTAGCTCCCGTCACAGTTGCTGGATACAAGTCAGCTTTGGCATCAGTTATCCCTTGTCTAGCCAACAGGGATAGTCCAGAGGTAGCCCAGTTAAATGTGATGTTGAAGGGAATGAGCAATCTCCGCCCGAGACAACCGGTAGTCATTCCAGCCTGGAGTCTATCTTTAGTGCTTAATGTACTGGCCAAGCACCCTTTTGAACCGTTGCGTTCGGCTAGTCTAAAGCATTTGACTCTAAAGGCGGTCTTTCTATTGGCAGCTTCCTCAGCTAGAAGGCGCAGTGAGATCCATGCGCTTTCGGCAGAGAGGAACCGATTTATTGTTTCTGGAGAAGGTCTGCGTCTTTTGCCAAGAGCAGAGTTTATGTCAAAGAACCAATCTTTGAGATATCCCGGTAAACCGATCATTATACCGAAGTTAACTAGGTTTGATCGTGATGCCAGTGTCTGGTGCCCGGGCCATGCTTTGACTAAGTACAAGAAACGGACAGACTCGTTACGGTCGAACGATAGACATCTGTGGATCTGCCATAAAAAGCCTTATGGCGCCGCATCCATGGATACTATCTCTCGTTGGGTGGTCGAATGCATGCAGACTACTCACGAGATGGCGACTGGGCACCAGGTGCAAGGCATAAGGGCACACGATGTCAGAGGAATAGCCGCCTCGACCGCCCTTTACAATGGTGTTCCGTTAGAGGACATCATGGCCGTTGCACAATGGCACTGTGAGTCCTCATTCACGGATTACTATATGAGGGATGTGTCAGACTCAGCCAATCCACTCGCTTTAGCTGTTTTGAAACGATAGTTAGTGACCACACTGCTCTTCACCCTTTTTTCACTTCGGTAAGAAAAGAACCTAAAGCAGGCATGGTCAGGCGAGAGGATGTCAACCAGATTGTGTCACTGATGGCCGAACCGGTGAATGGTTGGAGGCGGTACGTCTGAAGTCCAATTATCATAAGGTAATTCAATAGTGAGTTTTTTGTATTATGTATATGTATCATGTTCATTCATCTTATATATTCTGCTCATTCCCAGGCTAATACATGAAATATGCAGGGAGTAGTTAACCCTCTTGGCATATTTGTGTTTTCAGGCGAGATACATGTTCGTTAGTTCTCTCCCTTTTCTTAGGAGGAAGAAGGGGGGGGGGGGGGGAACTGTGACGCGAATGTGATTCGGTTCCGTGAACTTGACGGTCCTTTTAGGTCTCCGTTAGTCAAGTTTGAAGTCTAAAATCTTTCTCCAAGGGGCAAAATTAGCATTTATGGCTTGCCCCTTCCCACCAGGTTACTGATCAAATCTGGTGTATATCAGAAGTAACAGAATGGTGAGTATTGATCGAAGGAGAATGCAGGAAATGTCAATTTCCCTTTCTCCGAGATCTAACAATACTCACCATTCTGTTACGGACCCAGCCTCCCAGCCCCACGGAGGCAAGCCATAGTTTTCTCTTGGTTGGTGGCTATGCAAACAATATGAGCTCTATGGTAAACGGGTACTCGGCAGTTGGGAGCCGAGTACCCGGTTCCCAGGAGTCGGTAAAGCTTTCTAAGTCTATAATCCTAGAGCCGCTGTCAAGGCCAGCTGTATATCAGAAGTAACAGAATGGTGAGTATTGTTAGATCTCGGAGAAAGGGAAATTGACATATCCTGCAATCTCCCAGGTGCCAACAGCAACCTATGGAAAGCTATCAGTCCTAGCCTGTTCACACCTGTAAATCACCTGTTTGACAGCCCCTCCATTAACATATATGTCAGCACAGATGGGATATCGGACGCCCATTTAGAGTTAACACTTATTACTCATTGACCTGACATGATATATCATACCAGCATTATCTGACCTTGGCCGAGATGATGAAGAAAGAGGTTCGCCCCTTCATGACCCCTGCATAGATAAAGGCCTCAAACGAACAGAGGCTCGCACTGCAACAAGAAGGTCCAAGCCCTGTACCGCATGGAGAAACCTAAAGTGTGACAGCAATACCTCAAAGGCTCCAGCGGGTGGGTTGATATGGAGGAGTTAAAAAGCGAGATGTTATGGCGAGGTCGCCTCGCTGGTCTCTGGAGTCGAGACGACTACAAATAGTGTGCTGCCTGTACGGTAGCTTTAAGAACACCAGTATAGATGGCCTTCCCGCTGAACCTCACGACAGTCATCCGGAGCCAACCGCCCCTCCTGGGTACACCCTTGACTGGCCTGAGAGGTCTGCTGGATGATATACCAGAGCTAACACCGTTCTCCATCACAGTGGATGGATGGTCCCGAACCAGCTTCTCCGTCAACCCACGACCGCTGACCAACCGCCCCATCACCATCAAGGATGCGAAGCAAGCTCATACGTGGATGGCTGCTCCAAGCCTCTCATACTGGAATCAGCAGCTGAACTTTGCCGTGTGGTGTGCCACGGCAGGATGTGGTGTAAGTTCCACCCTGCTTCACTACTATTCTGGTACTCCTGAAGTTGTGCTCATTGCCAGCTGTCTCAGATTCCACGTGTACTTCACGGTGCGACGAATCCTCCATGAGCTGGGTGCAAGCCTCCCTGATACAAACGCCTTCGACCCACAGCTCAACAGTCATAGCGTTTCAGCGGTCAGCAGACTACAGAGAGAGTTCAGCGCTCACCCAGACTATTGGTGGCATGGTGGTGACAACAGCGGTCTAGGGGTTATGTACGGTGACCCAAGACGTGACTACTCAGGATTTCCCCCCCCCCCGATGAGTAGGCCGTCGGAAGACAGCGACATTCTTGTTCGATCCAGACTCCGACCCTGGAGCGCTGGTGCAAAATATAAATTTCAGTGGCTTGCTGCAAGACTATCCAGATGTGTGGAAGTACTTTGTCCCACACACCACCTCAGGCCTCACAGAAGCAGGGATCGTTCGGATCAACCAGTCCCTGGAAGCACTGCTACTGCCTCCTAATGGCACAGACCCAGCTGCGGCATTCCATAGATGGTGTCAGCTGAGCAGATGTCCAGGCCATGTTCATCAGTCTCGTTGAGAATATGATCATCGTGGCAGACCCCAGTAGTCTTATTGCTAAGTTCCAGCAGGGGTTGCAGAAGGCCCGTCGCAAACTTGACCTATTTCGCCACACCTACGGTTGATTCCGAGCAACATGATCGTGACCATCGAGGACCTCCAAGTCAGGGGCTATAACAACATGATAGTTGAGGGGAGTTCCCCCGGTGTCCACTTCAGCTTCAACACTGCCATCAACGCACCTACGCGTAGTACGAGCCATACAGGTGTTCCGACCCTGACACTGCAGCCAGTCGACGCGGCAGCTCCAGGCGCCCCGACACTGCAGCCAGTCGAGACGACACTGCTTCCCGTGGTAGCTCTACGTGTGGTGTCAGGCCTAGCTATCGTGGCGCTCGGGATCAGCCTACTCCGCCGCTGGCACATCAGCTATAAGACTATCCTGACTCTACAGTAGCAGTGGGGACCACGGTGAGACACTGAACCAGCTTGGCATGCCCTACAGCCCCTATACACACATCTGACAGATACTCCCAATCCTTGTAGAAACCTTTAGCTTGCAGGAGCTGCTCAACGATACTCCTGCCCATGATATGGTATTCGAGGAAGCAGATCTGTCCCTTGCCAAATCCTAGATAGAGCTTCACAGCTGTCAGCTCCTCTGTCAGCTCAGCACCGGAGAGCTGAGCGAGCTCATCTGGTGTCTTCTTCTTGTAGTCCTTCAACTCCCTCCGGAAGACATCATAGTACTTCTCGCATAGCGTGAGCCCGGACATGTTTAAGATGTCTCAATAGAGAGATGACAGTACCAACCCGGCCACCTGGCAGATGCAGACTGGGAAGATCTTATTAGCTCTCTGGACAGGGAACGCAGACGTTTAGCCGCGTTGTATACTCAGTGCTTAAACAATGACGTCAACGGTAAGCAGCCAGGCAAGTCTTCAGAAGGTGGAGAACCTGCTGCGAACCAAGACAGAAGTTACTGACCAAAGCAAAACCTCTGGCAATCCATGTCGCCAGTAACGTGGCGGCGAATGTGGCCATGGTGAAGATGACAGGGGGAAATGAGGTTCGTCCTGCCACCACTGCGGCTGTCCTCGCTACAGTGGTGAGTGGGGTGGCCGGGCATTGTCTCGGAATAACTCACCCAATCCCAAAGATCGCTCCCAGTGGTGCCTCCTACACTGTTGCCGCCAAGATCATGGGTGAATGTGTTACACTAATGGAGGCCGCGGTTCTAGGGCTAGGAACGAGTGCAATGCCTGAGATCATCGTCACCTACGTTTAACCCCTCTGAATAGTGAGAGATGGCTCACGAGACCCCTGCAGCATATGAGGCATGGCGTGCCGGAGGGTGGTGTGTAGCCCATAGTCGAGCATGCGGGATGAGGACCGCCAGTGCCCGAGAATGGTGGCCTGCCCACAAGGCGTGCCCCTGCAGAGAGGGCCAGTACCCTGAGCACTGCTACCTATTCCCTTGGCCGACTGCGTGGTCCTCCTATGCCCAACTATTTCACTTTGGCTATGACTAGTAGGTTTAAGCCGTCTGTATATGACTATGACTCTGTCACTCACAGACCTAGAAAGCAAAGAGCTAGGCGATCTTGCTCACTTGGGGATGTCCTTAATGAAGAAAGCGTGGTGGTCGTACACGCCTATTGTCATGATGGTCTGATAGTGTGCAGGTTTCCTGGTCAGATGCCAGCTACCCTCTTCAGTGGGCTCATAAACACGAATACCTGGCTTCGCAAATAACTCTACCTTGTCCAAGCTGGTCTAGGGACGTCTTTGGTACATCAGCCACAGGCCTGTTCAGGCCATAGAACTGTTTAACAAGCTCTCGTGCAGGAGCTGTACTTCTATCAGCTCTTGCACCCTGCTGGACTGCTAGACATCTCCAGAGGCACATGTTCTCTTTGTTGGGCCAATTGATAATGTCTGGGTCGAGGCGGGCTTGCTCTCTGCCCTCCACCCAAGTCTGGGTCTCTCCTAGTGTATTCATCCAGGGACTTCCTGGAGCATTCTTGTGGAAGAGCATTATCCTACCATCCTTGATGTGGCGGATTCGATAGGCGTGGGTATACCTAAGGTAGAAGGCGTTCTGAACAGTCCGCAGCTTGTCCATGATCCGACCTGTAATCTCTCCTTCTAGCCCTCTGAAGAATGTCCAGCATATTGTTCGCCGTCCTCTCCTCTGTCTCCCTCTCACCGAGACCCTCGTTGAGAATCTGCTGACCTCGCCTTATACTCCGGGCTAGGGTTTCAGATCTCGGTCCCCTCATTAATCGTCTTCTGATTCGGTCTAGAAGAGGTAGGGATTCTTGTGGATGGCTTGCCATCCGAGTTGCTACAGCTTTGGCCCGTAAGCTGACATTCGTCTCGTACAACTGACAACTCTCGCGGAGCAGCTGTGCTTTCTTGTGAGGGTTCCATGGATCCTCAGAGGTGAGCACTGGAAACCTCCCTGTCTGTTTTGCTCAAGAGAGTGGCTTTAGCCACTCCTTGGCAAGGGTGGGGAGTCGCTTTCACCACTCCTCGTCATTGGCATGTGCAATCATCTGGAGCAGGTCGGCTTTGCGGGCCTTAGAATAA
This sequence comes from Chaetoderma sp. LZ-2023a, assembly GCA_034401795.1. Classification (NCBI taxonomy): domain Eukaryota; kingdom Metazoa; phylum Mollusca; class Caudofoveata; order Chaetodermatida; family Chaetodermatidae; genus Chaetoderma; species Chaetoderma sp. LZ-2023a. The sequence continues at coordinate 82,569,723 of CM067367.1, forward strand.
CCTCTAAGACCGAATTGCTTTGCCATCACTCGAAGCTGTGTTACAGTAGCCATGATGCAAGGTCTATATTTAGATCTTAAACATTTCTGACTTACAGTAACCCTAATGCAAGGTCTATATATTAGATCTTAAACGTTTCTGACCCTCTTCGAGGGTGTTACAGTAAGTGGCGAGCAGTACCTGTGGCTGGTGTATATCCCTGTGGATGCCTGTCTCTAAATGGATGTTCAGACCCTATTGTGTGTGTCGATCAGTACCTGTGGGTGGTGTATATCCCTGTGGATGTCTGTCTCTAAATTAGTGTTCAGACCCTATTATGTGTGGCGATCAGTACCTGTGGGTGGTGTATATCCCTGTGGATGCCTGTCTCTAAATGGATGTTCAGACCCTATTATGTGTGGTGATCAGTACCTGTGGGTGGTGTATATCCCTGTGGATGTCTGTCTCTAAATGGGCGTTCAGACCCTATTATGTGTGGCGATCAGTACCTGTGGGTGGTGTATATCCCTGTGGAGGCCTGTCTCTAAATGCGTGGCATGACGCGTTTAAGTTCTTCCATAACTAAACTGAACTTTCTCCTGGCACAGACCTTCTTGTAGTTCATTCTGTTGGAATGTTTACGCTCCCCCCCCCCCCGCATGCTTTACATAGTCCACAGTCTGTATAAATACCTGCCCCGCATCCTCTGCACGGCTTCGGCTCAACAGCAGCCTGCTGAATCTGAGCATTGTGTGTCGCACAATATTCTCCAACACAGTTCCTTAAGCATTGAAAAGGCTTACCTCGCATAAGCTATTTGCATGTATTATAATGCAAGTCTAATTCTCCTTCGATGAATACTCACCATTCTGTTACTTCTGATATACAGCTGGCCCTGACAGCTGGCTCTAGGTCTATAGACGTAGAAAGCTTTACCGACTCCTTGGAACCGGGTACTCGGCTCCCAACTGCCGAGTACCCGTCTACCATAGAGCTCATTCTTGTTTGCATAGCAACAAGAGCAATACATGCTTTTTAGCAGTTGGAAAGATTGAGAAATAAAAGTCTACGTCTTTGTGTAAACTGTGAGTGTGATAGCTAGTGCTCTTTTGCAAGGATATTTGGATAATATGCATACCGCCGATGATAACCAGGTCGTATATTTCCTTATTATTCCATAGTTAAAAGACTTAGGTCTCTAAATTTCGTTTGTGTCGCATGTTCCAATTTCTAACCCCAAAGAATCTGGGACGTGTGTTAACAACGAGATATGCCGGATGGTCGCCTTCTTTAACCCCAACAGGCGATCGGCAGATATGAAAATAGGTGTTTGCTACGGTATTTGTAACACGAATATCGGCTGACGTCGTTCTCCGTAAGATCCGAGCGGGTGACGTTACACCCGTGGTGCTCGGATGTTTATGTGAAGAAAATTTTTCATTAATTTGCGCATCTTGTTCTGGGTGCTGCGTACTAAAAAATGGTACCAGAAAACTTTGGAATGTTCAAGTTTTGCGTGTTATCACGATCTGTTTGCAATGATCGGTGGTTTCAAAATTCTTGATTTAGATGTGTGGTCTGCGGTTTTACCGTGTGCTACAGCAGTTTGTTTACATTTTGTTGTTTCTTCACATATCGTTTTGGCTTTCGTTAGGAGTATAATTTATATTAATTGGTAAATATACCCCGAATGCTATGCGATATGATTCTTGGTTCCGTTATACATCATGGAGGATCAATTTATGGGTGTATTTATGCCCGCTTCGTTCTTGTCGTCATAATCAATGCGATCTTTGCTGTAACGTTGCGGGGGGGGGGGGGGGGGGGGGGGGTGCGGGAGGGTTGCAGTTAATTTATGGTCAATTTATTTGAAAATTAATTGTCTGCCTTCCATCCTTGTATCGTTCCGCTTGCTTATTGTAGGTTTGTGCTTATTTTACGAGTGCCACAAGTTTGTCCGGGTCCTGTTAAGGACCATGTCTGCTTTAGATGTACCTCATGTAACCTTGATAGTAGGTGTAATGTGTGTGCAGTGTGGTCCGCGGATATGATGTTGAAGTTCCTTGCCCAGAAGGATTTGGCTGGGTCTACCGCGTGGTCAGGCGGTCCGAAATTAAATCGTGGAGCGTCCGGTTCAGCCATTGGGGGCGCTCCACGTCTTCAGCTGGAGGTGGCGGAGATGGCACCGCCGGCGTGGTTTGGTCCGGCTATGCAGGGCTTTCTGCATAGCATTCTGCCCACGCTGGTGTCCCTGCTGCCGAAGGTTGTTGGGCAGTCTCTCCCCATGCTTGGTATGGACCCTGTCCTTGGACATGGTTCTGGACTGGTCACCGAGGGAGCCGTCTCGTACGGCCCCCTGGCAGTCCCGTCGGGATCCGGCCTGACGGGTTCTGTCTCTGCGGCCACCTCCGGGTGGTCCAGTAGCGGTGGCTGGTCCGTCAGGCATGGGAGCCGTCTGCCAGGACGGCTCCACGGTTTCTTCGTCTAGTGACGACTCTTCAGGGTCTGAAGACGAGGAGGCCGAGGAGGAGAGGTTGCTGCGGCCTGTAATGCCACGGGTGGAGAATATGGAAGTCGATTCCGTCCTGGACGGAACCGTCCTCCATCTGTCTGGCTTGGCGCAAGCCAGGGCAGCGGCTCCGCCCGTGGTTGAGGCCAATCTGGTACCGGGCACCGGTCCCGTGATGGTTGGTTTGATGCCAGCCGACACGGTGACGGGTGTGCCGGGCCAGGCGTGGTACTCACCTATCTCGCCTGGTCCAGCGGTCAGACGTGGGATGCCGTTGGCGCCCGTGTCTGGCCACGGTTCCGTGTCTGCTACGGGTCCGCACGGTTTTCCGTGCGGGCCTACTCCATGGACTGGTGTGTTCCATGGGGTGGCGGCGGAACCGTATGGTACCGGAGTTCCTGGTGTGTCAACCGCGGCTCCTAGCCGGGAGGCCGTGGCTGGTAGGGCCGTGAACATGTCAACGGGTGACGTGTTCACAGGTGTGTCCTCCTCGGAAGTAGACAGGTCTGAGGCTCTGGCTTGGCTAGCCAGGGTGGACCCGTCTGTGGTTTTGGCCATGGCCGAGGAGGATGCGCCCCATCCATCGGTTGCATCGATTAGGACGGGGATCTTGCCCGCAGTTGGACTGGATCCACGGTTTATCGAGTTGCTAGAGGCTATTTATAGTAAGCAACTCGTGACCAAGGGCCAGCTCCCTGCGGCCTCCAGGGAGGTGCGGGCGAGGTGTCGTATTCCACGGGGGTGGGATACGACAGGTATGGTGTGGTACCATCGGTTACCGAGGATGACCGATCGGTTCTGGGTGTCCAGAGTGCTGGAGCGGGTGGCCCCGATCCGGCACTGGTGGACAAATCCCAGGAACACCATGAGGAAGTCCTGTCCCTATGTGATGGGGGTGTGAGGGCAGCTATGAGTGCTGTCAACCACTCTTATCGCCTTCTTCAGTCGGTGTGGGCTGAAGCGGGGGCAGGCCACCCTGTGCCACCTGTGGCACTTTCATGCGTCAATGACGGCCTGGTGCTGTCTATGGACACACTGGCAAGGGTGCAGGCGCGTGTTACTAAGTCCAGGAGGCAAATGGTTCTTGACCATATGCGTCCGGCTACGGCCGTCAGGGAGCGTCTTCTTGGGACGCCCCTGACAGGTCCTAGCATCTTCAGTGGCCAGGCGCGGGCCATCCTAGAGGACACTCCTAGCATTGCGCAAAATCGGTTGGCTGTAAACTTACAGCTAGAGCTAGTGCGGAAAGCGCACGCACTAGGGGCTGTAGGGAAGCCGTTGACTGTTCAACCTTCCAAGAAGCAGAAGAAGCATAAAGGCAAAAGCTAAGCCTAGTGCGGGTGCTGCTTTGTCTGGCTTTTCTCAGCCGCCGCCGGCGAAGAAAGCCAGGAAGGTTGTGGAGGCCCCTACCCTCCCCAATGTTGCTCCTGATCGCCCTAGAGGCGGGAAGCGGAAGGGTAAGTCCCCAAAGGGCGGAAAGAAAGGTGCAGATCGTACCTGAGGGTACGAGAGCTCCCTTCGTATCCGCCTAGACCGCACCTGTGTGACAGGAACTGCGGTGCCAGTTAGACCTGCCGAGCCAAGACCGAAATGGTTCTCTCTCTCTCTCTCTCGTTAAGAGAGGGGGCGAGCGGACCGTGAGCCGGACAACCCCGTTAGGCGTCGAGGCGTCTATAGTGGGTGGAAGGCTCATGCGTTTCGTCGAGGCTTGGCGAGGTGTGACGTCAGACAGTCTGGTCCTGGGATGGTTATCCCAGGGATACATGCCGGAGTGGTGGGACTTTCGGCCACAGAATCTGTCTTTGGCACCTGTCTGGACACCCGTACCAAGGGAACCAGACAAGTTAGAAGCCATTCAAAACGAAGTGTCAGGTTTGCTTCTGAAGGGAGCAATAAAACCAGCAAACCAGAACACTCCAGGCTTCTATTCAAATATGTTCCTTGTCCCCAAGAGCACAGGGGGATGGAGACCCGTACTCAATCTCAGGCCATTAAATTGGTTTATCCATACGCCTCGGTTCCAGATGGAAACGCCGAGGCCGGTAATGGCAGGATTGAGGAAGGGAATGTGGTGTGTGTTGATCGATCTGAAAGATGCATATTTCCACATTCCAATGAACAGGAGCTGTCACAGTTTTCTGAGATTTGCGTTTCAGAATCAAGTATGGGAGTTTATTGTTCTCCCGTTTGGCCTGTCGACAGCTCCAAGGGTTTTCACAAGAGTGGTCCTTGCGGTGACAGCATTTCTCAGAAAAGAGAACGTGCCGCTACACACCTACATAGACGATTGGCTGATCAAAGCAGATACGGCAGCCAGGTTGGAGGTGGATACTGCTCTGACTCTGAAGTTACTTTCAGATCTGGGCTGGATAGTCAACTAGGAGAAATCCGAGTTGACACCCACTCAACATTTCGGTTATTTGGGGATGCGATTTGATCTCGTGGAGGGCAGGGTTTACCCGTCAGAGCCCAGAGTGGTGTCTCTGTTAGCCATCCTCAAGAGTTTTCGAGTGGGAAACCACATTCAGGCGAGGCGGTTTCTTCAGATGTTGGGCATGATGGTCTCCATGGAGGAGGTGATCCCGTACGCTGCTCTAATGCGAAGACCTATCCAGCTGTATCTGATGTCTCTGTGGAAACAGAGAACAGAACCCCTGTCAAAACTGGTCCCAGTTTTGGAGCCAATAGTGTCGCATCTTGTATGGTGGAAAAAGACTCAGAATCTCCTAGTAGGGGTTTCGCTGCACCTACCCCACCCCCAGCTGTCCGTGTACACGGATGCATCGCTGGAGGGGTGGGGGGGGCCTGCCTGGGAGAACACCAGGTCTCGGGCACATGAACTCTCCAGGAGAGCCAGCTGCATATCAATCTGTATGGCATGATGGCAGTGGAACTGGCGTTGGAACAGTGTCTTCCAATGGTCAGGGGCAAGGTGATATTGATACGATCGGACAATTCGACGGTAGTATCATACATAAATCGCCAAGGCGGGACCAGGTCACCCACACTGTGTATCAAAGCGTGGCACTTGAGTCAATGGTGCAGGAATTACTCGGTTGTTTTGAAAGCAGCTCACATTCCTGGGCGATTGAACATTCTGGCGGATGCTTTGTCTCGCAGACAGAGAATTCTGCCAACAGAATGGTCCCTCAACCCTCCAGTTCTACAAAGGATCTTCGAGCATTGGGGCAAACCCAACGTGGACTTGTTCGCTACAAGGGAAAATGCTCAAATCATGACTTATGTCTCGCCGATTCCAGATCCAAATGCCGTCGATACAGACACTCTGGCGATAAGCTGGAGGGGGATGCACGCTTACGCGTACCCACCCACCATTCTTCTGACGAAGGTATTGGTGAAGATCAGGGAGGAACCGTGTCTGGTCCTGCTAATAGCGCCGTATTGACCCAGCAGGGCGTGGTTCACGATGGATCTGCTAGATCTGCTGGTGGAAAACCCAGTGCAGTTGCCCGAGATTCCGAACATAATCTCCCAGGCCAAGGGACGCTTCCTACACGCGCGTCCTGAAATTTTCAAATTGACTGCGTGGATGTTATCAAACAACGTTCCACGTCGGAAGGCTTTTCTCGACAAGCTGCTGATTTCATCGCGGCTGCGAGAAGGAGGTCAACCTTCAAGTCATATAACAACAAGGTTAACAGATTTGCAGACTGGTGTGAAGAAAAGGGTATTGATACCTTTCAATCCACTATTCAGCAAATAGCAGACTTTCTCTGTGAGCTGTTCTTTTCAGGACTAGCTCCCGTCACAATTGCTGGATACAAGTCAGCTTTGGCATCGGTTATCCCTTGTCTAGCCAACAGGGATAGTCCAGAGGTGGCCCAGTTAAATGTGATGGTGAATGGAATAAGCAATCTCCGACTGAGACAACCGGTAGTCATTCCAGCCTGGAGTCTATCTTTAGTGCTTAATGTACTGGCCAAGCACCCTTTCGAACCGTTGCGTTCGGCTAGTCTAAAGCATTTGACTCTAAAGGCGGTCTTTCTATTGGCAGCTTCCTCAGCTAGAAGGCGCAGTGAGATCCATGCGCTTTCGGCAGAGAGGGACCGATTTATTGTCTCCGGAGAGGGTCTGCGTCTGCCAAGAGCAGAGTTTATGTCAAAGAATCAATCTTTGAGATATCCCGGCAAACCGATTATGATACCGAAACTAACAAGGTTTGATCGTGATGCCAGTGTCTGGTGCCCGGTCCGTACTTTGACTAAGTACAGGAAACGGACAGACTCGTTACGGTCGAACGATAGACATCTGTGAATCTGCCATAAGAAGCCTTATGGCGCCGCATCCATGGATACTATCTCTCGTTGGGTAGTCGAATGCATTCAGACTACTCATGAGATGGCGACTGGGCACCAGGTGCAATGCGCAAGGGCACACGATGTTAGAGGAATAGCCGCCTCGACCGCCCTTTACAGTGGTGTTCCGTTAGAGGACATCATGGCCGTTGCACAATGGCACAGTGAGTCCTCATGCACGGATTACTATATGAGGGATGTGTCAGACTCAGCCAATCCACTCGCTTTAGCTGTTTTGAAACGATAGTTAAGTGACCACACTGCTCTTCTCCCTTTTTTCACTTTGGTAAGAAAAGAATTTAGAAGCAGACATGGTCGAGCGATAGAATGACAACCAGATTGTGTCACTGATGGCCGGACAAGTGAATGGTTGGAGGCGGTACGTCTGGAATCCATTTATCATGAGGTAATTCAAGATTGGGAGTTTTTTGTATTATGTCTATATATCATGTTCATTCATCTTATATATTCATGCTCATTCACAGGCTAATACATGTGTATATGCAAAGAGCAGTTAACCCTCTTGGCATATTTGTGTTTTCAGGCGAGATGCATGTTCGTGAGTTCTCTCCATTTTCTTAGGAGAAAAAAGGGGGGGGGGGCAGTGATGCGAATGTGATTCGGTTCCGTTAACTTGACGGTCCTTTTTAGGTCTCCGTTAGTCAAGTTTTTAAGTCTAACGCTTTCTCCAAGGGGCAAAAGTAGCATTTATGGCTTGCCCCTTCCCACCAGGTTACTGACCAAATCTGGTGTATATCAGAAGTAACAGAATGGTGAGTATTGATCGAAGGAGAATGAAGGAAATTTAAATTTCCCTTTCTCCAAGATCTAACAATACTCACCATTCTGTTACGGTCCCAGCCCCATGGAGGCAAGCCATGGATTTCTCTTGTTTGGTGGCTATGCAAACAATATGAGCTCTATGGTAGACGGGTACTCGGCAGTTGGGAGCCGAGTACCCGGTTCCAAGGAGTCGGTAAAGCTTTCTACGTCTATAGTCCTAGAGCCAGCTGTATATCAGAAGTAACAGAATGGTGAGTATTGTTAGATCTCAGAGAAAGGGAAATTTAAATTTCCTTCAATCAAGATCTTAAACCTTTGGCTGATGGGTGTGGTTCAGTAGGGCCAGGGTATGTATTTGTGGTTCTCCCGGACGGTGGGGTCCACACGGCAGTTTTATATTCTTGGCTATGGCCATGGCCATTTGTCTAAATGGAAATCCAGTTGTCTAAATGGATTTCCAGTTGAGGGAGGTGATCAGGGAGGTGGTATCTTTTTACTACCGGCTATACCACTAAGGTTCAAAATATTCAACATGTTATTGGTATGGGTGCTTTGAAATTAACATACTATTTCAGTGCTGGAAGAATTAATGTCTTAGACTAAGGAGTAATACTATATAGTTATAACAATTAAATTCAAATTCTTTTCCAAAAAGTATTTGTTTTCTAGCTTGACCAATTAAAATCTATTAATAAAGTTAATTTATAAACAACCAAAATCGATTTCTGAAATCATATCGATGGCTAGGTTGAACATGCAAACCAATCAATCATCGATCAAATCGATTAATCGGAACAACACTACCCATTGGTCTATGTCAACAGATATGCTTCTATAGGCGATTGATTAAATGTGTTTGTTGTGCATGAATTAAGGTAAACATGTTTTCGGTTGCACGTCATCTAAGCGAGCATTATGATCCGTGGGATAGTTATTATTTTAAACCCTATCTTTTTCAGGCGTAGCATATCATCAGGATCATGTCAAAGATCCCCAAGGTGGTGATTAAAGAGCCGACTCGATCATGGGTAAATATTAAGCCTTTCTATCCCGAATTACCAAATTCAAAAACTCATTTACAGTTTAATAGATATTCTGTTGAATGTTTTGAAACTAATTTCACTGGGAACTGTTGCTGCCTCAGGTAGCAACAGGTTCCCCGTCAAATTAATTTCAAAATTTTCAAAAGCTTATCTGGATAGTTGTGTTGAAATTTGGATTCTGTGAATTCAGGGGTCAAAGAGTTAAGCTATAGTACAATGGAATGTGTGTGTTTTGGTAACTGTGCGGTAATAATGACATCTTTAAAAAAATAGTTCATTTAGGGTAACCTTACCGACAATCAAAAATCCTACATGTACCTACCTAACAAAATTTGGGTCCTCATTTCATAAAAAACATTTTACCGCAATAAACTGCAAACTTACTTTATTTGATCATGAAAATTAGGCATTTGACAAAATGTTTAACTAAATATCTGAACTTATCTACCTACCTAACCAATTTCAAAATAATGAATTTGTTACCCCAAATCAAGGTATATTTTATGAATGGCCTAAACAATGCTGTTTGCATCCATCCATCGTGTCGTCAAAGAAAGACGCATCGCATCTCAAATTTTGTATTGATTGATTGATTGATTTTACACCTTTAAGCCACAGGTTATAGTTCAAGAAAATTTCAAATTTCACATAGAAAATGTCTGTTTGCAGACCAAAAGAAGATTGTTTTTGAAATATTTTCATTAGAATGACTGACTCTGTTATCGATTCCAGTCATTCCAGTGGTAAATTGTCAAAAAATATTTTTCTCTTCTGCAAATACAAATTTTTCAAGACCACTGTAGAAGCTGTTTTTTGGCTGATTTGAGTGTTTGTTTTCAAAGCCATATATAACAAGAGGCTCAAGGGCCTGTGATGCTCACCTGAACCATTAGCATTTGAACCGTTTGCATTTAAATTTATAGACATGATGGATAATTTTGGAAAAATCCAAGATCGCCACCAAAGAAATTCATCAGTCAAAATTCTTGGTTGATAAGTTAAAGCCTACTGCCACCAAGTTTTGTTGAAATCATGCCATTAATTACGTCAAAGGTGAATGCCAAAACAATCGACCAACCAAAATTCTGAATAGAAGTTCAATAGCCTACCACTATAAAATCCTTCCAGCCAAATTTGAATAAAATTCACCAAGAGGTTAAGAAGGCGATGTTTTTTGACAATTTCCAGTAAATCTTTCATCAAATCTGATTTTCATCGCCAAAACTTTACCAAGCAAAATTCTGGGTAGAAGTTCTGGAGCCTACCATAACAATGCCATTCTCGCCAAGTTGTGTTGAAATTTTAAGATTTTCAACCAAAAAAAATCGACGAATCAAAATTCTGAATAATAGTTCTGGAGCCTACCCCAGCAAAAAAAAAATCCATAAACGGTTATCAATAATTAGCATCTTGTCAATTTCCAGTAAATTTGTCATAAAGTCTTAAGATTTTCACACACAAAAATGGACACATCAAATTTCTATATAGAAGTTCTAAAGCCTAGCCCCATAGGGTCCATCCAGCCAAATTAAGTTGGAATCCGCCAAGTGGTTAATGAGGTGTAGTGTTTTGACAATTTCCGGTAAATTTTTCATAAAATCTGAGATTTTCACCCAAAAAGTTGATCAATCTAAATTCTGAAAAGAATTCTGAAGCCTACCACCATAGAATCCATCTAGTCACTGAAGCCCACTTGTATATGTCATCACAAACTATTTTTTGAAAAGTTACCATTGGAATACCTGGTGTGATAACCGAGCCAGTCATTCCAGTGGTAAATTTTCAAAAATCTCTTATTCTGCAAATTGACATTTTGATGAGAAATTGTAATTTTCTTGAACAAATTTGCGGGTCAGAGGGTTAGTAAAAAAAATGATAAGAGATTGTAGGTACTCACTCTTTCCACTTCTGTCGAGCGTCTAGTACAGCTCAGAAATAACGTAAAGTTTCCAAAACAAAATAAAACACGCTGTGCTTTAACTCTCTGACTGCTGCAAGCTACGAAACAATAATTTCAATGGACAATAACTCTGGACTTGCTTAATATCTTGAAAACAATTTGACTTTCAGTGAAATTGTTTTCAAAATATTCAACATATATCCAGAGTTATCCTTTGGAAAATGTAGACTGCAGAAATTCAGCACACAGACAGTTAAATTGGGATCATGACCTAAGTGTGAAGAATCATCATGTATGGTGACAGGGTATGAAGATTTCACATTCCTTCAGTCCGGGACAATCATTTTTTAACCCTTTAATGGTCAAGAATTACCAAGCAAATCTAACTTAATATTCATTGCAAGTATATTTGCAGGCCAAGAAAAGACAATTTTTTTTAACTTCTAACTGAAACGACTGACTCGGTTATCGAGCCAGTCCTTCCAGTGGTAAATTTAGGTAAATAGTCTTCTCTTGTCCTGCAAATGGACATTCCTCGTGACCACTGCAGAGACCGGTTTTGGCCAGCTTGACCATTAAAGGGTTAATGTATGACAACCAAATTTTAATCAAAATGTTTGCTTATTGAATGACCATTTGCAGACCAAGAGACAACTATTTTTGAAAATTTACGACTGGAATGACTGGCTCGGTTATTGAGCCAGGCATTCCAGTGGTAAATTTTCAAAAATAATCTCTTGGCCTGCAATGGACATTCAATGCATCTAGCTCTTTTATGGTAAATGTGGTCAAGAAAATCTAAATATTTTCTTATTGAATGTCCGTTTGTAGGCCAAGCAAAGAACGGTCTTAACAAGCATTCTCTAAGTATTGCTTTGTAATACATGTCAACTACCTGGTGATATAAATCTTTAGAGATTGACAGTCAAAAACCCCAGTAAAAATGAACAGAAGCAGCTAAAACTCGATAACCGAGCCAGTCATTCCAGTGGTATAATTTTCAAAAATAGTCTTCTCTTAACCTGCAAATGGACATTTATTAAACAAAATGTCTTAATTTTCTTAGCAAAAATTTAGACATTAAATGGTTAAGCACAACAACACCCATCACTCCACACTCGCAATAACCATGGCATCTAGCGCCGCGGGTAAAAAACCCAGATTGGGATCGGATCAGTTTCTGCATAGATCTATGAACATATTATAAACAAGTGGCCTGATTGAAGAAGCTCTGTGAGCGTACACTCGGCATGCTAGGATTCCACAACTGTGGTCATGATCAGAAAAGTCCAGAGAACCAGAATTTCGTCTTAACCCTGTAACCATCAAATCTGATCAAGAAAATGTCGATTTGCAGACCAAGAGAGGACTACTTTTGAGGATTTACCACTGGAATTACTGGTTCGGTTATCGAGCCTGTCATTCCAGTGGTAAATTTTCAGACGTGCTCTTCGGGTCTGCAAATGGAGGTCATTTATCAAGACCGCTGCAGAAGCCGTTTTTGTCTGATATGAGTTGTTACCACTCAAATGTAAAAATTTTTAATTTTCAAATTAAATTAAAAAATTAACTAGTGTACATTTTTCAACAAATTTGGTGGAAAAAGTTGCTGTCGTAGACAGCAATATCGTCCACCAAAATTGTTGAAAAATGTACACCAGATGTACACCAGTTTCTTTGCTATTGACAGAGTAAAAGATAGAATATTGACATCAGAGCGGTAAGTGTTACGGTGTAACAAAGACGGAATAGCAGGTGTCTGCATTCTCTGATTGTTCCTTTTTTTGTTTTATCCAGCGACGAACAAAAGACATGCTTATTATATTTACTGGTGGTATTCTTACCTTTGGTTCGGTGTCGCTGTACCAGGGCAATGAAAGATTCTATCGTGATGTTGTAATGCCTACTGTACATTGGCTGGATGGTGAATGCGCTCACAGATTGGGCATTAGGCTGGCTAGTTACAGACTTCTACCGAAGCAGCCATGCGTAGACTCACCAATTTTAGTAAGTATTCAATGCATGTAGCTCTTTTATGGTAAATGTGGTCAAGAAAATCTAAATATTTTCTTATTGAATGTCCGTTTGTAGGCCAAGCAAAGACTAGTCTTAACAAGCATTCTCTAAGTATTGCTTTGTAATACATGTCAACTACCTGGTGATATAAATCTTTAGAGATTGACAGTCAAAAACCCCAGTAAAAATTAACTGAAGCAGCTAAAACTCGAACATGATCTGTAATGTCTCATAGCAAAGCAATATACCAAGTTTCGGTTATATATGGTGAAGAACGAAAAATCCTTGAAAGCTGATATGTTTGTATTTAATAAGTCGAAAGGGGCATAACTCCATCAAAAATTTACGCAAGTGCTTGAAATTCGAACTTGCTATTTAATTTCTCATAACAAAGCAATGTACCACTTATCAGTTAAATATCGTGAAGGGCTGCGAAAAATATTGTGGAAAGCTAATATTTTTTGTATTTCATAGGTCGAAAGGGGCATAACTCCATGGAAAATTTACGAAAATGTCTGGGACTCAAAGCTACTCTATAACTCCCTATAATAAAGCAACCTACCAATTCTCATTTAAATCTCTTGAAGGAGTGTGAAATGAAGTGCGAAAAACAGATATTTTTAATCAATTTTCCATGCCCCCTTTTGACTTACAAAAAATATTAGTTTTCCACACTATTTTTCGCAGTCTCAAGATATTAAACTGATAATTGGTACATTGCTTTGTTATGAGAAATAACAGAGTAAGTTCGAGTTTCAGGAGTTTGTGTCAACTTTGATGGAGTTACATCCCCTTTCGACTTATGAAATATGAAAAATATCTGTCCATTTGCAGACAATGAGAAGACGATTTTTGAAAATTTGCCAATAGAATGGCGGTTACCGAGCCAGTCATTCCAGTGGTAAATTTTCAAAAATAGTCTTCTCTTTGTCTGAAAATGAACATATCTCAAGACCATTGTAGAGGCAACAGAGATAACATCAAAGAAAACAGTAGCCACAATACAAAATGTAGCTATGATGCATAACATGAGTCTATCAGCCAACATCCAGTAGAAAGCAGGTTACTTCAGAAGATCAGTAATCTCTTAACGGCTTTCAACAAAATCATTTTCAAGTAAACATCAGTCTTCCAACAGGTTGGTACAGTCTTTGGATATCTGATCATAGCAAGATTATAGTTAGCCAAATTTATAGTATTAATGTAGATAGTCACAACAGATCATTATGCTTACAGATGTTACGGTAAATAGGCCAATTTAACCCTTTACGCCTGGAATTTGTTAAAGAATATTTCCAATTTTTTCAAAGAAAATGTCAATTTGCAGACCAAGAGAGGAGTATTTTTGAAAATTTACCACTGGAATGACTGGCTCGGTTATCTGCAAATGGACATCTCACAAGACTGCTGCAGAGGTCATCCTTGGCCGATATGACTGTTAAAGGGTTAAATAAATGTCTAAATTTAATTTATGTACCAGCAATGGCTTCCAGTCAAACCTTTTTCAAAATACTATGACAACATTGATCGAGTAGGTTTTTTCTGTGTTCATGTTCTCTAGAAAACGCGAGTACTCGGTCGTCCATTCACGAACCCTATCGGTCTGGCTGCTGGCTTTGACAAGCATGGTGAGGCTGTTGATGGTATGTTCCGGGTAGGGTTTGGATTTGTCGAAGTAGGCAGTGTAACACCAAAACCTCAAGAAGGAAATGCCAAACCTCGTGTCTTTCGATTAACGGAGGATAAAGCCACAATTAACAGGTATCTTGATATCCGAGTCCTCTTACTCAAATCTGTGTGTTTGTTTGGGTAACTTTATATTAGATTACCATCATAAGAATTAGATGTAAATGGCATGCAGATTATAGCATTACTAAATAAATTTCCACTTCCAGTGAGATTCCAATTATAAGGTCTGGGGTAGTTTCCACTCTCGAGTACATGCATTTATGTCAGTGCAATGGGCGAATACATTGGATGGCTCACTCAAATTGTAGTCAATCCGGTGAGTGCGGAAAATCAATTTTCCATGGAGTTAATGCCCCCTTTTGACTTACAAAAAATATTAGTTTTCCACACTATTTTTCGCAGTATTTCAAGATATTGAACCGATAATTGGTACATTGCTTTGTTATGAGAAATTACAGGGTAAGTTCGAATTTCAGGAGTTTGTGTGAACTTTGATGGAGTTACGTCCCCTTTTGACTTATGAAATACGAAAAATATCTGTCCATTTGCAGACAATGAGAAGACGATTTTTTTAATTTTTACCAATGGAATGACTGACTCGGCTTTTACAGTGGTCTTGAGAAATGTCAATTTGCAGATCATGAGATTCTCTTTGAAAGTTCAACACTGGAATGACTTGCTTGATAACCATTAGCAAATTTTAACCCTAGAAATTCCAGTGTCTATTTCACGGCAGCTATACAGGAAAGTTGTTGAATATTTTGAAACTAATTTGACTGGAAACTGTTGCTAACAACAGTTTCCAGTCAAATTAGTTTCAAAATATTTAACAGAATATTTCTTACATAATAAATAGTTTGTGATTATGCTATGTATGGGTTAAAGTGTAAAAAGCCCACATCGTTTTGTTTTAACCCTTACCACTCTGGTGTCAAAATTCTAAATTTTCAAATTAAATTAAAAGATGAACTGGTGTTCATTTTTCAACAAATTTGGTGAGAGATGGTGCTGTCGTAGAATTGTTGGAAAATGTACACCAGTTTCTTTGACACTGACACAGTAAAAGATAAAATATTGACATCAGTGTGCTATGGATTAAGCGATTCTTAAGATAATTTATTAATTCATTTGGGATATTTTGCTCATCTTCTAATTATAAATCCAGAGATAGAAGATAACAATATAATTGGACGAACATTGTTCTGTTTTGTTTTCTAGGTATGGTTTCAACAGTGATGGACACGAGGTTGTCTACAGTAGACTAAGAAAACGGGCGGATGCCAGATTTGAACCAAGTAAGTTACCTAGCTTCTGTTAATGGCCAAGCCAGCCAAAACCAGCCTTTGCAGTGGTCTTGTGCAATGCCCATTTACAGACCAAGAGAAGACTATATTTGAATCGAGCCAGTCATTCCAATGGTAAATTTTCAAAAGTAGGTTTCTTGCTATGTAAATAGACATTTTCTATGAGAAATTTGAAATTTTCTGGACCAAATTTGAGCATTAATGGGTTTTAATAATAATAATAATAATAATAATAATAATAATAATACTACCATGATTCGGACTTGATAGCTTCTAATCATGTAATGGTCAAGACTGGTCAAGACAATTTCAATATTTGCTCATTGGATGTCTATTCACAGACCAAGAGATGGTTCTTTTTTAACAATTTTAGCACTGGAATGACTGGCCTTCGGTTATCGAGCCAGCCATTCCCAGGGATGTCCAAATTGCGCGAATGAAATGATCGTTCGTGTTCAGGTTTACGCTGCAGTTTTTCACATAACCCATTTTTCATTCGCGAGAAAGGTTGCCGATATTTCATAGAGTTTACTTCGGCTTACAAGCAGAAATCATATGCTAGAACTAAATATCTAAATGCCAAACATACCTACAATCATGCGTGCCCAGCCAGAAATATAAAATAATGCAACATTTGTTATCGGGAATGTTATGATAAACGGCACGTATGACGATCTGTCAAAATTCAACCATAGAACTATATATTTATGGATCTGTGATGCGCACTGACACGTTTTTTTGTAACTGCGCAGCTTTGTCCCACCGTGCTACAATAACAGAATAAACTGCGTAGTCACATTTTAACTATGATGTTGATGAGAATAAGCGAATTGAGAAACTTAGATGTACAACTTGTAATGAATAATGGAATGAAATTCAAATTGAAGCAAAGAAACGTGGTTTAAGAGGTGTCGTACTTGATAGTGTAAAACAGTACTTTGATGGTGTTAGCTATGTTCATAAGGCGAACGCAGAACAACACTGCAAGCCAGGATCCTTACATGAGCGTGCCTGTAACCTAAAATCACGACTTGCCCCCAGATCTACTGGTCCTAGCGGTGATGTTGAAACAACAAAACAAGAAAGCATGGGTACTTCAAGAATTGGATCAATGTTTTTATCATCAAGCACTGACTCATACACAAAGCTTTTTAGAACAGCTTTGCTTATTGTGATGAAAGAGAAGCCTCTTTCCAAATTTACTAACTGTAGAATTACAGGTTATCAATGGACTCAAGATATCTGTTGGTAAAACAAGTAGACAGGCGTGTGTTGAAATGATAGCATGCATGGCTGAAGTCATCAGAGAAGATGTCACAGAATTATTGAGAAACTGTAATTTTTTATCTGGTTTATGTGATGGCTCAGAAGCCAGAAAAACTAGAGAGTATAAAGAACTTGTGTACGTAAAATGCATAAGGGGAGTGCCAATATATCTTCTAAAATGTCAACGGATGAAGGACTTTGGTGGCACAGACGCAGCTTCACTTAAGCGATCATTTTTAGAAAGTTTCAAACTCTATAATATAGATTTTATTGGTACTGATGCATCAAAGATAGTTTCAGTATGTGCAGATAGTGCTTCAGTCAACTGGGGTAAGAGAACAGGGGCAATGTTAACATTGAAAACAGACATACCATCTCTACTGATCATTCATTGCTCCTTGCATACGTTTGAGTTAGCTATTGCAGATGCTTTTAAAACATCCAAAAAGTTTAAACAGATTGATGATAGGGTTGGGCGATTTTTCGATATTATCGTCAATATCGCGATATACCGAATACTGATACCGAAATCGTCATAATTTCGAAAAATCGTAAGTATCGTCAATACCGACAGGACGATATTGCACTTTTAACTGTGAGCATAATATAAATAACTAAGTTAGAAATGTCATACTCTTACCTCTATTTGGTCCAGTAATAGTCTTTAAGTAATAATCCAGTCTTTGTCTAAGGTAATAAAAACTTAATAAACTCCAAAATAATCTGTGTTCATTTAATTCATGGTTTGTTTGCGCTAATAAAATGATTTAAAGTACAAAATAATCCTTTGTTGTTCGCTTTTTATAATTACATAAATAGACGACGCCATGTTTTTTCTTGCCTCATTCTGAGTATTAGTCAGTGGTGAATACCATTTGCACCACCCACATTCCAATCTGATGGCGTCATTACTACAGGTCAATCCATTAGTCATTGATCTGCATGGTTAAACATTCTTCTGACCGTGAAAGATTTAAACTTTAAAACTTTTTAGGTCGATAGGAAACCACAACACTTAATCCCTTATCAATACCACGGCTTGGAATGGTCGGTGATGGGGAAGTTAATCTCTTGCTTTACCGTTATACGTTTTTATGTAACTTTATACAATATATTTAGCATTTTTAAACGAATCAGATCAAAATTCATTCCACATATAACATTACAGATTTATTCTAAGTGAGAAACAGCCGTAAAATAAATAATTTAGGCCTAATTATTTCTAGTCTTCAATCTGTTGTGGCAGTTTTGGCTGCAGTGTCAACTGGGTTAATTTCACACATCCCGGCTACGCCTTGAGATCAATGGATAGGACCGCTAAGTAGTGAGCGAATTTGAATAGGTCTACAATGCGGCAAATTAGTATTTAATATTACAGACCAAATAAAATCTGATATAATTGTTTCCAGTCTTCACGCTGGTTCTCGTTCAAAATCATGCAGTGTTATTTTATTAATTTGCATCGTCTACGATAGCGGCGGGCGTGATAACAGCTGTCGGAATTCTGCAGTGTGAATTCTGATTGGCTCAAGTATGATACGGCGGCCAATCAGCTTTCGTTCGGCGGAATTCCTTTCTGCGCAATGAAGTTAATGCGTATTCCTTGCTCAATCTTTTGACAGTTGTTGTGAGGTAAAGATAACACAAAATACAACACAAAAACAGAAGAAAATCCTTTATTTTTCTTATTTGTGATGAATACAGTTAGTTGGATTGCATTCGTTGCTTTAAACTGTATATTGAAGGGTGTCAAAGTGTGGAATTTTGTGTATTAAATATGTGGAAATGGCAATCATGGCGATCTCAATTTACGGTTTCAATGCAACAAATTTAATGAAAATAACATGTAGACACCACCAATTTGAAATACATGTTATTCTATGTTTACACCCTAACTCCACACCCCACCCAAATGACGATATATCGTGATACCGCGGTATTTTAATGAGATACCGATATCGCCCAACCCTAATTGATGAGATAATGCTATCGCTGTACTTGTTGTTTAATCATAGTGGTAAGAATTGGTGAATGCTACTGTTGCTTGCAGAAAGAATGGGAGTAAGGGTATTGAGATACCCCAAAACAAGTGGTACTCGGTTTCAGACTCACAAAAAGAGAGGATTAAACGTACTTTTGTTCATCTTCTGTGTGTTTTAATGCTTGCGGAAAATGTTGTCGAGATGACTGGCCTTGTAACTCCAGCCATGAAAACTAAGATCAGTGGATTTCACAAGAGGATGCTAAAATACAAATATGTAATATGCGTTGCACTGTAAGAAGAACTAGAACAGACAGCCCTAGTATCCTTAGTGATGGAGGCAGAAAATAGTTTAATTACTGACATATTGGATGTGTTGGATGAATGCACTGAAAAACTTGAGGAGATGGCGACTAGAGAGGAAGCCCTACCAGAAGTCATCGACAGATTTACATGCAGAAAGGAAAGTTCAGATGACAGTTTAGTACTAACTGCGACTGCCAGCAGTTTACTAGCTGTATTGACCAAAGAAAAATCTAAATTAACAGATCGACAGAGAGAGAGCCTTTCACAGAAAATAGTGAAAGAAGTTTCACACAGGCAGGAGTTTAAGCTGACTAGTGTGCTTTCAACAGAGAAAGAAGCTGATGCTATGAAGAAGGCGCTTCTAGGTGAAATAAAGGACTGTCACTAGTAGGTTTACTAGCTTGAAGACTCACACAGGCAGGAGTTTAAGCTGACTAGTGTGATTTCCCCAGAGAAAGAAGCTGATGCTATGAAGAAGGCACTTATAGGTGAAATAAAGGACTGTGTCTCTAGTAGGTTTACTAGCTTGAAGGCTGATGGTGTAGTAAGTGCAATGGTTATAGTTGACCACACCAGGTGGGACAGTAGTGATGAGACATATGGGATGGAGAACATTCATAAACTTTCTGAGCATTTTTCAAACCAGTTGATACGTAAAGATTATAATGTCATCCGTGCAAAATCAGAATTTGTAGAGTTGAAAAAACTCCAATGAAAACGCTACACATCTATCAAGAGTAAAATACTGTTTTGGGAGGAGATATTTACGTACCACTATGACTCATTTCAGAACATTCTACTCATCATTGAGATATGTTTATGCACAGCTTGGGCACACGGCACGGTAGAGAGAGAGAGGATTCTCGGTTGTAAGGCATGTAATCACAGAGCAGAAGACAAATCTAAGTAATGAGATCTTAGACAACTTAATGGTGATCAGACTGAATCTGCCTGTTCTTAGCAAATTCATAGCGGAAGAGCAGTATGAAGATAGTGCTATAGCCAGGGCAGTTGCCAAGTATCCTGTTTCGAATAAGTAGTGGTGGGACCTGAAAGCAGCAGTCCAGTCAAGCCCAGTAGAAGGAAATGAGGGACCTTCCACTTCAAAAAACCAGAAATTGAAATTGTAGAGCCTGAGACATCTGACTGCGAGACAGAGTCCTTAAATGACAACTGTTCTTCTGATGATGATAATTATGACTGAATTATTGATGAATCTTATCTCACTCAAGTATATGACCATAATCAATTACATCACATGTAAGTGGACGTCACAATCATAATTCACAGAAATACTCTGTCATGACCCTTTAAAAGTCTGTCAGTTGTACGAATTGTAAGTATGTCTTATTAGTTTCAAAATATTCAACAGAACGTTTATTAAATAGTGAACTAATTTGACTGGGCACTGTTGCTGTCAAAGGCAACAACAGCCCGCAGTCACATTATTTTCCAAATATTCAACAGGTTACAAAAATGTAGCTGCATAGTTACCTTGAAATTGTGATTCAGCATTCTGAGAATTCAGGATTCAAAGTATATAAATCAATTCCAACACGTGCAAAGCGGAGGTTAGATAGAGATGGGCGGGGCATAGCTAAATTGGATTCATCCATTAATTAAGAAAAAGTCACTGAATATGTTATATCATTCATTATATCAGTTCATTTATTGAATTTATTCTTAGTTACAAATTACAGTTCTAACAAATAATTGTTGTTTCATTACAGTTGAATTCAGTAGTTTAGTACGTTTATAAACAATCAGACATGAACAAAGATATTTCCAAAAATGTTGGTCCCAAAGGCAATCCCAGGATACTAATTAAGGAAAATTAATTACCTCTCCGTAGTGTAGAAATTTGTTTGAGTGTAGCTTTCATGACATCTGATTTTCAGTTACTTCTTTAGCGTTAACTGATGCCATGGTCGCTGGCTACTTATATCTGGCTGGCTGGTTAGTTCTTGTGGAGTCAAGTTACAGCATTGATTGTTAGAAGCTGGTATATGGTCACCCTCATCTCGGTTCATGGTTGGTTGATTCCAACTCGGCTGTGGCAGAACACAGACGTCACTGGACATACTACATATACTCAGTCATTAACATCGAAAACAATTTATTGAAATGAAATCTCAAGGATGAAATTTACAAACATAACCCAACCATGAACCGAGATGAGGGATGCCATATACCAGTGCTCTACCAATCAATACTTTCACTTGACTCCACAAGAACTGACCAGAGTGACATAGCCAGCGACCATCAGTTAGTGCTGAAGAAGTTACTGAGATGGTCATGAAAGCGGCATTCAAACAATGTATACATACCAGAGAGGTAACTAGTTTTCCGTATCATATGAACAATGTCATTGACTCCAATTCTTTGTATTACATCAGAGTGACTGTTAACAATAAACTCATAGACAGTCAGTACATCTCAATTTCAAACATTTGCTAGCTACAGCAGGACCGATCATCGTCACTTCTGTTTTGGATTCCTGAAAAAAAGGGTTACGCGAAGCAAATGGGTTATGGCAAAAAAATTTGCGTAACCCATTTTTGGGTTACACAAATTTTCAATTTGGACATGCCTGCATTCCAGTGGTAAAATTTAAAAAGAACGATCTCTTGACCTGCAAATGGACATTTCTCAAGACGAATATAAAGCCTAGTTTTGGCTGACTTGACCAGTAAAACTATTAACGCTCAGCACTCTGATGTCAATATTCTATCTTTTATTGTGTCAATAACAAAGAAATTGGTGTACATTTTTCAACAAAGTTGGTGGACGATGTTGCTGTCTACGACAGCACCATCTTCCCCCAAATTTGTTGCAAAATAAACACCAGTTCACCGTTTTATTTTAATTTGAAAATTTAAAATATTGACATCAGAGTGGGTTACGGCAAACTTTATTGATTTTCAAAATTTTCACACAAAACTGCGCTTCGTTATAAATTACATGTTCTAATTTCGCAATATTGATCGACAGATAAATAATTTGTGTTAACTGCCCTCGAGTTCATGAATTTTATTCTTTCACGACATTGCTCCTCCAAAGCTATTTATCATATTTAGGAGATATCAATAATTTATTGCGTGCAGTGCTGTAATTCAGTACATATCTACTTACCCCAGTCTTATCTGTTTTTCTGTCAGATAAACCGCAATCTGATTATATGTCCGATCGACGAAATATGCTGAATGTGAACTTTATTCTGGGTGAAAATTGGGTGTGGTCAGCTAAGGACTACAGGAAAGGTACTGCTTCATCCCAGCGGTCACTTGTCCTCTCATTTATCTGCTTATTGAGTGCTTTTAACTGTCTGCCTGCTGAATTTCTACAGAGTAGATTTTCCATTGAGTTTAACTCTGGGTATGCTGATATTTTGAAAACAATAAGCCACCAACAAATTTCAGTCAAATTGTTCTCAAAATATTCATCAGCTCCAGAGTTGTTGTTCATTGAAATGATTGTCTGGTGGCTTGCAGCAATCAATCAGTTAAAACATTTAAGCACTTGTTTCATGCCATTTCATTAGCTAAAGGAAAATGTTTGATGTATAAGAAATTGATCACTAAGACAGCACTGACCCTCAAATCAAATTGTTTTGAAAATATTCAACAGGCTTCATTATTTACATCCTTGGAAATTAAACATATACTAAATTAGGATTAACATTATCTACCTGTCTCTGTAGCTGAGAAAGCCCCGTTGTCGTACATTGCATGGCAGAAGAATTTTGCTTGGCTTGGGGAATTGTGGAATTGGAGTGATACTGACTATAGTCGAGGTATGTCAGATTTAAAGCAGGCATCCCCGGTGTGTTATTTGACGTTATAAATTTGTATATCTAGCCCTTTAGCTCTCACATAGCTGATCATTCCACCAGGCATGGAGAGTGCTCGACGCTATCGATCTGGTTTAGGGGGTTGTCCAGTGGAATGGGCTCATTTTGCCAGTCCCCTTGGTTGTCAGGATGCAAAAATGTCTTGGGTCTTAAAGCTGTGTATGAATAAAAATATAACACAAAATAAGCAATAAATAATTAACAGTCACAAACAAGCAGGCAGGCCATACAAGGTTGTGAAAACAGGCCGCTGAACACAGTAGCACAAAAAGTCTGAAGCTGCGTTACGATTAAGGCCACCAATGAATGTCACAGAGGGAGGAGCACTAGGCTTGCACGATTTTTGCTTTGAAACATCGCGATCGATTTTATAAAAAAAATCACGATTTTCAATTAAATCGTAGGTCCAAATTCCCAAAAGTATAAGGGGGGGGGGGAACGTGACTTGTTTCTAAAAGTTGAAATAAATGGCACAAAAATAGCACGAAATTCGAGCACATTTTCATGCGAGGAATTCTTACCATCCTACGTCTATGCTAAATGTATACCTTATATACATCATCGCGGGAGTGAAATTATTAATTGGGACCGCCTAAAGAAGATCAGTGGAAGATGCTGAATCGAGTGGGGGTGAACAGTCAAGCGAAACAGCCCTAAAGTTGAGGATGGTTATTTCTTTGATTTCAGTTAATATTCCCGGCAGTGGCCACTGCAGAGGTTAAAAAATTGTTCACCTCCTAACCATCCCTCAGAACTCTCCACTGTTCAGTCCTGGAGGGTTTTTACTAAGCCCGCTGCTGTAACACGGCAATGTGTTATCATGCAAACACCGCTGCCTGACTAGTAACTGAATTCAACTTTCCAGAGTACCCATCTATCAATCTGACGTCATAATCAGCTAATCAGCATGTAGGATGACATTGTAATCAATGTGTCATAAATGATTCTATTTGGCCCGTCTTTAACTCTTAATAGTCCGACACATTGTGCGAATTGTATGTCTCTACTATTTAATACACATGCTGTTGAATATTTTGAAACTAATTTGACGATGCTGTTGCTGCCATAGGCAGAAACAGCACCCAATCAACTTAGTTCCAAAATATTCAATAGCTTAACCTGTACAGTTTTCTGGAAATTGATAGGCAGGGAGTTCAGAGATCGATAGATCCCAACACTAGCGTGGTGTGGGTGGAGCTTAGATTGAGATGGGCGGGACATAGCCATGTTGTCTAACAGTGATGACACATTGTGGCACATGGCTTATAGCATCTTTCTTTTGTTTTTCACAAAATGTAAAATGCACTACATGTATTATTAGTCAGTCACGAAATATGATGATAAATTTCACTATTTAATGAAAAAGAATTTAATTCTGGAATCAAATGTTGCTTTTGTCTGTCACTATATTCTGCTGTGCATTCGTCAGTACTCTCAGTTGTGAAGCATTACATCTCTAACCCTTTCACCAACAAATCCCTGAAAAAGTAAATTCTTTACGATATAAAACTTACATGTATTCTGTTGAATATTTTTAAATTAATTTGTCGGGAAGCCGTTGCTGCCTAAGGCCGCCCTGCTATTGGTACTAAGCTTAATCACACGGTTATATATACATAGATGAAGCAGCATAAGTACATTGAGGTCACTCTCAAATGTCATTGTAACTGTTACATTGCTATAAAAACATATTATTTTGAAAATATTCAACACACGGGTGACCAGCTTGTCATGTTTGTTTGTCCGGAAAATCAGTTTTGATGAGCGCAAGTGCGCGTGGTTTGCATAGTGGGCAAGCACGTGATTTGTCTCCTCCAGTGGTTGCGCATGCAGAAATGCATACAACGCTATAACTTGTCTTTTACAGATTGCAAGGGCATAAAGATAATTCAACTAATCTATTTGTAAACCCTAAATATGTTTGTTATTATCATAACGCATCAGAATATTGAAAGAAAAATTGTTTGACACATGGATGATAACAAAATCCAGATATTTGATCAATTCAGAGGTCTGTTAAAAAATCCAAATTTTGTGCATAAATCTGGAGATATGGTCGTCCTGCAACAGAATATCTTTAAAGTGTAGCAAATCTGAATTTCGAGGCTATTAAGGCTGTTGAGTAATTTGAAGATACCCATGTATTTCCACGGGTTAGGCTAATAGCGGGATCAGATCTGTCACTCAACTATCTCGCATCTTAATCAAATATGTGACATATTAGCTGATGTCACACTCAAGATGACATATAGCTCTTACAAAAATCTAAATGTCTGTCACGAAGTGTATGTCTTTGATAAATTTACAATTAATAAACATTTTGTTGAATATTTTGAAACTAATTTGACTGGGAGCTGTTGCTGCCTGTTGCAGCAACAGCTTCCAGTCAAAGTAGTTTCAAAATATTTAACAGCTTACCTGTATTAAGTTACCTTAAATTTTAGATTCTTTGAATTCAGGTTTCAAAGTTACAAATCAATTTCAACACGCCTGAAAAGTGGGTGGATCTTAGCTAGAAATAGGTGAGCATAGCCAGCAATGGATCCCTCTATTTAATCTATGCTTTCTCTTGTGAATCCTCCTCAGCGCCAGAAGTACTAGGAGTTAACCTCGGCAGAAATAAGACATCTGCAGATCCTGTTGATGATTATGTTCAGGGTGTGAGGAAGTTTGCCGATGTCGCAGATTATCTGGTTGTCAATATATCCAGTCCAAATACACCTGGTCTCCGGGATATGCAGGGCAGCGAACAGTTGAAACAATTGCTGGATAAGGTGCTTTATAGATTATATCAAATTTATCACATAACCCAGCTTGTACTCCATTGCATTTATTACGCCTTTACATATCACTTTGGATCCCACTAGTGTTATAATGTTGTGCGGTAGTGACATGCACTGAAACTTTCCAGTTTATCTATTCATATGACGTCATAATGAACTACGTGACATGGAGGAGGATGTCATAATCAACTACAGCATGAATGACTCGATTTAGTCCGTCTTAATGCTTAATACTCCGACAAGTTGTATGAATCTTATTTCTTTACTGCGCAATAACATTCAGTCAAAAATTTGGAACTAATTTGACGGGGCGCTGTTGCTGCCATAGGGCTGCCATAGGAAGCAACACCACCCAGTGAAATTAGTTTCAAAATGCTCAACAGCTTACCAGTATAGTTTTCTGGAAATTGAGATTTAGAGAGCCTCCAGCCTCTTTGCTTTACCAGGTGACTTTATGTGGTACAAAACTTAAGACTTTCAAATCCCTGGAAAAGTAAATTCATTTCAAAGTAAATTATAATTTGCTGGATATTTTGAAATTAATATGACTGGAAACCCTTGCTGCCTAAGGCAGCAATGGCTTCCAGTCATATTAATTTCAAAATATTTAACAGCTTTCCTGTATGATTGCATTGAAATTGAGATTCCAGGAATTTATCGGTGAAGGGGTTATGTTAACATTTGCTTGATAGCTGTCCCCAAAACACATTGTTCCCACTGCTGTACTGTTAATACATGTATGTACTTTGTTTATTTTAATAGTTTTTTTACACGTCGTTTGTAATGTATCGTGATACGTATCATATCGTGCCACGCATTGCGATACGTATTGCATCATAATTTATGGAATCGTTGCAGTCCCATTGAATACCGGGTATTTATGTTTTGCATTGGAGGATATACCGGTACCATGTATTACTTTTGTGATTAATAAAAAATTTTTTGGCGATTTTATGACAAAAAATTTCACATCCTACAAAGCTAATCCAATCATATATTATACCATGTAATTGTATATATTGAGATGAGATTATTTCAGTTTTTGCATCGTACACAGTTACTTGGTGAACC
This sequence comes from Chaetoderma sp. LZ-2023a, assembly GCA_034401795.1. NCBI lineage: Eukaryota > Metazoa > Mollusca > Caudofoveata > Chaetodermatida > Chaetodermatidae > Chaetoderma > Chaetoderma sp. LZ-2023a. Next base: position 82,596,519 of record CM067367.1, read on the forward strand.
CTACTTGGATGTAGCTTTTATCTTCGGGTTTAATAAGCGTACACGTCTTTGAACTAGTAACAGCCTGTTGTTGCGCTTAACTTCCTGCTTTATCCCGGTTCTGTGGAACAACTTCCTGAGGTGTGCCGCATTAAATCAATAATCATGTTTTAGGACGGGGAGAGTACTGCGTTTTATTTCATTAGTGATTAAATAACGCTTGTAATTGTGCAGTTGCATAATTACTGGATAGTTTAAAATAAATTGACTGAAAGTTGTTGCTGCCAGTGGTAGAAACAACTTTCAGTCAATTTCTTTTAAAGGTAATGATAAGAATTCAAGTTTTAACATATCCTGTGATTTGAACAGCAATGAGGTGTAGAAAGAACCTTTATTCCTTGAAATTCTGGTGCCTCAATTTCAAGACAAATATACCAGAAAGCTGTTGAATATTTTAAAAGTAATTTAACAGGAGCCTGTTGTTGCCATAGACAGCAACTGCTCCCAGTTAAATTGCTTTAAAAATATTCAACAGAATATTCGTTACATGATAATGAATGAATCGTTTCTGGTATATGAGGGTTAAAAGTAATTCTATATAGTTTGTGCATCGGGTTGAAGATGCTGTGTAGTGATGATGACCCAAATGATGGACGCACTTCAAATATGGACTTCGATAATGGCCTGCGAAATGTGTTAACGCGGGTAAATTAGCTAATGACTTGGTTTTATTACTAAATGCACAGCACATATGCAAAGGCTAGTAAATCAGTGTTATATCTGATGTATATAATCATGTTAATGGGAAAATATAGAGACATTAAAAACACTTTGCATACATTTTGTCGATGTACATCATTGTTATTTTTTACAGAAGATTAACATGGTTATTACAAACTTGCTGCTCAAAACACAAAACACGTTCGTTTAAAGATAATATATCAAAGATGTTCTGCTTATAAAATTTGTGTATTTGATTTTGATTGCATTTTTTATACCCCCCCCCCCAAAAAAAATTTGGGGTGGTATGTGATGGCACGGGCGGGTGGGCGGCAGAGTGGTGTCCGGATGATAACTCCATTACCATTCGTCGGATGACTGAAACTTCATAGCAGGGTTGGGCTACCTGTGCGGAAGAAATCTCTCAAAATTGACGATGATCCTAAATCCAAGATGGCCACCAGCCACCGGCGGCCATCTTTAAAATTGATTTCCAGATGATAACTCTGTTACCGTTTATCGGATCGCTTTGAAACTTCATAGGTTGGTTGAACTAGGTCTTAAGAAGAAAATTCCCGAAATCGACAATGATTCGAAATTCAAGATGGTCGCCAGCCCCAGTGACCATCTTGAAAATTGGTTTCCGGATGATAAATCCGTTCCCATATATCGGATCGCTTTGAAACTTCATATGGTGGTTGGACGTCTGGCGAAGAAACCTATCGAAATCGACAATGATCTGAAATTCAAAATGGCTGCCAGCCAGCAGCGGCCATCTTGAAAATTGGTTTTCGGATGATAACTCTGTTCCCGTTTATCGGATCGCTTTGAAACTTTATAGGGTGGTTGGACTAGGCCTCGAGAAGAAACTTGAACTCGACAATGATCCGAAATTCAAGATAGCCCCAGTGCCCATCTTGAAAATTGGTTTCCGGATGATAACTCCATTCCAGTTTAACGGATCGCTTTGAAACTTAATACATGGTGGTTGGACTAGGTATGGGGAAGAAACCTAGTGAAATTGACGATGATCCGAACTCCAATGTGGCCGGTGGCCACAGGCTGCCATCTTGAAAATTGGTTTCTGGATGATATCGCTGTTACCATTTATTGGATCACTTCATAGAGTTGTTGGATGTCTGGGGACGAAACCTATCAAAATTTATGATAATCTGAAATCCAATATGGCCGCCAGTCATCGACGGCCATTTTGAAAATTTGTTTCTGGATGATAACTCCTTGACCGTTTAACGGATCACTTTGACATTTCATAGGACGACTGTTATGGGTCTGATGAAGAAATAAATATTTTCTGATAACTCATTCATTGGTTTGTCATCATGGCAGGGTATTATGCGCCGTTTGTGGAGCGCTTGTTATATTGTGATTTTATATGATTAAAAATTAAATAATCGAATAATCGTGAATACTTTCTACTGCACAAAATATTTCAAAACCTACTTTATAATTATTCTTTAATGCGATTAGTCACGAAAGTTGACATTTTACTCGGCGAACGTATGTCCATTTGTAGGCCAAGTGAAAACTATTTTTGTAGAGTGTATCACTGTAATGAGTAGTGTGAGCATCAAGCCAGGCATTCCAGTGATTAATTTTCAAAGATACTCTTTTCTTGGCCTGCAAATAGACATTTCTAAACACCATTGTAGCTTCCGTCATTGATATACCTTTGTTGTTATATCTGGGTAATTTGTATTCAGGCTGATTAATCGAATAATCACGATTATTCTTAAATAATCGATCATGATCACCTGAAGCAATAATCGCACAAGCTTAATAGCAGTGCATAATCTTCAAAATATCTTGATTTCATTATTAATCATGATTTTATGCGTTGCTAAGCAGATGTTTTTTAAATCATGAATAATTTACAGCCAACTATTGAATATTTTGAAATTGGTGTGACTGGAAACTTGTTGTTGTCTTAGTAAAGTAGAGAGGTAGCCAAACCCCTGGTAATGGAGGGATCTGATCTGTCAGTTGATTATCTGATGTCATAATCAAATACATCATGGTAACTGACATCACAATCAAAATGACGTAAAGCTCTGTGATGGAAATCAAAACGATTGTCATGAACTGACCTTTCCATTTTTAGCTAAGCTCCACCAACACCTCACTCGTGTTGGGATTGATCTATCTCTGAACTCCCTGATTATCAATTTCCAGAAAACTATACAGGTAAGCTGTTGAATATTTTGAAACTAATTTGACTGGGTGCTGTTTCTACCTATGGCAGCAACAACGTTCAGTCAAATTAGTTTCAAAATATTCAACAGCATGTTTATTAAATATTAGAGACATACAATTCTTACAATGTGTCATACTATTAAGAGTTAGACGGGCCTAATAGAATGATTTATGACGTAATGAGTATGACATCATCCTACACACCGCTTAGCTGAGTATGACTTCATATGACGTCAGATCATCGATGAATACTCAGGAAAGCTGAACTGTATGTATCTAGTGAATTTATAATTTAATAAACATTCTGTTGAATATTCTGAAACTAAAAAAGTGGGTGGGGCTTACCTAGAAATGGCCGGAGCATAACTAGAAATGGATACCTCTATTCACGGATAATTTGCAAAGATATTAAAATAGCATTCTCTGTGATTGGCTTAAGAATGTGATTCTGTACAATTTAGCTAATATTGTGATGAATGATTTGAAAATAGACTGAAAGTAGTCTTCTGTCCAAATTATTTCCAAAATATTCAATAGCGTTGTTATAACGTTGTTTCTAAAATTGAGATACCAATGCTTGGATGAAATGGTTAATACATGGATTACTTTAAGAACACGCTGAAGATGCTCCTGTTCAGACCACTCAATGGAGTGATCTGATCTGTCACTCAAGTATCTGACATCATAATCATATACATCACATGAAAGCTGATGTCACAATCAAAATGACGTAGCTCCTTCATGAAAATCAAAAAGCGTGTCACTAAAGTGTATGAATTGTATAATAACATGCATAGAAACTGGGTGGGGCTTACCTAGAAATGGGCGTGGCATAGCATGAAAAGGATCCTTCTAGTATGATATGTTCTCGTTGTTGTCAGGTGATAGCAGAGCGTGATTCCTCGAAAAGCTCACACAGGCCTCCAGTACTTGTTAAAATTTCACCAGATCTCTCTGACAAGGACAAGCAGGACATCGCTGCAGCCATTACAAGACAGGAGGTATGGAAACTGTCTCACACACTCAGTCTAACCCATTCGCAAAAATCCCAATAATAGGTAGGCTGTTAAATATTTTGAAACTAATTTAGCTGGAAGAATCTGTTCCTATTCCTGTCTTTGGTAGAAAAACCTTCCAATTGAAGAATCTGCTATCCCTTGAAAATTAATTTTACAGAGTTTGGACCTGTGTTTAACCGTTTAACACTCATATCATCCAAAAATGGCTTCTGTAGTGGTCTTGAGAAATGTCCATTTGCAGACCAAGAGGCTATTTTTGAAAATTTACCACTAATGACTGGCTTGATAACCAAGCCATTCATTCCTATGGTAAATTTTCAAAAATAGTCTCTTTGTCTGCAAATGGACATTTTCTGAGAAAATGTAAATTTTCTTGAACAAATTCAAGGGTTAAAGGGTTAATCGTGACACTTTCTTTATGATAGCGCTCACACAGGCATAAAATACAGATGTAAGATGAAGACATATTTTGATACTCGCAATGTCATTTACTTACTCACTTGCACACTTTGTCACAAACTGTATGTGGGGAAACTAAACGTGAGTTCCACATATGTGTGAAAGAACCCTTTAACCCTCGAATTCGTTCAACAAAATTTCAGTTTTCACATAGAAAATATCAATTTACAGACCAAGACAAGATTATTTTTGAAAATTTACCAGTGGAATGACTTGCTTGGTTATCGAGCCAATCATTTCAGTGATAAATTTTCAAAAATCATCTTCTCTTAGTCTGCAAATGGACGTTTCTCAAGACCACTGCAGAAGCCGTTTTTGGCTGATATGAGGGTTAAAGCGTTAATTAAAAAATACAAAGATTCAACATTTAAATTTGTCCAATCATAGCGGACAGAATGTGTCCTTTAAAATTATACAAGTTCTTCCTCACAACCCTGAGGATCCTGATAAAAAAACTTATATCAGAAACGACCAAGAGAAATATTGGATACACCAACTCCATATGCTGAATCCCATTGAAATTAATCATGCAGATTGGTGATTCCAAAACCAGAGTTGTGTTTAAGTTCTTTATGATACACTGATATTTTGAAACTAATTTGTCTGAGTGCCATTGCTCTCTATGACAGCAAATTGTTCCAGTCAAATTGGTTTCAAAATGCTCTCCTGTGTACTTGTGTTGAAACTGAGACACTAAAATTTCATGAGTTATAGGGTTAACATGACGCCTAGGTTTTGGAGGTCTCTTGGACCCACTGGTATATTGTAGTTTCATAATTTCCTCCTTTATATAGGAGCACCACCCAGACTGACAGAGTCGCTGCTCATTGAAGTTCCTGGACACACATGTATCCGCACCCCTTGGGGGTATTGCTTCAATTATTTGTAATGTATTTACAGACAATCTAGATAGCGCACCATGAGGTTGCTCACACCGTTGCTGACGGTAGGTTGTTAGAGCAGGCTGCTAGCTATGCTGCACAGCGGAGTCCAGTCTGCACACATCTGTACCATCTGCCTTTTTAGATAGGCATCTTACAGGCTTTAGCTATGGCATCACGGAGATACTGATGGCAGGGCTGACATCTAATATTGACATTATCACAGCGTGTTTCACATGTGAGCTTCCGATACAGGCGTATTTCACAAGTGAGCTTCCGATACAGGGCGAGTTCTTTTATGTCCCCTGTGGTACAGACACCACAAGACTCGGGACTGACGGCTTTACACCTCTGAAGGACGTATCATCATGACATGTGAATGATGTATGGATCAAAGTTACACCTTTTATACCATTTTAGAAGTCACTGTGACCCCTGTCCACATCATTTGGGGCTTCCAAAATGCATTGTGGGGGTATATACCATCAAAAGCACCCTTTTGAGAATGACTAATTTGGACCATGATGTACACGTATCATTCACAACACGACAGTAAATCTCAGAAATAACATAAAATGTTTCCAAAACAAAATGAAATGTTCCATTGAATATTTTGAACATAATTGGATTGGAAGGCATTGCTGCCTTAAGCATGCAGCGACGTCTTCCAATCTAATTATGTCCAAAATATTCAACAGAACATTTCTAACATCATGTTCAAAATTGTACTAACTAACATGTTTCTGTTTTTGCTCTTAAGTTATTTCTGAGCTGTACTGTAATCTAATTTATATATTCGTTGTCACGATAATTGATATATAATCAATATTTCAGAAACGAATAGATGGCCTAATTGTCAGCAATACAACAGTTCAGCGGCCAGAGAGCTTACAAAGTCGACATAGATCAGAGACAGGTGGGTTGAGTGGAGAACCATTAAAGGAGCTCTCAACACACACAGTTAAAGACATGTACCGTTTGACTGAAGGTGAGATAGCATTGTGGTTTAAGTTTGTCTCTCTATATACTGTCGCTTGTCCGTCAAACATTTTCTTTAAAATACTACTACTGATTATCTGCCTGGCAGATTTTTGTCAAACTTGTCTTGAATAACACTACCATGATAGGCTAGGTAGGATTGGTTAACCGATGAATTCCCCACATCTCATGCTCAAGGCAGGAAAACTTGAATATTGTGAAATTAATTTCATTGGAAGGCATTGCTTCAACAGAATAAGTTTTATATCGTAAAGAATATACTTTTTCCGGGATTTGTCGGTGAATGGGTAAATGTTTTGATTGGTCTTAGATTTTACAAATATTGTCTGGATATCACTTAACCCTTGAAATTCCAGTGTCTCAATTTTAGAAGAATTATACAGGAAATCTGTTAAATATTTCAAAACTAATCTGACTGGAACCTGTTGCTGCCTATGGCAACAACAGCTCCCAGGCAAAATGGTTTCAAAATATTCAATAGAATATTCTTTACATCATAAAGAATTTGGCATTGCAGGGGGTTAAAAGACTAAACCTCATTAACTGCTAGACTGATTTTAACCCTTTAACACTTGAATTTGTTAAAGAAAATTTAAATTTTCTCAGAAAATGTCGATTTGCAGACCAAAAGAGGACTATTTTTGAAGATTTATCACTGGAATGACTGGCTCGGTTATCGAGCCAGTAATTCCAACGATAAATTTTCAAAAATAGTCCTCTTGGTCTGCAAATGGATATTTCCCAAGACCACTGCAGAGGCCATTTTTGGCTGATATGAGTATTAAATGGTTAATGAAACTCGGCTGAAAGGATTCTATGGAGATAGGCTTCTGAACATATATATACAGAAATTTTATTGGTCAATTCTGTTCACGGCCCTGTTGGAGTTTGTAAAAGTATCCAGTTAATGACTTAAAGACTGTTACTCATTAATCACTGGGTTAATTTCGACCAAACCTGACTGGAAGGAATCTTTTAGCCATCTTGGATTTTACAATTTAACTGTCCGGCAAATCATTTTAAAAGCTACTCATTAGCAACTGCACCAATTTCAGGGATGTTGTAAGGTCTAGGGCAGCAGCATCTCCCAGTACAATTAGTTCAAAATATTTTTTAAATGTTTATTGAATTGTAAATTCATAAAAGACACACAATTCTTACACTAATGATGGGCTTTTTGATTCTTGTGATGGAGCTATACGTTAATATGATTGTGATGTCAGCTAACTAGTGATGTAATTAATTCTGACGTCACATGGGTGACAGATTGGATCCTTCCATGAACCTTTTAAGCCTCGACTTTGTTCAAGAAAATGTCCATTTGCAGACCAAGAGAAGACTATTTTTTTAAATTTACCACTAGAATGACTGGTTAGATATAATCGAGCCGGTCATTCCAGTGGTAAATTTAACAAAATAGTCCTCCCTTGGTCTACAAATGGATATTTTCAAGACCACAGCAGACGTTTTTGGCTGATATGTGGGTTAAAGTGTTAAGGACATGGAGGGGGGGGGGGGGGGGCATAAATCGTGTCATTCTGGTTAGAAATATTTTTCAAAAACAGTTTTATTTGTTATTTTAGGCAAACTTCCTATTATCGGTGTTGGCGGAGTTTGCAGTGGTAAAGATGCATATGACAAGATCCGAGCTGGTGCTTCCTTAGTGCAGCTATATACAGCAATTATGTATGAGGGCACGCCTGTTGTGGGCAAGATTAAGCGTGAATTAACAGAATTATTAGAGTGAGTACAAGTAGTCAGGGAGACAATTCTCACGAGACCTAATTAAGGTTCTCATATATTGATAAAAGATACATATCCTAACTAAATTTAGGACTATTTGTTACTTTATGGACACTTTAACTAACTAGGAGTGTAGCAACCATTTTAGATAGATATTTGTTGGCACCCTTATTATAGATTCTATTGTCTTTGCCAGTGCGCAATTGTTGGCATAAAACCATTCTCGTAATGCTAATGCTAGTCATTCTTCTGCTGGCTTCCACGCTGAGCGTATAGTAAGTGCTTAGTTTATTACTTGTTGTATATTTCCTATGGTGCAAGTGAAAACAAATATACATATAACAAGTTTACTGGAAAATGTTGCTGCTTATGGCAGCAACAGCTTTCCGTCAAATTGTTGTCAAAATAATCAGCTGATAATACAATTGTCACTAGGTACAGATTTGATGACAATTTAGCTGAAGCACGGTGATGCAACAACCTTCGATAAAATTGTTCTCAAAATAATTAGTAGGGCTGTCAGTATTGCAAGCTTTGCTGAAAATGTCGAGCAACTTTATTGACATAACAAATAGTCCTAAATGTAGTTAAGATATATGTTTTTTATTAATATATGAGAACTTTAATGAGTTGGTTCCACACACACATGCTAGGTTTGTCACTTGGATTTGATAAACAGACCCTAGTGGATAATTCCTAGTTACATTGTACAACTCAAGTAGTGCACATGGCTAATTTTCAAAATTATGCCATCTTCTTTTCATTCGCTGATCGTACCGCCAGTCCTGTAAGTGACTATCGACATGATCAGAAGCGTTAAGTGCGTGGATCCATGGTTTATTAGAGTGCGGCCTGGAACCTCCGTGTTCAGCACTCGAGGTTTCTGTCAGGGTTACCTCACCCTTACCTCCTTTAGTCGCCTCGTACGACACGCAGAGGATATGGAAGGTGTATTCTAAGCCCCACCTACAGGGCAATTATGCCATCTTATTTCCCAGTAATTGCTATTCAAGCCATTACCAGGTATATAATTTAATGTCTATAATGAATTCATGAGTGGAAACTATGCTGTCAGTAGATCAAAGCATCCCTTCACACAGGTGACATGGCCCCTTGAACAAACAATCAATCAAGACAGTAAGAGCCGGGGTAGCTTCATAGACATCAGTAAGCAACTTGAAGCTCTTAAGAGGTGCGCCAGCTTTAACATTATATGACTGTGGAGCAATGGAACTTTCCAGTTTTAGCTCTGCCCCGCCCACCTCTAGCTAAGCTCCACGCACACTTCGCCGTGTTGGGATCGATCGATTCCCGAATGCACTGCTATCAATTTTTATGAAAACGATACAGGTAAGCTGTTGAATATTTTGTAACTAACTTGACTGGGTGCTGTTGTTGCCTATGGCAGAATATTTATTAAATAGTAAAGACATAGAATTCGTACAACAACGCATAGTCCGTCACATACTTATCTACGTCATAATGATGTCATTGTTAGCTCACCTGGCTTGAAAGGCCAAGTGAGCTTTTGCCATGGCATCCGTCCGTCCGTCAAATCGTTTCTCCTTAACAATTTGACCGATTTCAATTAAATTTGGCTGGAAAGATCCTATGCTGGTACCATCGACATTTTTTTCCAGAATTATGATTGGTCAATTTTTTGGTGTAAAAATCTTAGATCTTATGAAAAATTTACTGGAAATTGTCAAAATGCTACTCCTCCTTAGCTACTTGAGATATTTCAACCAAATTTGACGAGACTGATTCTATGGTCGTAGGTTCTAGAACATCTATTCAAAATTTTGATTGATCAATTTTTTGACTGAAAACCATAGATTTTATGAAAAATTTACCAAAAATTGTCTAAATGCTACCTCCTCCTTAGCTACTTGACATATTTCAACCAAATTTGGCTAGTCAGATTCTATGGTGGTAGGTTCTAGAATTTCTATTCAGAATTTTAATTGATCAATTTTTTGGGTTAAAATCTTAGATTTTATGAAAAATTTACCGGAAATGTTAAAAATGCTATTACTCCATAGCTGCTTGACATATTTCAGTCAAATTTGCCTAGATGGACTCTAGTGGTAGGCTCTAAAGAATCATTTCAGAATTTTAATTGATCAATTTTTTGGCTGAAAATGTGAAATTTAACTAGATCAATTCTGTGATGGTGGGCTCTAGAACTACTATTCAGAATTTTGATTTATCAATTTTTTGGGTGGAAATCTTAGATTTTATGAAAAATCTACCGGAAATGGTCAAAATGTTACTACTCCTTAGCTGCTTGACATATTTCAGTCAAATTTGCCTAGATGGACTCTATAGTGGTAGGCTTTAAAGAATCATTTCAGAATTTTAATTGATCCATTTTTTGGGTGAAAATGTGAGATTTTATGAAAAATCTACCGAAAATGGTCAAATGCTACTACTCCTTAGCTGCTTGACATATTTCAACAAAATTTGACTAGATGTAATCTATGGTTGTAGGCTCCAGAACATCTATTCTGAATTTTGACTGATTAATTTTTTGGGTGAAAATCATAGATTTTGTAAAAAAATTACTGCAAATTGTCAAAATGCTACTCCTCATTAACCGCTTGGCAGATTTCAACCTAGTTTGTCTGGAAGGAAACTATGGGCATAGGTTTCAGAACATGTATACAGAGTTTTGATTGGTAAATTTTTTTTATGAAAATCTTGAATTTTATGAAAAGTTACTGGATATCACTTAAAACGCTACTCTTCATTAACTGCTTGGGTGATTTCAACCATACTCAGATGGAAGGACCCTATGGCAGCAGGCTTCAGATCTAGTTTACAGAATTTTGATTTGTCAATATTTTGGTGGCCATCTTGGATTTCAAAGGTTTTGGTAAATCAGTTAAAAGCCTACACCTCATTAACTGCTTGGCAGATTTCAATCCCCTAGGTGGGTAGGCTTCAGAACGTATATATACAGAATTTGGGTCGATCAATTCTTTTGGTGGCCATCTTGGATTTTCCGAAATTTATCCATCATGTCTAAGTGCAAATGCTAATGGGCCAAGTGAGCATCGCAGGCCCCATGTTTATGATGTCATTCTACACGTCACGTAGTTGATTATGATGGATGAATTAAGTAGAAAGGCCCATTACTACCTCAGTGAGAGATATGTGCAGAATTGGTGAGTCTGAGCATGTTAGAACACAAAGACTGTTCTCAATGCAGGATCAAACGAGATGAGGCAGATGTGCAGAAACATATACGCGTCTTTGACTCTCAGTTGATGGCAAACCCATCTCATTTTGAAGGACCACAAGCTGAAGGTGATGAGTCATTGCCATTGAGAAATTTTGACACTGGACTAGTTGCGCCACAGCAAACTTCCTGGAGAACCAAGATGGATTACTTTCTTTAGACAATTAGCAATTGCTGCTACATCTCGATTTATTGAGTTGCAAGGCATTCTCAGCTATGAGTTGTCCGCATTGCCATTTACCTTGCCTCACAAGGATGGTACTCTGAGAAAGACTGAATGATAAGTGTGTTTATGAAGGTGTTAGAAACCAAGGTTGATGTACCTCCGAACATTGCTGTATCAGAACACAAATTATCAACTGCCATTATTATTGGCAGAATGGCAATGATACAAATGACCCGTGGCTTTCATTCCTTGGATTGCATGCCTTAGCCGGAAGTGACACTATGTCATCTTTCTTTGTGATTGGCAAGAAAAAGGCATGGACAGTTCTTGAGAAGCGCTGATGATCACCTAAATCTACATAAGCTAGGGGAGGAGCAGGAGGTATCTGAGGAGCTGTTATCATCATGTGAGAGTTTTATCTGTAAGCTGTGTACGGCGTCATCAAAGGCAGAAACAAATATCAACTATCAGATATTGGCTTTTCTGTTAAAAGCAGCGAACGAATGAAAATCTGCCTTCGACGAATGACGGTTTTTGACTTTAAGTTGATCAAGTTAATTTTCGGAGAATGTTCCGAGCCAGAAGTCTTCTAGCCTAACAGGATCTACCATCGCTTGATTGCAGAAAGAAGATGGTCGGCTAAGACCTGTATTGATGGGGAAGGAACCAGCTCTGAAACGATGTATGGTGCTAACATCATGCAGCTGCAGGCCATCTTTGATTTATGCAAATTATACGAATTTACACCACATGCCAGGTTTACAGTGTAGCTAGAAATATTGTATATGACCTAATGAATCACTTACATGTGTTAAACCGAGCATGTGAGGGGGTGTTGAGCGAAAAAAGATTTTGATGGTCTGCACTAAATGGATTACAGTCTAAAACGCTGGGGTTTAGCTCAACTGGCCTGAAAGGCTCTTAGGGCATGGCAATGATCCGTTGTGCATTAACCTTTAAGCTTTAAAGGACTCCTCATTAACTACAGGGCCGATTTCAACTAAATTTGGCTGTAACGACCCTATGCCCATAGACTCCCAAACTTGTATACAGAAATTTGATTGATAACATTTTCCAACAACCATCTGGTATTTTCAAAAAAATTCTGGAAAATTGATTAAAAACTACTATTCATTAATCATTATTCAGATTTTATCAAAACTTGACTGAAACGACCATAAAAGAATGGTCCAGGTGAGCGTCTGACATGCATCAAGAAAGTGTTAGTATTTCAATGAGTTTATCCTATCTCAATACAATTTTACAGATTTGTTTTATACGATCATTGCATCCAATATCCATCATAATGAAAATGATTTTCAATTTTTTGTCCATACTTTTACATGGTTTATTAGTTTATTTCTGAGTGCACCGAATATTTAAAAAATGTAAAGTTTTTCAATGGACATTTACTTGACGGTTTTCAGTGCAATGCACTCCCAACCCGGGGTCTTGTCACAAATTAAGCTTTGGAGATAAGTTATTATTCTGTAGGTTTATTGAAATTTTGTGTTTCAGTCATAGTAATTAATAATTATTTATTTATTCCTCAGGGCTGATGGTTTTACCAGTGTTTCACAAGCTGTTGGCGCCGATCATAAAGTCAAATCCTGACACAGAATCCAGCATTAGACTATTAGAATGATTAGTGCATGTTTGTGAAAGACCACGTGATTAATGACATACTCAGTGGCCTTTCTACTTTATCCATCCATCATATGACATCATAATCAACTTTGTGACGTATAGAATGGCATCACAATCAATGACATAGAATGACTTAGATAAGAACATCACGAATGCATAATTGAAGACTATGCGTTGTTGTACAAATTGTCTACTGTTTAATAAATATCCTCTCGACTATTTTGAAACTAATTCGAGAGGGCGCTGTTAGGCAGCAACAGCATCCAGTCAAATTAGTTACAAAATATTCAACAGCTTAACTGTATAGTTTTCAGGGATCGATCAATCCCAACACGGCGAGGTGTGGGTAGAGCTTAGCTAGTGATGGGTGGGGCATGGCTAAAACTGGAAAACCCATAATGTGCTAATTGTAAGATACCATAGAGACGATTGGATTGGATCTAGAGTTGTAGTGTGTAGTTGTTTTAGATCTTATGGCTGTGTATTTTCATAAAGAATTCACATTTTGCCATTGTTTTTTAACTCACTAGGTAGCCTGTACTGCAGAGATTTTATTTGTGATAAATTTTACTTTAGATCTAGTTGTTTAGTTATTGCCTCATCTGTTAAGATAATTGTCAACTACAAATGTGCTGCATTCTTGTCATCTGCTCACTGCATATGCGTTAGTGGTTGACAATGAGACAAGGAACCAGTCTAACATGACGATAGTGTGGTGTAATGAATCGAGTGGGAGAAAAATATGCTAGCAGCATGGAGCATTAGTAGCATAAAGGCTTGATATTGGCTGTCAACCAATGTTATGCTATTCATTGAAGGAAATCCGCATTATCGACAATAGAATAAGATATACGTCAAATTTATCGACAATCTTATTAAATTTTCAGTAACGTACATCATGTATGTGGCTGTAATTATGTCTTCAACTTAATTCTTTCACTGATAAATTCCCTGTACCTCAATCTCGGGGGAAACAAACAGGAAACCTGTTGAATATTTTGAAATTAAAATGACTGGAAGCCACTGCTGCCTATGGCAGCAATGTCTTCCAGTCATATTAATTTCAGAATATTCATCAGAATATGCTATAAATCGTAACAAATTTACTTTTTCAGGGAAGTGTCATTGAAAGGGTTAAAAAATGAAGCAATGTTTTTGTGATTGTTTTATTATCCTAGATTACTATATATACACCTGTGCAAAAGTTAAGCACCAGCAAAAACAATAGAACGTAGAAACATGATGGTACAACTAGGCTGCCATACTTTTTGTCCCCGCGTTAGCTGACATAATTCAAAGTACGAAATGCACATGCATGCATGACTTCACGCCGCTTGATGTCCGTGCGTGGCGGGAAACAGCACACGTGTTCAGTTATGTAAAAGTCCAGTTTGAGGTGTAGAACATTACATACAGATTTAGGCGACAAGATTAGGAATTTTGTGTTCATGACCGTGGTTTATTTGTACAGAGAGAATTAGCTCTTGATTGTGAACCGCTATGGCAAGACGAAAGTTAAGTGATCGTGTGAAATGGCAAATCATAGGCATGCATACCACTGGTATGTCATGCAGAGAGATTGGCAGACAGCTGAACATTAACCATACTGTAATCAGTTTGATTGCAAAACATGGGAAAACTAACGAGGTGAAGGACAGGCCTAGATCTGGAAGACCGAAGAAGACTACTGCCCGTGATGATCGAGCCCTAGTACGCCTTGTTAGGAGATCTCCATTCACCAACAGCAGAGTGCTCAGCCAGCAATGGGAAACGCGCAATAGAGTGTCAATGTCTACCGTCAAAAGGAGACCGTATGCTGCTGGCATGAACGCTAGGAGACCTGTCAGACGTCCTCTCCTCACTGCACACCACAAAGAGGAGCGTCTGAGGTGGTGCAACGAAAGAAGACACTGGAACATGAGATCCTGGAGACGGGTACACTGGTCCGATGAAAGTCGGTTCCTGCTTCATGCCACAGATGGTCGAACTCGTGTATGGAGGTCCAGACGCACGGCGTACGACCAACGTAACATCATGGAAGAAGTTCCATTTGGTGGAGGTTCCGTTATGATATGGGGGTGCATCTCATTTGATTGTAAGCTGGATCTGTTGACTGTACCTGGAACGCTAAATGGACAAAGATATCAAGATTCCATACTGGATAGAGTTGTGGTCCCTCATTTTGTAAATCATGCACCTGGAACCCACCCTATATTCATGGATGACAACGCCCGACCACATCGTGCTAGAGCTGTGCATGAATACCTCCGCCAGAATGCCATCGAAACCCTACCATGGCCAGCAAGGAGCCCTGACATGAACCCTATTGAGCATATCTGGGACATTCTGGGAAATATGGTGAGAAGGAGGGATCCTCCTGTGCAGAACCTACAGGAATTAACAGACGCACTCCATCTTGAATGGCAACGAATACCACAATGGCGTATCAGTCGGTTGGTGACCAGCATGAGACGTCGTGTCCAGGCCGTCATCCAGGCACAAGGTGGATATACCCGGTATTAATAATGACAGTCTCAAACTCGTGCACAGATGTTAAACTTCGTTTTCAGACACCATTAATGACAATCTAGCCACGTGTGTCAACTGTAGGGCAATAGTTGTCAGTTGTGTCAACGTAACCATATTCAGGCCTCGTTTTCAAGTTCAAACAAAAACATAGTGTTTCCCCACCATCATAATCAGCATTCCTACTAGTTGCATTATTACCTCTTGCACTAAGATGGATGGGTACATAAATGTTTATGCTATTGCTTTCTTCATAGCACATGAATATACCCTCGCATGTGCGTAAAAATAGGGTGGTGCTTAACTTTTGCACAGGTGTATATGATTAATAAAAGCAATCAAAGAATGCACACCCTTGCCCTCCCGTTTTTAGCTCTTTTTTGTCCCCTATTGTATTGCATCATGACAAAAGTTGTGGAATGATCAAAGTCTGAAAATCATTTGACAGTAACACCCTTTCTTTTGTTAAAATCTTGGCGAGCTTGCGCTCGAGATACAGCTCTTTGATCTGGATGACAGCCAAAGTCTGATAATGCACGTGCACAGCAAGTTCCTTTGTCGTGTTAACATTTGAGCCAAATCTGATCAGTTGTTTGAGAAACGCCTCCGGACACATACATATGGACACATACATACGCACGAATGTGCACACACACACGAGGGTAAATATTGAATAATGAACAATATTCCATTTCTGGAAATTGATATAGTCTTTAGCTCACCTGGCCACAATGGCCAAGTGAGCTTATGCCGTGGTGACCATCCATAGTCCGTCAACTTTTTCTTTAATCTACTTCTCAAGTACCGCTGGACCGATTTCAGTTATATGTGGCAAGAAGTATCCTTAGGGCATAGAGATCCAAGTTTGTTCAAACGAAGCCGATCGGCCAATTTGCCCAGCAGCCATCTTGGATTTGGTCTGATTTTTAGTCTGAAAAATCTCCAAAATCGCTTGGTAGATCGATGCAAAACCTTTGTCTGATGATGATTTTGACAATGAGTGCCAAAATATATGTTTACATGTGTGCGAGATGTGACATCACTCTCTTGAATCTGATTCATGGATCAGGTTGTTCAAGTGAAGCTGATTGGTCAATTTGGTTGGCAGTCATCTTGGCTTTTGTGCTATTTTCCAGCTAGAATTTGCATTTTCTTTAGGTCTTTAGATCAAAAGGATACCATTGCACCACCGGAAAAAGACAATATTGTATTTGGTTTCGTTTGTCTATTTATGGCTATCTCGGAGACTACTAATACGATTTGACTCAAATTTTAACAGCAATGCTCTATAGTTGCAACTTAGGCAGCTTTGTCCGAAGTGTAAAAAATAGCACAGACAGACAGACAAACCCTCTTATACTAGTTGTCTCACAAATAAGAATGAAATGGAAGACAACAGTTCATAATTTCAGATGGGTCGTGTCGTTAAATACCCTATCACAAGGGTACCATTGAACCTCGGAAAAAGACAGTATTGCATTTGGTTTCGTTTGTTTATCGATGGCTATCTCGGAAACTTCTAATCTGATTTGACTCAAGTTTTAGCACAGGACCAGTTCTTTCTGGGGAATCTTTAAGCTTTATCCTGAAAACCCCAGCTTGAAGCATGATCACGCACGCCATGTTTAACCTTCATCAATCTAGTGATAATAATATTTCCACAATCAGGCCTCAGAGTTATATTTTTCCTACTTTTTTTGTCTCGCCTGCGAAGCAGGATCGAGACAGGTATCACTTTTCCGGCGGCGACGATGCCTGATCCAATTGGAACCAAACTTAGATGCATGGTAATATACATCAAAAGGAAGCAGCCCGCTGATGAAAAGGCCATGAGGTCAAGGTTACAGGGGTCAAAGGTTACATTACAATCTTTGTTAATATTTTACGTTAAGTTTTTGCGTTAAACAAAAGTTATTGCCTTATATCTCAGCAATGCCCGATCCAATTGGAATCAAACTTGGGTACATGGTGATATACATTGAATGGAAGCAGCCCACCGATAAAGCAGTCATGACGTCAAGGTTATGAGGGTCAAAGGTCACAGTATAATCTTGGTTAATATTTTATGTTAAGTTTTTGCGTTAAACAAAAGTTATTGTCTTATATCTCAGCAATGCCTAATCCAATTGGAACCAAACTTGGATACATGGAGATATGCATCGAAAGGAAGCAGCACGCTGATGCAGGCATCACGAGGTCATGTTTATGGTGTCAAAGTTCATCATATAATCTTTGTTAATATTTTACGTTAAGTTTTTGCGTTAAACAAAAGTTATTGCCTTATATCCAACAATGCCTTATCCAATTGGAACCAAACTTGGATACATGGCGAGTTATATTTAATGGAAGCAGCATGCTGATGCAGATATCATGCGGTTACGGTTATGGGGGTCAAAGGTCACGATATAATCTTTGTTAATATTTTACGTTAAGTTTTTGCATTAAACAAAAGTTATTGCCTTATATCTCAGCAATGCCTGATTCAACTGGAACCAAACTTGGGTACATGGTGATATACATTGAATGGAAGCAGCCCACTGATAAAGCGGTCATGATATCAAGGTTATGGGGTCAAAGGTCACAGTATAATCTTTGTTAATATTTTACGTTAAGTTTTTGCGCTAAACAAAAGTTGTTGTCTTATATCTCAGCAATGCCTGATCCAATTGGATACACGGTTACCTATAATGATAGGATGCAACATGATGATGTTGGGGTCAGAAGGTCAAAGGTTAATATCACTGACCTTGATACAGAACTCTGCTTTTTCAACATTAAGTTTTTGCGTTTAGCAAAACCTCTCGGCTTTTATTTCAGGATTGGTTAAGCCTATTGCAAGTAAACTTGGATACATGGTTACCTATAATGATAGGATGCAGCAGGATGATATTTGGATCACAAAGTCAAAGGTCAAGGTCAGGGTCACTGTGACATTGATATAGAACTGTGCTATTTCAACATTAAACTTTTGCGTTTAGAAAAACTTCTCAGCTTATATTTCAGGACTGGTTAAGCCTATTGCAACTACACATGTATACATGGTTACCTATATGATTGGAAGCAGTGTGATGACGTTGGCGTCACAAGGTCAAAGGTCAATGTGACATTGATACAGAACTGTTATTTCAACATTAAGTTTTTGCATTTAGCAACGCTTTTCAGCTTATATTGCAGGATTGGTTAAGACTATTGCAACTAAACTTGGATACACGGTTACCTATAATGATAGGATGCAACATGATGATGTTGGGATCACAAGGTCACGGTCACTGTGCCCTTGATATAGAACTCTGCTATTTCAACATTAAGTTTTTGCGTTTAGCACAACCTTTCCGCTTATATTTCAGCATTGGTTAAGGCTATTACAACTTGGAAACCTGGTTACCTATAATGTTAGGAAGCAGCATGATAACATTGAGGGCAGACGGTCAAAGGTCAAGGTAACTGTGACAAACAGGGGACAGGCGAGACATTTAATTCCATGGAATTCTTGTTTTTCTTGGAAAATTCAGTTATCAACCCCTCGTGTTAACATAACCGTATAATGATCAAGCCTGCCAAAACGCCATCTACCATGATCTTGAGGAATGCCCATTTGCAGTCCAAATGTAGACAAGATGTAATTTACCACTGGATTGATTGGTTTGGTAAACATTTTTAAAGGCTTTTTGACTACAATTGGACACTGGCTATTAAAGTTTTCTTGACCATTGACCGACCCTTTCATGATGTCATCTATAGTGATCTTGAAAAATGTCTGAAGGACAACAAAATGCTATTTTGGTAAATTGAAGTGCAATAATTAAAATCTCAACATCGTGATCATTAAAGGGTTAAATTCATTTTGAGGGCCTTGAGGCAATGTTGACATAAGGAGGTAAAGTTATCCTGAAGCATTAAGATTAGATTATTTGAAAATTTCTGTGACGATCATCTTTATCTGAGCTGCCATTTTAGTTTGAGATTTGTGGCTGCCATTATTTGGGACTCTTTTGTTCTCGCTGTTGCGCAAAGTCCAGTATAAAACCACTCTCGTAGTGCTAGTGATTGTCAGTGTGCTGTTGGCCTATGAGGTGAGCTGATCTACATGTACCTGTATAGCGTGTAGTAAACGTATAGTAGGCTAGTCCGATTCTAATTTAGTATTTCCTATGACAAACATGAAACGTGATAGGCTAGATATTTTTTACAACAATCTGACTGATAATTGCTGCTGGCAATAGCAGCAACTACTTTCCTTCAAATTATTTGCGAAATGATGAGCAGAAAATCAAGTGCCACTATCTAACATTTTGAAAATGATTTGACTGAAAATCATTGCTGCAACAACTTTCACCCAAATTGTTCTCAAAATAATCAGCAGGACTTTCACTGTACATGTAGTAACACATTCTAAAGATGTTTTGAGCAATTTAAGTAACACTCATTGTTGACTAAGGCAGCAACAACTTTATCAAATTCTTCTCAGGATAATCAGTGGCAGGTTTAAACCATGGTTAGCTAACAGCTGCATGTACAATTAGTTAGGCCTATGCCATATACATTATCAAGATCAGTGTGAAATATGTTAGAGAATCCTCACTCAGTAGGTAAGCATGTCATTGCATGTCAGCTCATGCATGTGCTTGACGGACCTACTCGTCTATGGAAATATATTTTGCGTCAGATCTTGATAACATATGACATAGGTCTAATTAATAGAAGGTACAGAGTTTATAATGTGGGTGGGGGGAGAGTGTAAGGGGACAGCCTACTGGTTAATCGCTCTTTAACCATATGTAGAGACTCCAAGATAAATCCTGTATGCTTCTTCTGTTTCCTCCTGGTTGGCATGTTTATGTGCACCTTGGTGCCGTCTTTGGATAGAACATGTTTCTTACTGCATTACCCAGGTTCTAAGGTTGAATAGTGCTGTAGTGCTCTTGAATCCTCAGTTTGAAGTCTGTTTCCCACTGAGCTATGGTCTAATATTTTTTGGACATCATTGTAGTACTCCTGGCTCCTCAATTTGAAATCTTGTTTATCTTTACATATATGTTGATAGGAGTGATGGGGTGAGATACTTATCATCCCTTTCCTCTCTGGTTGGAGATTGTCTGTATTGGCTCCTACCATATTTTGCTGATTAATTTAAATTGGTAAAATAAGAAGCCACGACGCCAAGGTATACCTGACGCTTGTCTTCGGTTGTCCTCCAAGCATCAGGTATATTTTAGCGTTGTAGCGTATCATGTTTTACCTGTTTTAATTGTAGGTGCAGTTGTTAGCTAACCAATAACCATATTGAAAACCTGGCACTGATTATTCTGAGAATTTGATATAAAGTTGTTGCTGCTTTAGTTTTCCATTGACTAAACTTTGATTTTGGGGTAATCACTGGATGTTTTACATGAGAGGCATCAAAAAGTAAATTGGGACCAATTTAGATTTGGCGAGTTCTTTATAGTGTCGAAGGTGTGAGGAAAGAAAAATGGCAGGCGGCAAAACATAATGTATATTTCCAAAACTTGATCCTGAAGCCAGTGTTATTCATGAGGAAAATAGGTTACCTCCCTTAGATGTGGAATTTGTTGGTGGGTAACTTTCATGACCATCTTGTTGACTTGTTCAGCAATAACTGGTGCTTTGCAGCTGCTGACTACTTCACTCTCATCACTTCACGTTGAGTTTGTCTGCAAATGAAAGTTTCTCAAGACCGCAGATGCTGTTTTTGGCTGGCGTGTGCTTTAAACTGTCAATTAAGCTTCAAGCAATAACAATCCTCAATCACATTATTTGTCAAATATTGTCTCCTTTATTGATTACATAATTTCTTTACATCTCTGATGAAAATCAGTTCTTGTGTGTGCAGAGGCAGCATACTGGGCACCTGTGCTAGGCCTTTAATGCCAAAGTTGGCTTCAACAGTAATCTTGACAAATTTCACTTTCCGGCTAAGAGAAATTTTGAAAACTCACCACTGGAATGACTGGCTCGTTAACCTAGCCAGTCATTCCAGTGATAGATTTTCCAAAATAGTCTTCTCTTGGTCTGCAAAAGGTCATTTTCTACGAGAAATATAAATTTTCTTGAACAAATTTGAGTGGTAATACAAGTCACTTTTCATAGTCACTGTCGTTTGGCGGCCATTAAATCATTTCTCCATGGTGGTCCTTATAGACAAGTTTCATTTTAACGTTGTTCCGGTTGAGTGCATTCTATTTCATTCTCATTCTCTTCATGGCCAGCTCTCTATCCTAAAAATGAAAACATAGTACATGAATAGAGAAATCCATTTCTTGCTATGCCCCGCCCAGTTCTAGCTAAGCTCCACCTACTTTTTACGTGTTGGAATTGATTTGAAGCTTTGAAAACTGAATTCCAAGAATTTAAATTTGAAGGTAACTATATCTTAAAGCTATTGAATATCTTGAAACTAATAGGCAGCAACAGTCTCCAGTCAAATTAGTTTTAAAATATTCAACAGAATGTCTTAAATTGCAAATTCATTATTATATTTAATGGATGGGTTGAATATGTCACTTAAGTATCTGATGTCATAATCACAATGACGTAGCTCCATCACAAAAATTGTAGAAAAGTTTGTCATGAATTGTATGTCATTAATGAATTTACAAGTAGTTTAATAAAGATTCTGTTGACTATTTTGAAACTAACTGGTAGCTGTTGCTGCTATATTCAACAGTTCGCTTGTATAATTACCGTGAAATTGGTTTTTTTGGAATTCATGGTTCAAAATATATTAATTGATTCCAACAGATGTAAAAGTAGGCGGAGCTTGGATAGAAACGGGCGGGGCATAGCTAGAGATGAACCGCTCTATAAACCTTTGGATATCATGGTGATAAGAGTTAAGTCATCCTGAAACAGTAGGATTATTAAATAATTAAAAAAATTTAGTGATGATCGTCTTCTTCGAAGCCACCATTTTAGTTTGATATGTGTACCTTTCAAATATCTAACTAAAATGGCAGCTTAAAAGAAGACGATCGCCTTTTTCTAGATATTTCCTAATCTTATTGTTTCACGATAGCTTTAAGAAACCAGATAAAACCGTAACATCTCGAATGTTCCGATCCCAATCCTATAAAATGTAGGCATACAGTTTTAGCTGTACCCCGCCCATGTCTAGCTAAGCTCCACCCACACTTCACCCGTGTTGGGATCGATCGATCCCAGAACTATTAATTTCCAGAAAATGATACAGGTAAACTTGAATATTTTGAGAGTAATTTGACTCGGTGCTGTTGTTGCCATAGGTAGCAACAGCACCCAGTCAAATTAGTTTCAAACTATTCAACAGCATGCTTATTAAATAGGAAAGACATACATATCATACAACAACGCTTTAGCCTGTCATCAATTATGCATTCGTGATGAACTTATCTGCGTTATTCATGACATCATTAATTATGACATCATCCTACACATCGCGTAGTTGATTCTGACATCATATGATGGAGTGATAACTGATAAACTGGAAAGGTCCATTGACATCTACAATCATCAACACTAAGCGCATTGCCACTGTCTTTTTAATGCATTTGTTTATCAACATTTCCCACTTTCATCCAATAAAGTGATTTGTCAAGTCAACTTATCCATAATGTCCTTCACAGTTTACATGTATGTCCAACTTTTGAGCTTGTATAACCATTTGACTCTTTCACTGATCAATTTCCCATATATCATATCTCATTTCTAAGGCTACCATACAGGAGAACTGGTGAACATTTTGATATTAATTTAAATGGAAGCCCTTGCAGCAATGGCTTACAGTCAAATTAATTTCATATTATTCAACTGAATAAGTTTTATATTCTAAAGAATTTACCTTTTCATGGATTTGTTGGTGAAATGGCCAATCGTCAAGAAAATCTAACATTTTACTCAGTGAATGCTAATTTGCAGACCAAGAGAATGTTATCTTTGGAAATTTCTAACTGAAATTACTGGCTCCTATACCGAGCCAGTCATTCCATTTTCAAAAATAACCCACACTTGGCCCACAAATAGACATTCCACAAGATCACTAAATATGTCTCTTCATTTTGTGGTGGCTTGAGCCGCTTGACCATTAAAGGGTTAATGGTCAACATTGGTCAAGAAAATCTAAATGTCCATTTTGCAGGCCAAGAAGATATATTTGAAAATTTCCATCTGAAATGACTGCTCAGATATCAAGCCAATCAAAGATATTGAGCCAACCATTTAAGTGGTTGTTACAACAGCAACAGCATCCAGGCAAATTAATTTTTAAATATTCAACAAGATATTCATAAACATATTAAAGAATTTGTGGTGTTAGGTCTGGAAGCGTTAACCCGTACCACTCTGATTCCAATATTCTATCTTTTACTGTGTCAATAGCAAAGAAACTGGTGTACATTTTTCAATAATTTTGGCGGACGATGTTGCTGTCTACGATAGTAGACAGCAACATCTTCCACCAAAGCTGTTGGAAAATGATCGGCAGTTCATCTTTTAATTTAATTTGAAAATTTTAAATGTTAACATCAGAGTGATAAGCATTAATAGGAATGTCATCTAGGAATCTGAACATTCAATATTCTCAGTTAATCTTACAATTAACTCAATAAGAGATTTTACAGTAACTCTGACAATCTCATTTTACATCTTGACCTGTGCGGGTAGATGTGTCGTGACTTTAATGTACCACGTATACACATTTGTTTGCTATGTTATAGAAACGCTATAACGATGCTAATAAGCGTTTTGCCACTGGTGTAGATTTGTCTCCAGTTATCTAACTGAAAAATCCTGCATTCATTTGTAATAATGATGGTTTTTTTAAAAACCAAGCGAAAAACACTAATGAATTCATTGAATTGTCTGGCCGCAGTCTAATAAACAATTGTTTGAGAATTATTATCCCCCATATATGAAGTTCTAGGGGATATATGAAGTTCTAGGGGATATATGAAGTTCTAGGGGATATATGAAGTTCTAGGGGATATATGAAGTTCTAGGGGACATATGAAGTTCTAGGGGATATAGGAATGTTCCGGTTCATACACATGTACAATTACGTGAATAATTTGTTTCCATGCAATAACTTGTGTTAGACTAAACGCTTCTCACCCAAACTTGGAATATAACGTAATGCTAGACTAAACAGATTTGAACCAAATTCAGAATTTAGATTAATAGTATTAAGACGGCAGTCAAGTTCCTGTTTCGTTAGTTTCCATCGATAAGTTGCTAGAATTATCATCCTTGAAAAATATAATCATCATTAATTTGATGTCATTCCCTTACAACAAACACTGTAATTTAAGCACATGCATCAGTTATATGGAGCAGGCAAGTGAATTGCCAAAATTCCTTACATTTCATTTCACCAAGAGCAGGAATCAAGGGGATTTGTATTGCTTGCAATGACTTGTTCTTTTACTGTTACATTTACAGATTATGCAAGGACTTATTACCCTCGCCTCATCAGGAGGAAGATGGTATTGTTTAATGCATATATATGTGTGCGGTTATGCATGCATGTGTGTGTGTGTGGAGCTGTAGCTCAATAACTACTTTTTAACTCAAATTTTAACACTAAGGATTATAAGATGAGAGGATTTTTTGGCCTTTGGTCGTGATCCAGTTACAAAACATGGATCTGTATCGGATCAAATTCGGGATCTATGAATATATTGAAAACTACTGGTCTGATCTGCTTCAAATACACAAACACACAGATATACAGACCCCAAATTGCAATATCTGAAAGCTCTTGAGTATGAGGATGGAATTCCAAAGTGATGTCAATATATTTGTTCTAAATAGCCGAAAATAGTATATATGTCCTGGCTAGTAACCGAGTCAGCAATTCCAGTGGTAGATTCTCAAATTTCAAAGAGCCTTCTCTTGGCCTGCAAATGGACATTCAATAAGCTACTATTTAGATTTTTTTGATAAAATCTATTCATCAACGCATTTATGATATAAAAATATTATGTTGAATAATTTGAAAGTAACATGGCTGGGAGCTGTTGCTAGCTATGGGATCAACAACAGGTTTCAGTCGAATAAATTTCAAAATATTTAAGATTTCCTGTATACTTGTCATGAAATTAAGAAACTGCAATTTCAAATGAAAGGGTTTATGTCATATGACCTATGGTGTTAAATCCGCTTCCCACCCACAACACCCCGCCCCCTCTACTCTCCAAAAAAACTGTTTTTGTCTGTGTATGATAACAAAAAATATGGGAGATGTAATGTTAGAACATACCGTGCCAAACTGGTAATAGTGTGGTGCCAGTTCTGTCAGCCATTTTGGATCAATCACTGTGATGTCACGCATGAATTCCTTTGTACTCTGAATAACCTCGTTATATACAAGCCTGGAATAAATAAGTACATGATTTAATTAGCATGTGCCTGATCTGTCAATCAAATAATGACATCTGTGGATGAAATGACGCCATCTATGGATGGAATGAGGCCATCTGTGGATGAAATGATGCCATCTGTGGATGGAATGATACCATCTGTGGATGGAATGATGCCATCTGTGGATGAAATGACGTCTTCTGTGGTGGATGAAATGACTCCATCTGTGGATGAAATGACGCCATCTGTGGATGAAATGACGCCATCTGTTGATGAAATTACCCCATCTGTGGATGGAATGATGCCATCTGTGGATGAAATAATGTCTTCTGTGGTGGATAAATGACTCCATCTGTGGATGAAATGACACCATCTGTGGATGAAATGACACCATCTGTGGATTAAATGACGCCATCTGTGGATGGAATGATACCATCTGTGGATGAAATGGCGCCATCTGCGGATGAAATGACATCATCTGTGGGGTGAAACTGGCAGGGTTGTCATGCAATTCAGTGATTTCAATATTATCTTTAGTGGTGGACAATGGTTTGCTAAACAATGAATGAATACAGTTTTATATAGTCACCACCCATCTCTCACAAATGTGTGCTTTGTCCATGTTGGGATCGATCGAACCCTGAACTCCATCAGAATCTCAATTTCCAGAAAACTATGCAGGTAAGTTGTTGAATATTTTGAAACTAATTTGACTGAGAGCTGTTTCTGCCTATGGCATGTTTACTAAATAGGGAAGACACAATTTGGACAACGTGACAGAATTAAGCATTTATGACAGACTTAATTACGACATTCATGATGTAATTGATTATGATGTCAGCCTACATGTGATGTAGTTTATTATGATGTCATGATTGACCGATAAACTGGATTCATCAATTGTTTCTGACTTTGACTAGAGACCTTGCATACGTGCTCAAGGACTGGGCATTCACAAGAAGGTTGGGGGAGTAGTGGGTGGAGATATAGTGATTAGCAAGTCTGCCCATCCCGAATGCCCATATGTGGTAGTTGGTAAATGTTATCTGTACAACCTGAAGATGTGCATGTACATTTTGGTTAGACTAGACATTTTTATCTGCTGATTGTTTCACAAACAATCTGATAGAAAGTTGTTGCTGCTATAGCTAGAAAATTTTTCAGTTAAATTGTTATATAAGTATTTATCCCAGTACATTATCTCTCTACCATTGGAAATACACAAATAGAAAACTGCTATCCTCTTTCTATGGGCTATCGAGGTGGCTGCTCCGCTTTGAGTTCAACAGTGCAATGACTCATTTAACCCATTAATGTACAAATTTGGTCAAGAAAATCTAAATATTAGTTTTCTCCTGGCCTGCAAATGGACATTCCTCAAGATGACTAGATGGCCCAGTTCTGGCCAGCTTGACCATTAAAGGGTTACAGGAATGTGTTTATACCGAGCATTGCGTTTATACTGAGCATTGCGTTTATACTGAGCATTGCGTTTATACTGAGCATTGCGTTTATACTGAGCATTGCGCTTATTCTGAGCATTGCGCTTATACTGAGCATTGCGCTTATACTGAGCATTGCGTTTATACTGAGCATTGCGTTTATACTGAGCATTGCGTTTATACTGAGCATTGCGCAACAGTGAGAACAATAGAATCCCAAACAAGAGGTCAAATGTGCCTGTATTGCTCACCTGGACCATAGGCATCTCAACTAGAATGGTCATTAAGAATAAGTAAAACTCTAATGAGTTGAGCAGACTTGTAATAAGAAAACAGAGGCCATGTTTCTTTATGTATCAACTTCTCTTGAACAAACTTTAATGGCCCTTAGTCATCAATATCATATCTCCAAAATTTCGGCCCAATACGTTCAGTGGCTCTGGAGACGAAGTTGCTTTCATTAAAACCAGGCCATCCACGATGGCCTTCCAGCCATTTGGCAAATCAAGTTTCCATGACCAAACTTGTTTCAGCTCGTGCCCTAAATGATATTTTATGACTTGAATCAATCACTCAGTTTCAGTGAAGATTTTAAAAGACATTTCTAAAAATTGGCAAAAATCCAAGATGGCTACCGGACAAATTGGCTGATTGGCTTCATTTGATCAAACTTCAATCTCTACAACCTAAGGATGCTTCCTGCCAAATATAACTGAAATCGGCCCAGCAGTTCTAGAAGAAATTTTTAACTTCCCATTGCTTGCAAATTTGAGATCAGAATACCCAAAAACAATTTCAAGCTCAAAATCCATCAAATAAAAAAACCCAATATGGCCGCCAAATACATTATATTTTGATTGGCCCACGGCGGCCATGTTTTTTGACGGATCAACATCCCTTGAACAAACTTTAATGGCCCTTACCATATCTGCCAAATTTCGGCATGATCCCTTCAGCGGTTTTGGAGAAGTCGTTTTCGCTAAAACTAGGTCAACGAAGATGGCCGCCAAACCATGGGACCAATCAAGTTCCCTTGAACAAACTTTGTTCAGCTCTTGCCCTAGATCATATTGCATGGGTTTTGTTTCAATCCACCAAGCGGTTTCTGAGATTTTTGAAGAAGTTTCTAAAAATCGGCCAAAATCCAAGATGGCCATCAGCCAAATTGGCCAATCGGCTTTTTTTTAACAAACTTGAATCTCTACACCCTAAGGATGCCTCCTGCCAAATATAATTGAAATCGGCCCAGTAGTTCTGGAGAAGACATTTTAAATTCCCCATTGCTTTAGTATGGGAGTTTTTGGCGGGAAAATGATCCAAGATGGCTGCTAAACTATTTATCCGACAATTTTGAAAATTGAAAATTTGAGATCAGAATACACAAAAACATATAAAACCAATTTCAGCCTCAAAATCCTTCAAATAAAAAAATTCAATATGGCCGCCAAATATGCTGTATTTTGATCGGCCCACTGCGGCCATGTTTTTTGATGGATCAACTTCCCTTGAACAAACATTAATGGTCCTTAGGCCCTAATCATATCTGCCAAATTTCGGCCCGATCCCTTCAGCGGTTTTGGAGAAGTCATTTTCGCTAAAAATAGGTCAATAAAAATGGCCGCCGAACCATTTGACCAATCAAGTTCCCTTGAACAAACTTAGTTCAGCTCTTGCCCTAGATCATATTTCATGGGGTTTGATTCAATCCACCAAGCGGTTTCGGAGATTTTTAAAGACATTTCCTAAAATCGTCCAAAATCCAAGATGGCCGCCGGCCAAATTGGCCGATCGGCTTCGTTTGAACAAACTTGGATCCCTATGCCCTAAAGATACTTCCTACCAAATATAATTGAAATCGGCCATCGGTGGTTCTTGAGAAGTCGTTTAAAGAAAAAAGTTGATGGACAGACGATGGACGGTAGACATGGCATAAGCTCACTTGGCCATTCTGACCAGGTGAGCTAATAATGGCGGCTATAAATATCATATCTAAAACAGCAAAGTCCCTGAAATATTTCATTTAACTGCTTTCAGGATAAATTTACGTTAAAGACAAACCAATGCAAAGCACGCTATAGTTGAGAGCAAAATATGACTGCCTTGCTAAAAGTTTAATCCTGAGAAAATGTAAGGCAGAGCCGTAAAAAGGCAGACCAATGTCCAAAAACAAAGAAAGGTAGGTCTACTGTGAAAGATATCTATGGGTGAACCTACCACATGATCGAACAAAATATCTGGCAAACTGAAAATATTTTGTCAGCAAAATTGTAGCGGGTGGATGTGCTGATGAATGCAAAGATATGATACTAACCGAATAAAATGAAAATTATCTACGTACCAGCTTGGTGGCTTTTCAACATAAAGCACTGATGTTGGATGGATGTGCAGCATGTGTCCCTCGCGCACCGTTTTATAGACACCGGTATCGTGGAAGCGAGCGGCATTGGCAAAGAACCCGGCTGTAATGCAACGTCTAAGCGCATCAACATCATCTGAAAATACAAAAGGGCAAGATATTGTCATATATAGTGTTAAACAAATTTTCATCAGCCCATCCTGTCTGTCCGTAGGTATTTATGTATGTCCGTCCCTAGTCAGAGTTCTCTGACTCCGCCATATGCCGTTTCTGATATGCCGGGCGATGCAGATGATTGACATAAACTCCAGACCATTTGATGGTCTGACGATCTTGTAAGGGTATTCAGCTCGAACTAAACATTCTACATCAAAGTCTAGTCATGTTACTCAGAGAATTTCTCAAAATATTCAGCAAGTCAAGAGTTTTTACTCATTGAAATTATCTGCTGGTGGCTTGGAGCAATGAGACAGTTAAAACTGAATTGAAGTGGATTAATTTCCAACAAACGTGAAATACTTATGCAGATGATGGCCACATACCGTTTGATGTCTTGACGATCATATACGGGTATTCAGCTAGATCTAAACATTCTACATCAAAGTCTAGTCATGCCACTCAGAGAATTATAGAATTCCAAATTCATTTCAATAGATCAAAGTGCAGCACAAAGTGCGATTAACTGTCTGCCTGTTGAATTTCTGCAGACTATTTTCCATGGGGTTTAATATGCTGAAGATTGTAAAAGGAATTTGACTGAAAGTTGTTGGTGGCCACCTACTCATCAACGCAAAGCAACACAATCGACTTATTGACTATGCAGCTGCGATTGTGAAGATGCAAGCAGTAATCAAGCGGTGTCGATGATGGAGTAGATCATGACATTTACATGTAAGTATTTGGGAACTGCAGCCTCTATAGGTAAATCAGTCGTGATATGTTTAACAGAAAATTTCTTACTATATATATGATGCCAAAAGAAACACCCTTACAGAGAGTTTGGAATTCGCCCTACTGGGAGCCAGGAGAGGACGCCATTGTATACATCTGTTAAGTGTGATGCGAAGTGACTCCAAGAATGAACATGATCTTAGATCAAGAATGGACATGAGGAAGCTAAAGATTTTAACGGACATGACACAGTGCTCAAAAGTGAAAAATGACTGATTGCAGCTGTAGGACGTTTCTACTACTATGGCTGCAGAATACAGAAATCATACATATATACATCAGTCTTATTGCATGAAACCTACAGAGAAATATTCAGAACATTTTGAGCGAATCCGGTGCGGCAGCAACATCCAATCGATCACAATGTTTTCAACCTTATCAACATACATTTAATTCTAACTAGCAGGAATCATATGACTCTCCCCCCCCCCTCTCTCTCTCTCCCTTCCTCCTCCTCCCTCCCTCCCTCTCTCTCTCTTTCTCTCTCTCTCTCTCACCGCAAGTGCACGATGTGCAGGAGGGCTGGTTAGCTGCGGTTCTCAGGGTTGCAGTTCCCGTATCACGTCTCTCCATGAAATACAAAGACCGACCTCTAGAACCGGTGGAACACATATGTTCCAGTGGGGCCGTGCGACCATTGCCGCCGAGGTCGAACCACACCATGTCATCCCTGCTGTTTGTGTCAACAGTGTGTCGGTTCATACTAATTTAGAGTTCCGCACCGGGGAAATTATAGACATTGTCAGTGAGCAGGCGAGCAGTCCGTCCCTCATATGATGCTACTTCCATGTCTGAGGAAGGAGACTGAAACATGCAGGTGTTGAGGGTTGGCGTTGGTTCGCTTCTCATTTGAGCCCCACATCGGGTGCCACTTGTAGCATGTGGGGTACCCGCTGGTCCGCTGTGTCATTCCATTCCATCGCACCGCAAGTGCACGATGTGTGGGAGGGATGGTTAGCTGCGGTTCTCGGGGTTGCAGTTCCCGTATCGCATCTATCCGTGAAATACAAAGACCAGCCTCTAGAGCCGATGGAACACATATGTTCCAGTGGGGCTATGCGACCATTGCCGCCGAAGTCAAACCACACCATGTCATCCCTGCTGTTTGTGTCACCGGTATGTCGGTTCATACTAATTTAGAGATATGAACAAGATGGTAATAATTAAACAGTCACATAATCTAATAACACTATACAAACAGTTTTATGCATTTGACAGTGAATGAGCACAATAATACACAGCATAGAGCCGTCTGGTGTTCTTTCTACGTGGTTTCACCGAAGGTACCACACAAATCCTTGAATCCGCAGAGGTATCCCTGTAAGAGAGCATGGCAACTAGATCGTTTAATATAAACTAGTATACCTCTAGCACACAGACACAAAAAATATTGTTGTTACGGGAGGAAAGTGCCTCGCGCGGGACTCCGTCACAAGAAAATGCCTTCAACGCCGAAATGGAGGAAAAGAGCTGGCAAAAAGGGCCACTCTTTTGTTCAACTGAAAATTCTAAGGGTGGAAAATCCTAGTGAAGCAACAGTTATGGTGTTGCACACTGGTTTAAGTGAAGTCGGAACGAATGATTTCCGACGTATTCCCAGGTCACCGTCTTAAGTAGTTCCAAAGTGACTGCATTGGTAGTTGCCGCTTTATTTATGCGGTCCTTCTGCTACATCGTAACCCACCAACTGGTAGGGTTGCACGATTATTCACTTTTCATAATCGCGATCATTTAAGAAAAATAATCGCGATCATACGATTAATCATGAACTATATTAACTACGTCAATGCTGCTTAGAGGACGTTATTATGCTACTGCAGATTGTAAGATTATGGGTTAGGCACACAGGTATACATACATGGACAGAATACGCCAGTTGCTGATTGCAAACAAAGGAATGTATCAAGACTTTTCTAGATGGAAAACGGAAAGTAACGTATTTCGTTTAATTGTAGTTTATGCTCTAATAGAAGTCCACCCCCTAACTTTGACATATGAGTTCCAATGATTTCTTAGCAGTTTCAAAACGGCAAAACTCTGTATTAGAAGCCCACCCTCAGCAGATTATTTGTAAGAATAGCCTGTATAATAATAACAATCGTGTCACAGGGTGTGTCTACTTAAGACAGATCTCTGCCCTGATACATTTCCGGCCCCTCTAGAAGTCAATACAGGCCTCGGATTTGTAAATCTCGACCACCTATTAGATTAATACTAATAGTATTCCACGTATGTTCAAGATACAATAAAGTTTATTCCACACTGTTGTAGTTAAAATGCGCTTAAAACAGTCTTGGCGTGATTAAATAGCTTCCTCATAAATATATTGTAAGACCAAATTTATGTACCAAACAAGTACGGGAGAAAATGCGCATCAATTTTGTAACGCCAATCAACATTAAATGATCCAAATTGAACTATTACGAACGACAATATAGCCGGCTTCTTAAGTTGGCGAGCCAGTGGATCTTTTTCGATGGGAGGCGGCGTGTTCTCGCGAGATATTATACGCTAACGGTAGTTTATCAAACGGGTATCCGTTATTCAGATCAGTATAATACGCAGTTCCTATCGCGCAATGATAATTTATAGAAATTCCCGAGTTCCGAGTCCCCGATTCCAGAATATTTATATCCGAGTACTCGCTCTAAAATAAACTTCAATTGGAGGCGAATCACGTGATTTGTATTTTATTCGTGATGCGATTTTATATCAAATGGTGGATTAATTTTGATGTAATAAACGACCTTTATTAAAGGATACGCAATATTTAGGCGCTCAAATCAAATAATTTCACTTCCCCGGGGATGTTTTGAGGTATACATTAAACATAGGCGTAGGCGGTGAGAATTTTTACGTGAGAAAATGCGTTGAATTTCCATGGTATCAGTTCTAGAACTTTTTGGGGAAAACCGTTAGCGCATAACTATTCAGAGAATGGGGAACGCGGGATAAGCGTGTGTGATTACAACAACAATGACAAATAGCGACCAAGTGAACAATCTTTATTCATCTAAAACTAATCCTGAGTCAATACAAACAAATCAGTTATTTATTTAGTTAGTTTATTTAATCATTCACACGTTCGGCTGATAGCCGGATGTTTGTTTCCAAGCTTGGTAACGCGAGCAGAGTTTCACAAGCGTAAAAGTGTCTTGAAAAAATTTTAACATGGCGATTATACGATTATTTCATTTTATAATCGTCCACGATCATTTTGAATTATATAATCGCGATTAATCGAATAATCGAAAAATCGTGCAACCCTACCAACTGGTTGTTAGCAACGAAAGCAAGCTTTGGCCGCAAGTGACAAGGATTACTACCTAACTTTAGATACGTTTATCCATCGGGCGCACATATAACATCACCAGGACAAGTTTCACAGTTCACATAAGCAAATATTAGAAAGCGACGTCATTTATGGTGGGGATGGAGACATGGATATCCACCGCTAGCGTCCTTCCCGTGGGGGCGTGGTGGGCTCTAAGACTTCACCCAGACACTACAACTAGTTAGATGGAGATCCGCGTCTCGTCCGTCACCACGTGCTACTGAGCTAACATTTGACCTGTCGTTAGGGTTATTTTCCATGATGCCCAGAGATGCTCTGCAGGCTGGTATTACAACAAATTAATTAATATTATTATTTTGCAGTGCCTCCTACTTTGACGGTGGATATACCTACTAAGTATCCGAAGATACAGGGGGACGTGTATGTAAATCGGCACTTTAACTATCACGGCTCGGAAACCTGCGATAGTTTCCCAGGGTCGGATCCTGTCAACATGTCGATTGGGAATCCAATCAATTAATAAGCCATACGGCTGGTGGATCATGGAGAGACAATAACTCAATATATATATATATATATATACACCTGTGCAAAAGTTAAGCACCACCCTATTTTTACGCACATGCGAGGGTATATTCATGTGCTATGAAGAAAGCAATAGCATAAACATTTATGTACCCATCCATCTTAGTGCAAGAGGTAATAATGCAACTAGAGGAATGCTGATTATGATGGTGGGGAAACACTGTATGTTTTTGTTTGAACTTGAAAACAAGGCCT
The DNA here is from genome assembly GCA_034401795.1 of Chaetoderma sp. LZ-2023a. Lineage (NCBI taxonomy): Eukaryota > Metazoa > Mollusca > Caudofoveata > Chaetodermatida > Chaetodermatidae > Chaetoderma > Chaetoderma sp. LZ-2023a. The sequence goes on from CM067367.1 coordinate 82,631,284, forward strand.
GAATATGGTTACGTTGACACAACTGACAACTATTGCCCTACAGTTGACACACGTGGCTAGATTGTCATTAATGATGTCTGAAAACGAAGTTTAACATCTGTGCACGAGTTTGAGACTGTCATTATTAATACCGGGTATATCCACCTTGTGCCTGGATGACGGCCTGGACACGACGTCTCATGCTGGTCACCAACCGACTGATACGCCATTGTGGTATTCGTTGCCATTCAAGATGGAGTGCGTCTGTTAATTCCTGTAGGTTCTGCACAGGAGGATCCCTCCTTCTCACCATGTTTCCCAGAATGTCCCAGATATGCTCAATAGGGTTCATGTCAGGGCTCCTTGCTGGCCATGGTAGCGTTTCGATGGCATTCTGGCGGAGGTATTCATGCACAGCTCTAGCACGATGTGGTCGGGCGTTGTCATCCATGAATATAGGGTGGGTTCCAGGTGCATGATTTACAAAATGAGGGACCACAACTCTATCCAGTATGGAATCTTGATATCTTTGTCCATTTAGTGTTCCAGGTACAGTCAACAGATCCAGCTTACAATCAAATGAGATGCACCCCCATATCATAACGGAACCTCCACCAAATGGAACTTCTTCCATGATGTTACGTTGGTCGTACGCCGTGCGTCTGGACCTCCATACACGAGTTCGACCATCTGTGGCATGAAGCAGGAACAGACTTTCATCGGACCAGTGTACCCGTCTCCAGGATCTCATGTTCCAGTGTCTCCTTTCGTTGCACCACCTCAGACGCTCCTCTTTGTGGTGTGCAGTGAGGAGAAGACGTCTGACAGGTCTCCTAGCTTTCATGCCAGCAGCATAGTCTCCTTTTGACGGTAGACATTGACACTCTATTGCGCGTTTCCCATTGCTGGCTGAGCACTCTGCTTTGGTGAATGGAGATCTCCTAACAAGGCGTACTAGGGCTCGATCATCACGGGCAGTAGTCTTCTTCGGTCTTCCAGATCTAGGCCTGTCCTTCACCTCGTTAGTTTGCCCATGTTTTGCAATCAAACGACTGATTACAGTATGGTTAATGTTCAGCTGTCTGCCAATCTCTGCATGACATACCAGTGGTATGCATGCCTATGATTTGCCATTTCACACGATCACTTAACCTTCGTCTTGCCATAGCGGTTCACAATCAAGAGCTAATTCTCTCTGTACAAATAAACCACGGTCATGAATGAACACAAAATTCCTAATCTTGTCGCCTAAATCTGTATGTAATGTTCTACACCTCAAACTGGACTTTTACATAACTGAACACGTGTGCTGTTTCCCGCCACGCACGGACATCAAGCGGCGTGAAGTCATGCATGCATGTGCATTTCGTACTTGGAATTATGTCAGCTAATGCGGGGACAAAAAGTATGGCAGCCTAGTTGTACCATCATGTTTCTACGTTCTATTGTTTTTGCTGCTGCTTAACTTTTGCACAGGTGTGTGTATATATATATATATATATATATATATATATATATATATATATATATATATATATATATATCTATTATATATATATATATATATATATATATATATATATATACTGGAAAAGAGGCGTACACTATGCGTCTCTAATGGAGAAATCGTCCCTAACCACTTTACACCTATCCTATCGAGCTAAATAGCCAGGTTTAGTCGGTAACATGTCAGGCTCAAACATTTAGAGCATGATCAGCCACCTCAGTGTAAAATGCTGGCAGGAATCGTGATGCGGATATATATGTTGCTGTATAGTATGTCCTAGCATACTGCAGTCTAGAGGTTTTTTTAAATAAACAAAACATATTAACCAGATGGCTACTTGCCATATACACAACCAACCAATACACAATTTAACGGATATGGTGATTATGAATATGATGTTGATAAAGTATCACATGTCACAGGACCTTACGGTGTGGCTAGTTGAAGGCACCCACAGTAAACAAGGATAATATTCACAGTATGAAACAGAAATTATAAAAAAAAAAGCGATCTTAGGACCGGTATGGTACCTATTAGTCATCAGTACCGATATACGGAAATAATTATTATATGTTCAATAGTATAGCTACTTGAGTACTTATTGGTCATCGGTACAGAACAAGTTCACAAGTTACTGAAATTGAGGCGCTAACATATATATAGCGCGAGATGACACAGTCTCAATGCTGGAAAGATTTCTGCAGGCAGGTCTCCGCAGGCCGACTTCTCCAGGCAGGTCATCTACGGTACACTCTCAGGACAGGTAACGGAACAGTTCAAGAAATGTCCAATAGATAATCTCCTAGCTGACATTTAATTTCAATGGTGGTTGTAAAGTTTTCCGTCCGGCGACGGTAGTATGAAAGTTAAAAGCAACCCATTAACAGAGCGGGCTACTTATAGGATAATTATGCATGTACAATAACTGGCACACGGTGCGGGGTACATCACATAGCTCTTGCGGCACACCGGCCAAAGTTCACCCAAACTGGTCAAAAAGTTAATTAATCACACACGACATGCAATGCGGAAGCTAAGTCCACTTTTCAGCGTGGTTGGTAGATCCGGTGAGTCATCCACCAAGAATCATCATCAGCTCTACATTCCGTAGGATTACATATGGGCCCGCACGGTCTGTCCGCGGAAAGACTCCCTTAGAAGGTCTGGATGCGGGAGTTATTACTTTAAGTTAGTTTATTACCCTCAGATGGCCGTCCGGTATACAAAAACTGTGGAAGCCAAGGACTCCTTACCACCGCGGATGAACTGAAATCCGAATGGCACCGGATGATGTGGGAATCACCGTAAGTTAGCAGTTGCACACGTCGATCCTGATGGTCCAGTCATCCTGCGCGGGCCGGCTTCTACGGCTGTGATGATCCTGATTCTCGATTTTTCACCCCTTTTATACTACCCATGACGTCAGAGCCAGGCGCTCCAGCCAATCAGAGGCCGAGCACTAGCCAATCGGCGTGCATCTAGAGGTTGTGACGTGGCTATCACGTGCACAGCACATTCTCTATTCATTCAATGCATACACGCAATTTCGACGTCAAAGCAATATTTCGAGTATAATTTAGCGGGGAGCTTTGAAGACTTTACAATAGTAAAAAGTTCTATAATCCTCGTCTCATTCCGGTCCTGATAGGCACCTGGAATGATGAAAATGGTACAGATTAAATAAATCACGTGTACCGACTCGGTACACTATAGGTATACACTCGCTCCCAATCTCGACACGTGTTGTCAGGGAAGCTCTGACGGGCGTGCATGCGCACTTCGCGTTTTAATGGACTTAGCCGTTTTTAACAAAAACTTCTCCTATAAGGCTTATATACGTGTACTATCCTACTCAGAGGGGTGCGCTTGGAGCGAATCCGGAACAGGCGTTCCGTACCCAGCTTAGCTGGGATGGCCAGTACCCATCCGGTCGATCCGTGCTACACCACCCCCTCCTAGTTTGACATCTGTGACAAACGATCATGCATCGCGGATCGAACGCATGGAAGCATGCTAGGCGGAATTATAGACGTCCACGTAGGCATGTAGCTGAGAGGAGTAGTGACGTGCGAGACGCGCATTATCAGAGAAGAGCACATAGGGGTGCTAGAGTTTTGGGCATACCCTTAGATTTAATTTTTGACGTGGAATTATTTTTCCAGGTCTTTTTCTTTTTTTTTCTTTTGTTACGGTACGTACTTATATTTATTCAGTCACAATGATTTAACTTAGACAATATGTTCTTTTGGATGCAAATAATTAGATCCCCACAGAGAACACCCAAGCTCCAACATACCACAATTACAACAGATATATAAAATATATAATATATTATGATCTGTGATCATAGTATATCACAGATGAAACAATGTAGATTACATATGCATCCCGGGTAAATAAAGGAATGCATATACATATATGTATATTAGTAATAATGCGGCCCCGTTATTGCGGATCCGCATGGCTAGCTTCCGCTAACCCACAATCCGTCCCGTCGTACTGACGCGGGAAGAAAAATAATAAGAAAAATAGTAATAATAATAAATGAAAAAGGCTAGTTTATCAGGCAGCCCCAGCGTAGCTGAGACTGCATGACGGGATTATGACAGTTTCGCTGCAGTGTGTTGTATACTTACATCGCACACGACGTTTTTACAACACAGGGATCCGCAGCGATTATTTGTGTGAGACACAGCTATGCAAGAAGTTTGCGCAGCTGTGTAGGATGACCGTAGTCAGCCTAGGGACGAGGTTTCAATTTTAAAAACATATATAATAAGAAAAGTATTTAAAAAATAAACATAATAATGATGTTCCGTTTTCCACACACCTATTTATAAGTCCGGCTGCAACCTCGGCAATAGTGTCAACAAACATCCACTGCAAAGCTTCCCCAGTGAGTATGGGTACCCCGACTTGTACGGGACGGACATGGCGGCTGGTCCTCCGCTGCCGAAATATCACTATTTATACTGCCCAGGTCGGTAATACTGAAACTGGAGGAAGGTGCAGACGTATCCATTGAAGCGCTGGTGGTGAGAGATGATGACGGGTGAAGTGCGAACTGGTGGCGTCATGGAAACTGCTGACATCACAGTCATTGTGGAGGTGGTGGTGGTCGTGTCGGCGGCTGGTGGCCCAAGTGTAGTGAAACTGATGAGCGGTTTGTGTGTGCCTGCGGATAATGATGCTGTGCTGGCAGATAGCTTTCGGATTTTGGTTGTTTTGAGTAACTTGCTGGTGGTCGTCCTCGGAACTGCACAGATTCCTGCGGGATGCACGATTCTTTTCTTTCCAGCGTAGGGAAGATCCGGCGTAGTCACTTTGTGAACTGCTGGATCAGTTGGAGTGCTGCTGCGCGGATATGCTGATGTGCTGCGGTGGTGATGGTGGCGGCTTCCATAGCGTGGATCTCCTAATCTATTATTAAACTACACGGAGATATAGATCGATTTGAAATGTCCTGTAAACCTGGTTCAGAGATTACCACTGAAATTGGCCGGCCAGTTACGGATGCTGATGCTGTGGTGACGTGTGGTGCGGACAGTGGTGTTATCGCGGGTGCTGCTGGAGTGGAAACTGCAGGCGATGTATGTACCAATACTGCAGGTGCTGCCGGTGCTGCTCGTGCTGGTGTGATGCGGTGACTGGGTGCTTGCTGGGTGGCGGAGGCGGTGGCTGTTGGTATCACGAAATGCGGAGTCATGTTGTCGCCGTTTGGTACGCTTAGTTTTAGCCATCTTCCCCATAGGAAGTACATTAATTGGAAGTCTACTTTCGAAACAACTGGCTAGAACTTCTGTGTCCTCACTTTGTTCGCCAGGCTGTAATGTTACCACTAACACACAATGCTTTTCCGTTAACGTGTGTGTCACCCCGTAACGAGTAGCTGTATATAGGTAGTTGCAGTCCGAACAGAAGGCACGTTGAAAAAGATGATCATGATTGACATGAAGCGTCAAGTCCGAATTGCGGGAAAATGCACTCTTACACGGCTGTCCATTTTGCTGTAAAGCTGTACACGGATACTTCTTCATGGGAAGAGCTGGTGCTGAATCTTCCGAGTTCTCGGACAAGGCAAGATCTTCTGCAAGCGACATCTTATTTCTGCATGATAATCAATGCGCGGAACCGCCTAACCTATTCTAATTGTCCTACCTCTTCATAACTTTTTCCTGGCCAAATATAATAATAGTAATAAAATAGTAATAAAACAGCAGAATTTAGTTTGCGACACGAAAGTAGCCTAATGCTTGATCTTCCTTTGTGTCAAGTTTTGATTGGAAGACGAAGTTTCAGTGCGCGCTCTCCGTTTATATTTTTTGGTGACGTCACAGGAGGGCGGATGACCACACCCAAAGGTTTTAGGGTGAATCGGTCATGCCCTATATGGAAAGTTTTAATTTTAATGTTCCTGGAGTCGGATGAGATATTCCTTCTGTAGAAGAGAAGTAAATATAAATATAAAAAGGAACGCTAGTCGCTTCCGTCCCCACTCGCCAGAAAATCGAGTCTCCGATCAACGTGAAAATCTGGAACTACTTATTCCCGTGGAAGCTCACCTTTTAATTAGAGTAAAGCGGTTTTTCAGATTGGATGCTTATAAACTCGCCTGTTCAGATTTCAGGCTGGAATGCCCGATGGGGTGTGACAGAGCATGATGACGTCAGCGGCAATTGCCCTGACACACGCTCTCTCGCCTGTTCCATCACGCTGTGGTAGATGCGTCTGGGAGGTTCTTTTGTTTAAATCCTTTGATCCAATTTACAGGGGAAAAAAGTGCTGATCACGTGGTTCTTGTTTTGAAAGCATGTGGTTGATCGGAAACGTAGTCAATCTGTATGTAATGGTGAAGTATTGCTGCTGCTGGTTATTCTTAGTTGATGTGAAAAAACGGAAATATATGTTTTCAATTCCTCAGCACAGTGTCCCTGTATATTGCGCGCGATCTTGTACATGCATCCGCTTGTTGTCTGTAATACGTATATCCAAGCCCGTGTTGATTCTGTGGCTGGAATGTAGGCAAGGGAGTATTTGAAATTCTCCATGATGTTATACTGTCAAAGCGTTGATGCTGCTTCATGATTTGTATACGTGGTAGAACAGTTGTGCTCTCAATCAAAATTAGGACAGTAAAGCTGTATGTAATTTATTGTTTGGTTTAAACAGCTCCATGTCTTGTGGAAATCAAGGCTACTGATCCTGCCAAACTGGACTGTGTTTCCCGGGTGGGTGGACTGCCAAGCATCCTCTATGGGTATGACTAGTCTCATCCCTACATAGACCATACTTATTTATAATTACAATACATCTCGGAAAATGCATGCACACAGTTTACAATTACAACACCGTCGTAAGAAGATTGTGAATACAGTCATCCTGAGTGTCTGTTTCTGCCGTGTGGATGAATTTCATTGATACACGTGGCTGCTTATCTGTGGATGATTCTTGCACTGTTGTGAAGTGTGACCTTTTTATTGCAGCAAGGGAGTGGAGGAGGGTAGCTGCGGTGTGGCATCAACTTTATCAGACATGACGTTTTTCACTCTGTAATGGCCGAGCCCGGGGGCGGGACAGTTACTTTAGAGTGCGGATGACCAAGAAGGATGCTGTCGTAACTTGAATCACCTCCATTATCGAATTCGCATTCGGTGGAAAAATCCTACTTGCTACAGATGACAGACTGCGGGCATCTTGCTCTCTTAATAATATTGAGTGTTATTACGTGTGAATGATGTGTAGTATTTAGCTATTTCGGTACAGCGATTTCACGGGGGGGGGGGGGAGTACCCCATCATGTACTGTAGATGGCTGCGGTGATGTTCCTTCTTTCTGTATGATCAGTTTTCCGTAAACTGGATAAGAAGGTGGTTGCGGAAAATGTTGACTCGTGTTGATGATGGTAGTGATCGGTTGTAGGGAAGTCCTGGCTGCTGTGTGATGCGGGCGTATTGTGGATTGGGCATATCCAGGTTTCCAAGCTGGTGAATGCCAAGTCTGTTGCTGTTGCGGAAGTCGGGTTTGCGGAAAGTGATGAGCTTCCCGCAGCTGTGCGGAAGGGAATGTTGCGCAAAATGATGTCTAACCTTTTCGATTTAAAATGCTAGGTGATGCTAATGGTGCTGTTGCCGATGTTGAAAGTCTCCATTATAGTCTTGGTATAACCGAGGGTGTATGTGATGTTCGGGGGGGGGGGGGGAGGCTTGGTAGAGCGGTTGTGGTTGGGGATGCCCTTTGGATGGAGTGGTCATCTCCCGTTACACGACGGTTGGAACTCTGTCATAGTTTTCAAGTACCAAGAAAATTCGAGCCGAGAGTCTGCTGAACAGGCTGCTTCCCTGCCCACCGCCACCGGGGGTGGGGGAAGGGGTTTGGTTGCTTCAGTGCGGGATGCCACCTCGTCTGTAACAGCGGACTCTCTCATATCTGAAGAGTTACAGTCAACAGACAAGTGGAGTGTGAAATGGACAGGACCGGTGATGTCCGAACTCGGTGCATAGACTAGGGATGCGAGTTGGAATGGGGGCAGTGGTGATGCTGTGGACGGGTTTGCATCTTGGAAAGGAATTGGTCTCATTGCAGAACTACACTGAGTTGTGCAGTTTTGCTGTTCTTCAAAACAAGCCAAGGCCTCATCCGGCCTCTTTACTTCCATGCTATTTATTATATACTCCACTCCACAAAAAGCATGGCCCAGGGCAGCCTCAGCTTCAGTTTGTGGTAACTCTGTAATGGGGGTAATAGCATGAAGTGGGTGGGAGTGGGAAGAGGTCAGCAGAACAACTATTCCCTCCCCTTGGACAAAACAAACGAGACAGTCTTCAGATACGACTTCCCAGATCTTGTAGACCCGCTCTGAGGAGGGAGAAGGCGAGTACGTATCTCGGCATCATCCTCAGCGTTAGCCGAACGTTCACCAGACTCCTGGCTTGGTAGGAGAAGGGTTGAACTGGCATCGCAGTGCTCTTGACTAATGTCGGGAATACTTACTTCCATAGAGACATCTGTCTGGGTACCGGTGTCACGTAGAACGTCCAGCCCCAGCTCTGGCACTGGGTCGTCACTGACACAAGGTTTAAGCCGATCGAAGTGGATGACTGAGGTCAGGCCATCCGAGGGGTTGATACAGCAGGTCACGTCCGACTCCTTACCTACTACCACATAGGGGCCTTTCAACTGGTAACTCAGTTTACTTGGCATGTTTGCAGAACGTCACGAATCGTGAACCCATACCATTTGTCCTGCCTCATACGGATCTCCATGCACCCTCCGGTCGTGCCATGTTTTCTGACACTGGTGTGCAGTGGATAAAGTTGCTCTCACTAGCTCATGGGTCTGTTCTATCCATTGCCGCATGAGCTCTACATAGAGAGATGGTGAATTTTTCTCTCCTGGAATCCTGGGCATGGCCAGATCCAGGGGTAAGGGTAATTCACAGCCTAACATTAACCGAGGAGGGGTATACCCCATGCTGGAATGTATCAAAGTACAGTATACCACGAGCACATATGGGAGTCGTAGCTCCCAATCTCGAAAATCAAGGCGTGTTTCCTCAGTCAACATTTCAGCCAGGCTTCGATTGAATGTCTCTACCATCCCGTCACTAAGCGACTGGTAGGGCGTTGTTCTTATTTTGACGATACGAGACAATTTGCAAAGCTAAAAAAACAGCCGGCTCTCAAAATTACTTCCTTCGTCGGAGTGTAACTCATAGGGCATACCGAATCGGCAGACCACATTGCTTGCCAAGACCTCCACGATTGTGGATGCCTCTTGGTCCGGTAAAGCAAATGCTTCTACCCACTTCGTAAAATAGTTTTGCAATACGAGGATGTAATTGTTTCCTTCATCCCTCGTATTCAAGGGTCCGAGCACATCAATAGCCACCCGCTCCCACAGTGCACCAACAATCTTAATCTGAAGAGGTGCGGAGTGGTGCTGGCCAACAGCATGTCTTTGACATGGGACACATTTGGCGACCCATCCCTTCACACTATCACGAATCCCAATCCAGTGGAATTTCTGTTTTATCTGTGTTAAAGTCCGCTCAACAGCCAGGTGACCAGCGCTATCATGTGGTTGTTGTAATATTGTGTTTCGATAATGCTCCGGAATCACCATGCGGTTGTTGATGTAGAGAACGCCCTCATGTATATGACATTCTTCGATATAGGAGTAACAGATTCCTTAGGAGGACGTAACCCCTCCTGGATCCATGTGTATATATGTCATGTTTGCGCGTCTGTTGCTTGTTCGTGAGTGTGCACCGCAATTCGGGGAACACTGTGTAGTATGTGTCACTGTGGTGGCCACTTCTTGTTCATCCTCGAGCCTGATTCTGCTCAAGGCATCGGCATTTCCATGCAATTTGCCGGGTCTATGAACGACATTGAAGTTGAAGGCCTGCAGGGATGCCTGCCACATTGCTACCTGGCCTTCCTGATTTTTTAGGTTTCTGAGCCAGCATAGTGAGGCATGGTCTGTACGGAGGGTAAATGGACACGCGTACAGAAAGTGTTTGTAGTACTTGACAAAATGTACTGCCGCAAGTAATTCTCGCTTAGTGGTCGCATAACGTTTCTTTGTTTTATTAAGAGTACGCAAACCATAACCCAGTACCTGCTCTGTTCCATCTTCCGTGACCTGAGATAGAACTGTGCCGATGGCGTAAGCCGACGAATCAGTGTCCAAGATGAAATCGAGGTTATGGTTGGGATGAGCAAGAATTAGAGCGGTCGTCAAGAGTTCCTTCAGTGCCCTGAAGGAACATTCACACTCACTCGTCCACTTGAATGGTCGATCCTTTTCGGTGATCCTGTATAGGGGTAATGCGATCTCGCTGAAGTGATGGATGTATCGGCGCTAGTACTGGCAGAGACTGAGGAAACTTCCGTGACTGAAGTTGGCGTCTGCCACTCCGCTTCTGCCTTTGTTTTTAATGGCTGAGTAGCCACTCCATTGCCGGATATAAGCACGGTGTCTAGGTTAGATAAAGTTTGCTAAAACGATGAACCAAAGACGATTACGTCGTCGATGTAACACAGACAGATTTCCCATTGCAGAGTAGTTAATACCTGCTCAATGAGACGCTCGGACATTCCAGGAGCATTGCACAAGCCGTAGGGCATCTTGCAGAACTGGAAAAGACTGTCTCTGCAAACGAATGCGGTCTTCTCCATGTCAGCCTCATCCATGGCTACCTGCCAGTACCCACTAGCTAAATCAAGGGTACAAAACCACTTGGCTCCGGACAAGGAATCTAAGGCCTGATCTATTCTAGGTAACGGGTACGCGTCCTTGACGTTTAGATCATTAAGGTGATTGTCGATTTGTCGACACAAAACCGCAAAGATCCGTCTGTTTTGCCTGCTAGTACTATGGGACTGGCCCAGGGGGATGCTGATGGCTCTATTATGACTGTCCGCAACATGTCGTTCACTTGTTGGCGTGCTTCCGCTTCCTTATGGATGGGAAGGCATCGCACCGGTTGTCGAACAGGTCTGTTGTTTCCAGTGTCGATGGAGTGTCGCACGAGATGACTTTCTCCTAAATCCATGTCTCCGGCCGAGAAACTACCGAGATATTTGTAAAGTAATTTCCGTATATGTAATTTTTGAGATTGCATCAATCCAACTGTGGCACGCAAATATAGCTCAAGTAAGTGCTCCAGCAAATCATCGGAAGTTGTTGCTGGTGTAGATATGGTAGGTGGTGTTTCCAGTGATATCACATCCACCCAATGGGCACAATAGACTCCCGGTTCAAGAGTTATTGGGTCTGCTGTGCCACTGAATACACGATAAGGTATGCGATTCTTGTCAGTGGTGTCCACGATCATGCGGGGACTGGCTCATTGTGAGTTGATCATGTATTCAGGGTCTGGTTCCAGCATGGCTGTGTGAGTGTTGTTTCCTAACTGTGGTGCGGTGGCCCACAATATTTTCTCTTGTCCTGGCTCAACTGTGGCAGTCATTGCTAAAATCATGGCACATGTATCGTACAGTGATGTTTCCGGTCCAAGAGCTATCCATCGGCCGTGTATGTCTAATTGCTGTTGTCTGCTGTGTATGACGGCTTCGCTGGCACTGAGAAAATCAGAGCCAAGCAGGGCATCGTTCTGGATAGAGGCGATAACAACTCACTGAATGAATTGCATCTCCTCTATCTGTATATGGTTTATGGTACCAACCACGGGAACATCAGCTCCCATAGCTGTTTGCAAAAATTTGTTTGTAGGTTTAAGGGGCGGCTTTTTATGAGGTAGGATGATCTCATACAAGGGTTTGTTAAAGACGGTGATGGAAGCTCCAGTGTCAACAGTGGCACTGGTGGAAACATCGCTTAACAGACAGGCACACTTACATATAACTTTACAGTGTACCTGTGGAAGTCTCCACTGATACCGCCTGAGAGAAGGGTTTCGGTGCGGTACCATTCTGTATATAGTCGGATTGTTTCCGGACAGGTTCTGCGAGTGCTGTAGATGGCTGAGTGAGGAAATGGCCAGCTCGTCGCCCTTGTTGCTGCGATTGCTTAGGCGATGACGGAGCTGGGGGTAGCAGTGGTGATGGCTGTGATGCTGTCCCTGTGTATGCTGAATTGGTGTAGACAGCAGAGTGGATGGGATTGTCACGATTATGGATAAGAACAACTTGAGCGAGCCACTTCTTACAGTGCATCATTGGATGTTTAGTTGAGGCACAGAAGAAGCAGTGTCGGCGGGGGACTCGCTCGTTCTTGCGGCGGCGCATCATTTTGTGGATCCATGATGCGGAATGTATGCTCTCTTCCGAATCACTGCTGCTGCTAGTAGTTGCAGTGGATGATGCTATATGGGACGGTGTGTTGCATACCACCAAGGGACACCGAGGATTCAGTGCCTTGGCGGTGGGACGTGATGCTTGAAGAAACGTTGTTTCAGTGGAGGTGCCACAACCTACCACTGTCGTTTTACATAGGAAAGAGGGTTTGTGAGATGCAGAAATTGCGGCTCCCAATTTCCGTTAGAGGAGTATGTCGGTGCTGCGGAGGCAGAATGCGACGTTGGCACTGGCATATGGGAAGCCGGGTGCTTGTAGGTTACGATGTTGTAGGAGACTGAGTATTAGTGTAGGCCACCTGACGTTGTTGTTCAGAGGCTGCAGTTGAGCCGGGTTGTGAGGACGGGCACTGGAGTGACTCTCTAATTGGTGCCATTGTTAGTTTAATGGAGTCTCAGGCTGCGGGGTATGTCGGCCAGTGGTTGGAGTTCTTGACGGAGAGTGATTGGGACATTGTTCCCTCCAGTGGCCTGGCTGATCACATCCAAAGCATGTGTTTGGTGGCGGTACGGAAACGGTGGTGGTGGCTGGTCATGTGGTGGATGTCGCTACTGTGGTGCTGAGCGTGGTGACGAGGTTGGCGAGCGCGGAGATCTGCTTAGTGATCTCCTCTAACCTATCATGCATATTTTGTTGGTTGTTATTATTGTGCTGGTTCCCGTGTCCTGGGGCATTGTTGTGGCTTCCCCGGTGGGACTGGCCACGCCCTCTTCCTCTAAATGTATGATTCGGACTGGGTGTGTGTTCCTGCTGCGCGTGTGGGTCTGTTGCCGATGGTGATGTGGTTGCAGTGCTGTTGTCAGTGGTGGTGGCGAGATTTACGTCATTCATTTCATTAATAGGATGCAGTTGGCAGCGATTATTCTTCTCCCGGTCCAAGAAGTTCTCGATCCGAACCGCGGTTGCCGTTAGTTGTTGAAGGCTGCCGTGATCCGCGAGAAATAACTTTTGCTTCAAGGCGGGTTCCCCGCTCAACGCATCAATTAATGTATCTAAGTGCAAATGTGTGATGCCCTCGAGATTGGTGTACCCATGGATTACTAGCCGCCGTATACGACTGGCTAATTCCGGTAATGTTTCTCCCATATGTCAACGTAAGTTTTTCAATTGAAGCCGACTAGTTTCTCCGAGAGCTGTGTCGCCGAATCTTTACGACAACGCACTTTCCAGTTCCGTGTACGTTGGTGTGTAGTCTGATCCTAGGTCTGCCAGGACTTGGAGTGCTTTTCCTGACCGATATTCTCCCATTTGTTCATTGGTCCACCGGTTTGTACGGCTGATGATTTTGAACTGAATTTTATAATTGGCCCAGTCATTCTCCCCGCTAAATTCGGGGGGCGGGGGGGGGGGGGGGGAGAATGGCCCGGCCAAGTCCTCATGGTGAAGTGATTGGCGCGAATCCTGGTGGTGGTGCTCGGGAGACTGATCAAAACGCGGATGCTGGTTTGCGTGTTGGTCGCCGTGGTGGTGTTGGTGGTGTTTCCCGTCGGTGTGCCTGACGATGCTGATGATGCCGTGTTTGTGAGGGCGATTCCCGTCGGTGATGTTGCGCATGATACCTAGGTTCTGCCGAATACCGCCCTGATGCGGGTCCATAGACAGGTGGTGGCATGTTATGTAGACAACGTGGACGTTCTGCTGGTTGTTGAGATGGATGTTCTTCGTACGGTGGTAGTGCAGGTGACTGACGAGGGTGATGCGTGTGGTGTGTTGGTCTTCCGAAGTATTGCTGAAAGGGTGTTGCCGCATCGTCCAGCTCGTAACGCGGTGCTGAATGAAAATATGGTGATGACGCACTAAGCGGAGGAGATGCGGGATATGGTATATGCGCGTCCGGCCACTGGTCACCCATTGATGCCGCGGGCAAACAATATGGTCGTGAATGATAATAGTATTGCCCCCATAGGTGTCTTTGTCACGATCGTCTGTGATCCGGCGTAGCTGGTGTTGGCCTATCGTGGATATCCGATAAGGTTATAAATTGACTTCCCGCCTGCGAGGCATCGCGGAATGTCCCCTCGCTTATTGGCGAAAACTCATGTAAAGGCGGCGCCGGCCGTTCCGCACCGGGGAAATTATATACATTGTCAGTGAGCAGGCGAGCAGTCCGTCCATCATATGATGCTACTTCCATGTCGAGGGAGAGATGCCTGTCTGAGGAAGGAGACTGAAACACGCAGGTGTTGAGGGTTGGCGTTGGTTCGCTTCTCATTTGAGCCCCACATCGGGTGCCACTTGTAGCATGTGGGGTACCCGCTGGTCCGCTGTGTCATTCCATTCCATCGCACCGCAAGCGCACGATGTGTGGGAGGGATGGTTAGCTGCGGTTCTCGGGGTTGCAGTTCCCGTATCGCATCTATCCGTGAAATACAAAGACCAGCCTCTAGAGCCGATGGAACACATATGTTCCAGTGGGGCTATGCGACCATTGCCGCCGAAGTCAAACCACACCATGTCATCCCTGCTGTTTGTGTCACCGGTATGTCGGTTCATACTAATTTAGAGATATGAACAAGATGGTAATAATTAAACAGTCACATAATCTAATAACACTATACAAACAGTTTTATGCATTTGACAGTGAATGAGCACAATAATACACAACATAGAGCCGTCCAGTGTTCTTTCTACGTGGTTTCGCCGAAGGTACCACACAGATCCTTGAATCCACAGAGGTATCCCTGTAAAAGAGCATGGCAACGAGGTCACTACATAGTTTAATATAAACTAGTATACCCCTAGCACACAGACAAAAAAAATATTGTTGTTGCGAGAGGAAAGTGCCTCGTGCTGGTCTCCGTCACAGGAAAATGCCTTCAATGCCAAAACGGAGGAAAAGAGCTGGCAAAAAGTGTCACTCTTTTGTTCAACAGAAAATGCTAAGTGCAGAAAATCCTAGTGAAGCTACAGTTATGGTATTGCACGCTGGTTTACGTGAAGATGGGACGAACGATTTCCGACGAATTCCCAGGTCACCGTCTTATGTAGTTCCAAAGTTACTGCATTGATAGTTGCCGCCTTATTTATGCGGGCCTTCCGCTACATCCTAACCCACCAATTGGTTGTTGGTAACGAAAACAAGCTTTGGCTGCAAGTGGCATAGATTACTATCTAACTTTAGATACATTTATCTGGCGGGCGCAGATGCTCGGCTTGCCATAAGTCTCCCTGCATAGCATCTACCTTCAAAGGATAGCATGCGTACATGTTACGGAACAAGGCTCCCGAATCAAATAACGATCCGGTTACCTGGCCCCGCAACAACATATAACATCACCAGGGCAAGTTTCACAGTTCACATAAGCAAATATTAGAAAGCGACATGTCATTTATGGTGGGGATGGATAGATGGATATCCACCGCTAGCGTCCTTCCAGTGAGCGCCCGGTGGGCTCTAAGACTTCACCCAGACACTACAATGAGTTGGATGGAGATCTACGTCTCGTCCGTCACCGCGTGCTATGGAGCCAACATTTGACCTGTCATTCGGCTTATTTTCCATGATACCCAGAGATGCACTGCAGGCCGGTATTACAACAAATTAATTAATATTATCTACCTACTAAGTATCCGGAGATATGGGGGGGGGGGGGGAGGGGACGTGTATGTAAATCAGCACTTTAACTATCATGGTTCGGAAACCTCATAGTTTCCCAGGGTCGGATCCTGTCAACGTGTCGATTGGGAATCCAACAATTAAAAAGTCATACGGCTGGTGGATCGTGGAAAGAGACAATAACACAATATATATATATGAGGCCCTATAGGTAACTGGCCAATTTTACACAACCTTGCCGGTGCGTGGGGCTATATTACCACAACAACCTGAAAAGAGGCGTACACTAATGGAGAAATCGTCCCTAACCTCTTTAAGCCTATCCTATCGAGTTAAATACCCATGTTTAGTCAGTAGCATGTCAGGCTCAAACATTTAGAGTATGATCAGCGACCTCAGTGTAAAATTGATGCTGGCGGGAATCATGATGCGGATATATATGTTGCTGTATAGTATTTCCTAGCGTACTGCGGTCTAGAGTTTTTATAAATAAACAAAACATATTAACCAGATGGCTACTTGCCATATACACAACTAACCAATACACAATTTAACGGATATGATGATTATGAATATGATGTTGATAAAGTATCACAGGTCACAGGACCTTATGGTGCGGCTAGTTGAAGGCACCCACAGTAAACAAGGACAATATTCACAGTATGAAACAGAAATTATAGAAATGCGGTCTTAGGACCAGTATGGTACCTATTAGTCATCAGTACCAATATACGAAAATAATTATTATATGTTCAATTGTATAGCTACGTGAGTACCTATTGGTCATCGGTACAGAACAAGTTCACGAGTTACTGAAATTGAGGCGCTAACATATATATATATATATATATACACACCTGTGCAAAAGTTAAGCACCACCCTATTTTTACGCACATGCGAGGGTATATTCATGTGCTATGAAGAAAGCAATAGCATAAACATTTATGTACCCATCCATCTTAGTGCAAGAGGTAATAATGCAACTAGAAGAATGCTGATTATGATGGTGGGGAAACACTGTATGTTTTTGTTTGAACTTGAAAACGAGGCCTGAATATGGTTACTTTGACACAACTGACAACTATTGCCCTACAGTTGACACACGTGGCTAGATTGTCATTAATGGTGTCTGAAAACGAAGTTTAACATCTGTGCACGAGTTTGAGACTGTCATTATTAATACCGGGTATATCCACCTTGTGCCTGGATGACGGCCTGGACACGACGTCTCATGCTGGTCACCAACCGACTGATACGCCATTGTGGTATTCGTTGCCATTCAAGATGGAGTGCGTCTGTTAATTCCTGTAGGTTCTGCACAGGAGGATCCCTCCTTCTCACCATGTTTCCCAGAAGGTCCCAGATATGCTCAATAGGGTTCATGTCAGGGCTCATTGCTGGCCATGGTAGCGTTTCGATGGCATTCTGGCGGAGGTATTCATGCACAGCTCTAGCACGATGTGGTCGGGCGTTGTCATCCATGAATATAGGGTGGGTTCTAGGTGCATGATTTACAAAATGAGGGACCACAACTCTATCCAGTATGGAATCTTGATATCTTTGTCCATTTAGTGTTCCAGGTACAGTCAACAGATCCAGCTTACAATCAAATGAGATGCACCCCCATATCATAACGGAACCTCCACCAAATGGAACTTCTTCCATGATGTTACGTTGGTCGTACGCCGTGCGTCTGGACCTCCATACACGAGTTCGACCATCTGTGGCATGAAGCAGGAACAGACTTTCATCGGACCAGTGTACCCGTCTCCAGGATCTCATGTTCCAGTGTCTTCTTTCGTTGCACCACCTCAGACGCTCCTCTTTGTGGTGTGCAGTGAGGAGAGGACGTCTGACAGGTCTCCTAGCTTTCATGCCAGCAGCATACAGTCTCCTTTTGACGGTAGACATTGACACTCTATTGCGCGTTTCCCATTGCTGGCTGAGCACTCTGCTGTTGGTGAATGGAGATCTCCTAACAAGGTGTACTAGGGCTCGATCATCACGGGCAGTAGTCTTCTTCGGTCTTCCAGATCTAGGCCTGTCGTTCACCTCGTTAGTTTGCCCATGTTTTGCAATCAAACGACTGATTACAGTATGGTTAATTTTCAGCTGTCTGCCAATCTCTCTGCATGACATACCAGTGGTATGCATGCCTATGATTTGCCATTTCACACGATCACTTAACCTTCGTCTTGCCATAGCGGTTCACAATCAAGAGCTAATTCTCTCTGTACAAATAAACCACGGTCATGAACACAAAATTCCTAATCTTGTCGCCTAAATCTGTATGTAATGTTCTACACCTCAAACTGGACTTTTACATAACTGAACATGTGTGCTGTTTCCCGCCACGCACGGACATCAAGCGGCGTGAAGTCATGCATGCATGTGCATTTCGTACTTGGAATTATGTCAGCTAACGCGGGGACAAAAAGTATGGCAGCCTAGTTGTACCATCATGTTTCTACGTTCTATTGTTTTTGCTGGTGCTTAACTTTTGCACAGGTGTATATATATAGTGCGGGATGACACGTTCACAATGCAGGAAAGATTTCCGCAGTAAGACATCCGCAGGCAGGTATCCGCAGGCAAGTCTCCACAGACTGACTTCTCCAGGAAGGTCGGATACGGTTCATTCTTGGGACAGGTAATGGAACAGTTCGGGAATTGTCCAATAGATAATCTCCTAGCAGACACATAATTTCAATGGTGGTTGTAAAGTTTTCCGTCCGGCGAAGGTAGTATGAAAGTTAAAAGTAACACATTAACAGAGAGGGCTACTTATAGGATAATTATGCATGTACAATAACTGGCATACGGTGCAGAGTACGTCGCATAGCTCTTGCAGCGAACCAGGCAAACTTCACCCAGACTGGTCAAATGCAGTGCGGAAGCTGAAGTCCACTTTTCAGCATGGTTGGGAGATCCGGCGAGTCATCCACCAAGAATCACCATCAGCTTTATATTCCGTAGGATTACATATGGGCCCGCACGACCCATCGACCGAAAGACTCCCTTAGAAGGTCTGGATGTGGGAGTTATTACTTTAAGTTAGTTTATTACCATCGGATGGTCATCCGGTATACAAAAACTGTGGAAGCCGATGACTCCTTACTACTGCAGATGAACTAAAATCTGAATGGCACCGGATGTGGGAATCACCGTAGGTTAGCAGTTGCACACGTCGATCCTAATGGTCCAGTCGCCTTGCGCGGGCTGGCTTCCACGCCGGTGATGCTCCGGATTCTCGATTATTCACCCCTTTTATACTATGCGTGACCTCAGAGCTAGGCACTCCAGCCAATCAGAGGCCGAGCACTAGCCAATCAGCGTACAGCTAGAGGTGGTGACGTGGCTATCACGTGCACAGCACATTCTCTATTCATTCAATGCACACACGCGATTTCGACGTCAAAGCAATATTTCGAGTATAATTTTGCGGGAGTTTTGCAGATAACTCAGCCATTTCTGGACCAATTTTAAAATAGTAAAAGGTTCTATAATCCTCGTCTCATTCCGCTCCTGATAGGTACCTGGAATGACGAGAACGGTGCAGTTGAAATAAATCACGGGTACTGACTCGGTACACTATAGGTATACACTCGCTCTTAATCTCGACACGTGTTGTCAGGGAAGCGCTAACGCTAGCGCATGCGCACTACGCGTTTTAATGCACGTAGCCATTTTTAACGAAAACCTCTCCTATAGGGCTTATATACACGTACTATCCTACTCAGAGGCGTGCGCTTGGAGTGAATCCGGAATGGCCATCCCGTACCCAGCTTAGCGGGGATGGCCAGTAGCCGTCCGGTCGATCCGTGCTACAAAAGCAAAAGTTGATGGACGGATGATGGACAGATAACGGATGGACGGCAGATGGATGGACGATGGACGGTCGCTACGGCAATAAGTTCACTTAGCCATTCGGGTCAGGTGAGCTAAAATGGCAAATTTGAGATCAGAACACCCAAAAACATATATAAAACCAATTTCGGCCTCAAATTGTATCAAATAAGAAAATCCAATATGGCCGCCAAACATGCTACATTTTGATTGGCCCACGGCGGCCACGTGTTTTACGGATCAACTTCCCTTGAACAAACTTTAATGGCCATTAGTCCCTAATCATATCTCCCACATTTCGGCCCGATCCCTTTAGCTGTTCCGGAGGTTGTTTTCACGAAAGCTATGGCATTCAAGATAGCCGCAGGACTATATAGCCAATCAAGTTCCCTTGAACAAACTTGGTTTAGCTCTTTCCCTAGATTAGTTTTAATGAGTTTTGGATCAATGCGCCATGCAGTTCAGAGAAAATTAAAAATTATATTTCTAAAAATCGGCCAAAATCCAAGATGGCCGGAGCTCAAATTGGCCGACTGGCTTCATTTGAACAAACTTGAATCTCTATGCCCTAAGGATAGTTCCTGCCAAATATAATTGAAATTGGCCCATGGTCCTCGAGAAGAGATATTTAATTTCGCATTGCTTTAGTATGGGAGCTTTTGGCGGGAAAATGATCTACGATGGCCGCCCAACCGTTTATCAGACAGTTTCGAAAATGGTAAATTTGAAATCAGAATACCTAAAAGCATAGATAAAACAATTTCGGCCTTAAAATCCATCAAATACAAAAATCCAATATGGCCGCCAAACATGCTACACTTTGATTGGCCCACGGCGACCATGTTTTTTGACGGATCAACTTCCCTGGAACAAGCTTCAATGGCCCTTAGTTCCTAATCATAACTCCGAAATTTCGGCCTGATCCCTTCATGGGTTCTGGAGAACTCGTTTTCACTAAAACTAGGGCATCCAAGATGGCCGTCGAAGCATTTGGCCAATCGTGTTACCTTGAACAAACTTGGTTCAGCTCTTGGACTAGATGATATTTCATGAGTTTTGAAACGATTCCACAAGCGGTTTCGGAGATTTTTAATCACGTTTCTAAAATTTGGCCAAAATCCAAGATGGCCACAAGACAAATTGACCGATCGGCTTCGTTTGAACAAACTTGGATCCCTATACCCTAAGGATGTTGCCTGCCAAATATAATTAATCAGCCCAGTAATTCTTGAGAAGTCATTTAAAGGAAAAGTTGACGGACGGAGGACGGACGGTCGCCACGGCATAAGCTCACTTGGCCTTCAGGCCAGGTAAGCTAATAATCGATCGTGATCTCTCAAAGCAAATAATCGCACAAGTTGTTCTTGACACTTTCAATAGTTCATCGCTGGACACAGGCGCGGGAGCTGATGTTGGTATTATAATGATGAGTTGTGGAGGTGACGATTATGGGTAGTAATGATGATAATACTTTTGAGAAGCACACTCATGAAACTAATGCAAACGCTGATAAGAATATTGTATATTGTATAATATTGTGCATCTCTATAACTATGTATAGTTGAGAGAATAAATCATACCATATGATATCAGTAATTAGAGTACATTATTGCATCATCGCTATAAAGTACAGCTCGGAAATAGATCTTTAAACAAGAGGCCCAAGGGGCCTGTGTCGCTCACCTGGACTCCTGGAGCATTCTAATTGTTTATCAAAATTGTTGGTGGGTCTTTTAAATGAGTTTGTGGACATTTTTGCAAGTCCAATATGGCCGCCAAACACGTGACATTTTGATTGGTCCACTGCGGCCATGTTTTTGACGTAGCTCCTTCCCTTGAACAAACTTTAATGGAACTCACGAGCCTAATAATACCTCCCAGATTTCGGCTCAATCCATTCAGTGGTTCTGGAGTTGTTTTGGCAAAAAATAGGTTATCCAAGATGGCTGCCAAACCATTTGGCCAATCAAGTTCCTTTGAACAAACTTGGTGCATCTCTTCACTAGATGGCATTTCATGCGTTTTGAATTGATCCCCAAGCTGTTTCACAGAAGATTTTAAGACATTTCTAAAGAATAGGCCAAAATCCGAGATGGACGCCAGCCAAATTGGCCGATCTGCTGTTTTTGAACAAACATGGACCTCTATGCCCTCAGAATGCTTCCTGCCAAATATACTTGAAATCGGTCCAGTGATTCTCGAGAAGCCATTTTAAATTTATCATTGCTTTAGTATGGGAGTTTTTGGCAGGAAAAAGATCCAAGATGGCCGCCAAACCGTTTATCCAACAGTTTAAAAAATGGCAAATATGAAATCAGAATACCCACAGACACATATAAAACCAATTTCGGCCTCAAAATCCATAAAATAAAAAATCAAATATGGCCCCCAAATATGTTACATTTCGATTGTCCCACGGCGGCCATGTTTTCTGACGGATCACCTTCCTTTGAACAATCTTTAATGGCCCTTAGTGTCTAATCATATGTCCCCAATTTCGGCCTGATCACTTCCAGTGGGTCTAGAGAAGCTGTTTTCGGGAAAACTATGTCATCCAAGATGGTCGCTGAACCATTTGGTCAATCAAGTCCTCTTGAACAAACTTGATTCAACTCTTGCCTTAGATGAAGTTTCATGAGTTTTGAATCGATTCCCCAAGCGGTTTCGGAGAAGATTTTTAAGGACGTTTCTAAAAATTGGCCGAAATTCAAGATGGCCGCCGTCCCAATTGGCCGATTGGCTTCGTTTGAACAAACTTGAATCTCTATGCCCTAAGGATGCTTCCTGCCACATATAATTGAAATTGGCCCAGTAGTTTTCGAGAAGACATTTTAAATTTCCCAATGCTTTAGTATGGGACTTTTTGGCAGGAAAATAAGCCAAGATGGCCGCCAAACACTTATCCGACCGTTTCGAAAATTGCAACTTTGAAATCAGAATACCCAAAAACACATATAAAACCAATTTCGGCCTCAAAATCAATCAAATAAAAAAATTAAATATGGCCGCCAAACATGCTATATTTTCATTGGCCCACAGCGGCCATGTTTTTTTATCGTTCAACTTCTCTTGAACAAACTTTAATGGCCCTTAGTCCCTAATCATATCTGCCAAATTTCGACCCAATCCTTTCAGCGGTTCTGGAGAAGTCGTTTTCGCTAAAACTAGGTCAACCAAGATGGCCACCGAACCATTTGACCAATCAAGTTCCCTTGAACAAACTTGGTTCAGCTCTTGTCATAGATCACATTTCATGAGGTTAGCATCAATCTCACAAATGGTTTCGGAGAAGATTTTTAAAGACGTTTCCTAAATTCGGCCAAAATCCAATTGGCCGAGCAGCTTCATTTGAACAAACCTAGATCCATCTGTACTCAGGATGCTTCCTGCCAAATATAATTGAAATCGGCCTAGTGGTTCTTGAGACGTCATTTAAAGGAAAGGTTGACGGACGACGAATGACGGACACAGACGGACACACAACGGACGGTCGCCACAGCATAAGCTCACTTGGCCTTTCAGGACAGGTGAGCTAAAGAAACAGCATAAAACGTAGAGCTTACTGTTGAATATTTTGAACATAAGACAGCAGTGGCTTACCATCAAACTAAGTCCAAAATATTCAACAGAACATTTCTTCCATCGTATTCAAAATTGTACTAAATAACATGTTTCTGTTTTTGTTTTGGAAACAACTTAACTTATTTATCAGCTGTATGCCTATGGACCTTTCCATTTTTAGCTATGCCCCGCCCATCACTAGCTAAGCTCCACCCACACCTCGCGGTGTTGGGATTGATCGATCCCCTAATACCGTAGCTATCAATTTCCTGAAAGCTATACAGGGAAGCTGTTGAATATTTTGTAACTAATTTGACTGGGTGCTGTTGCTGCCATAGGCAGCCACAGTGCCCTATCAAATTAGTTTCAAAATATTCAACAGAATATTTATTAAATAGTGAAAGCAAACAATTCGTACAACAACGAATAGACCGTCTTCAAATATGCGTTCGTGACGTACTTATCGACGTCATTCATTATGATGTCATTCTACACATCACGCAGTTAATTATGACGTCATATGATGGGTGGGTACTCTGGAAAGGTGAATTGTATGTATAGTCAAAATCCACGTTGACCATAAACAGGGTTCTAAGAACCTTATCAAAACTAAATTCCCTGAGTTTTCCCTGATATTTCCCTGAGAAATTTCCAAAGTTCCGTGAGAAATAGTTTCAGTTTAACGAGGTTGCTGGGAAGTCAAGAGGTGATCGGGCTGCTAGCCTCTGGCATGTGTCTGCATACAATATTTGTAATTTATTTTACATTTTTAGTGAATAGACACAAATTGGATATACGACACAAGACGCACCTATGGCAAACTGAAAAAAAATGTGAAACCTTCCCTTCTGGGAGATTATCAAATTCCCTCAATTTTGCCTGATTTGTGGTGTTTTGTTTTTTAATTCCCTGAGATTTCCCTGACTAGAAAAATGGAAACTCATTTTAAAGGTTGAAATTTGACAGATGTAGCCTACAAAGATATATTTCCATTTTATGTTGTCCGCTAACCAAAACACTCATGCGTGGCCAAATTGCTTAACCCCGCCTTGTGTCAACAGCGCCTCAAAGCGCTCAAAATACTACTTGAATATCGATTAAACATTTTGATGGTTAATATTTTTCAAGATATTTTAATTTTAGATGACTAGTTTTTATAAATTAGCACTGAATTTTTTATCGCCGGCTTGACCATTAAAGGGGTAATGGTAAAGAAAGTTTTTACTTAGTCAGTGTCTATCTACAAGCCGAGAGAAGAGTATTTTTGAAATTTTACCACTAGAATGACTGGCTCGGGTAAATATTCTTAAATACCCTTCTCTAGGCCGTTCAAATAGCCGTGTCTGAAGACCACTGTAAAGTTGTTTTGGTCAGTTTGACCATTAAAGGGTTAAGTTGACACAAGAGGGGTTAAAAGATGGTATAAAAATTCCTTCATAAAGTCTCTCCTGACAATAAACAACACGCCCCGGCTCAGACGTCAACACCATACATTATACTCATATCTCCTACAACCTTTACAAAATATATGGCTGGAATGGTTTGACATTTACAAACTGATAAAACTGCGAACTAAATCACAAAGATTCCTTCCTGTATTCAATTCTCAGAGATACTGTCGCATTAAATGGTACCCGACTCCTCATCACATCTCAAATTCTAGACTAATGGATTAAGAGCAGAGATTGTGATTCCTTAAGACACGTCTTCGACAGACCATCCGTCTTATATAATACCAATCGTATTCCACACATGCACGCACAATGTATTTGATATAGCAGTGCAGAGAGGTTAGCTATAACATCAGGGGGCGTATTTAACTTCATTTATAAACAAATCAAGTATCTATCAATTGCTTGATTCAGGAACTAATGAGCGAGTCGTATGTAGGGCTATATTCTTACCATTTTAGCTGGTGTTTTCTGTGGCAACGTGTAATCATTAGCTTTCCACAGCGATATAGACTCTACTCAAACCATATGTTCAAACGGAACAGCTCTATTCCGCCAACATGGCATAACCCTTTGAACTAGAATTTGTGAAATACTAAAAATCATCTACAATGCAAGAACTATTACGTTGCACCTAATTTTGCTGGGAACTGATGCTGCCTGTAACAGTAACAAGTTCCTGTCAAATTAATTTCAAACTACTCATCAGCTCACCTGTATAGTGGCGTCGGATTTGAGATTCTAAGAATGACCTTTCCGGGTTTTAACCATGTCCCGCCCATCTCTAGCTAACCTCGACCCACACCTCGTTCGTATTGGGATCGATCGATCTCTGAACACCCTGACTATCAATTTCCAAAAAACTACACAGGCAAGCTGTTGAATATTTTGAAACTAATTTGACTGGGTGCTGTTGCTGCCTAAGGCAGCAACAGCGCCCAGTCAAATTAGTTTCAAAATATTCAACAGCATGTTTATTAAATAGCAAAGAATTACAAATACATACACTTGATACAACGTGTCGGACGGTCTATATGGAACCCTTTGTGACGTAATGATTGTGACGTCATCACACACGCCCTGAGCTGATTATGACGTCATACGAGGTCTGACGATCGATGGATACTCTGGAAAGGTGAATTCAGGGTTCAATGAGTTAAAACGGCGTTTGGGTACTGGAACTCTGCCACATAAAAAAAATCCTACCGGAATCTTCAAAGAGCAGGCCAGAGAACTCGGACTACTTTACGCAATGAACAATGTAAGCGCAGTGGCGACGCAAACGCACACCCAATGAAACTCCCTATCTTAGAAACAATTTCTATATTATATACACGTAATATCCTCAACAATCTCGAAACACAATTGAATTATATTGTCAACTCTCTAGCTAGAAGACGAACGTCTGCAAATATAGGACTAGTTACCTGACCAAAATAATAGAAAAGATGATTGCGATCTAATACATGTAGCTTGTAAACATTTGTTATTGTTATTCCCAACCAGCTGGTGCTGAAAATCGATTTTCTAAATAGCGGTGCGGTTATGTGCATAAATATGCTAAGACAGTGCGATTTTGGAAGTGTCTGCAAAAAATTGGCACATTATTTTCGGTATGCGCCGTTATTTAACCTTTTTAGATGGGTGGTCACGAACAAATTCTGGAGGAATGACCTCATTTAGATAAATCAAAGATGACAGCTGCCGAAAGAGATTACATCACAGAAACTTGCATATCCCTGCATCTACTTGGGTCGTAGAGAAATTAAGAAATTCATAGGCAGAAGCAGCACCCAGTCATATTAGTTTCGAAATAATCAACAGCTTACCTCTATAGTTTCTGGAAATTGAGATTCAGAGAATACATGGTTCGATCGACCCCAACATGGGCGAAGACTGGGTGGATCTTAGCTAGAGATGGGCGGGGCATAGCTAAAAGTGGATTCATCCATTACATAGGCCATTGATAAATAATATACACTTGCCATTCTATGCCATATATGGCTATCATGCATGCTACTCATTACACACAACTCCGGTATAGCAAATGGTAGAATGTGCATGTGTGGTTATAAATATCGCTGACTTGTCGTTTTGGCATGCCCCTTTACACCCGAGACATAGTAGAGCGCATGGCAAACTTGTCTTAGCACACGTGCACACCAGTAGGCGTTACAGCCTTTCAAACAGCCACATCGCGTGAGACCGTTGCATGCATCTCTCACAAGTGGGAGGGTGGACCATAGTGGCTGTCACTTTCTAGATGCCTTATCCCGGCCGTAATCATCAGGATTTATTCCCAGCAATTCTGGGTCTTGGGCATGGCCCAAGATGCAACATCTCTGCAGTGCTACCCGCTGCTTGGTGCGCTATTCAAGGGTAGCTGCATTGGGGTGGATTCTGTAGCGTATGGCCATTGCATGAAGATACACTTTCGAACTTCATTGCAGACAGACGTCTGGGTGCCGATATATCATCCAGTTGGAGGTAGCGCTGATCTTTCAAATTAGCATAGAGTACTTACCATTAAGATTAGTGTGGGCATTTCCGCTACACCCATGACCACTACATTCTAATCATGAACTTAAGATGCAGCATCGACAAGGTAAACTTAAATCGGCCTCTCTATAGTTACACGGGGAGAGATGACTTGTTCCTCATGATCTGAGACACGCGCAACTCCGTTTTCTGAGGTCACGATCAACTCCATGTTAATAGAAACAGTCAGTGATTTGGAGTCCTCAGCAAGAAGGCTGAACACCTCTAACGTGCTGTCCGATCCATCGAGGAAAAGGGGAAAACAAGCTTTTTGACAACACCATATTATGCCACCTTGATGTCTACGCCTTTTCATTTGACCTTCCTTGCCTTTTCTTCACGCTGTCATTTTCATACATATTGAAAATTAAATAAATCCATTTGGAGGCGGTGATCAAGTAACCGGAGGATATGAGTGAAGAATGTGCCTCGCATTTT
Source organism: Chaetoderma sp. LZ-2023a (assembly GCA_034401795.1). Taxonomy (NCBI): domain Eukaryota; kingdom Metazoa; phylum Mollusca; class Caudofoveata; order Chaetodermatida; family Chaetodermatidae; genus Chaetoderma; species Chaetoderma sp. LZ-2023a. Next base: position 82,658,980 of record CM067367.1, read on the forward strand.
GTCAGCGAATGTTTTGTCTTTATCCTGTGGAAGGCAATGAACTGCTGCTCTACTCATGAAGAGCACCGTGATATTTGGACTCTGGAGTGTAGCGGTGACGATTCCTGTCCTCTCAAGAACTGTGGCATGGTTGTTTTTGTGCTGAAAGTTGGAATATGGGGTGAATCTCGTTGGTGTGAGACCAATTCGTCTGAACTCTTGGCACAACGCGTACTTCATTGGCTCTTTTTTTAGTTGGGCTAGCGTCAACCACATCTCTTAGAATGTCTTATGTGGCATTGTGACTTGTCTGGTGGTAGCCATGAGATGTAGACGCTTGTCGATTGAACACTCATGATAAACCAAACTGGGTGGGACAAAGCAGGTTACGTGACCCCCGCTTCACCCTCCTAAACTTGTCCAGTCTGCTCCAGAAAGCCCTGGGCCTGTTATTTTTTAATACAATCTAAGATTTCACGTTTTAATTCAATTTAAATATATACAATATACGTAACTTGGTTCTATGGATGCATATGCAGAGAGTACAACCTGCTCTAATAAAAAAATGTTCACAATCTTATAACTGTGTCCCCCACATAATTTTCAATCCTGGTTACATCCCTTCGCAGATCCTCTTTCGCATAGTCAAGTAAAGCTGCAAAGGCTAAATTGTGTCATGGTGAATGACATGATTCTGAATGCCTATGGTCCTTCATCAACCTTGCCTTTGATACATTGAAAAGTTCAGGGCACACCAGTCGTGGTACATATCTTTTTGGGCTCAATCTCGTGATGAACTGCTCATCTGTTCTCTCAGTCGACGGTTCAGCTCTTTTGCTATCACCTGTTGGAGTAGATTTTCAGCATTTATATCGGTTGAGCAATTAAAGAATGCACATTGGGAAATTACTCACATTTGCTGCATGTGTATTTAGGATCTGTGTACAGTCTCCGGGAGTCGAGACATGGCGTGGCCTGCAGTAATAGTTTGATCTTGGATGTCTTTATCATGGATTTGCGTGACGAATGCGACTTTGCTTCATGACGCAATAAAGTTAGACACACCGTTTCCTTCATCCAGAACGTTCTGTTAGCGGCGGGGCTAAGATCACGTGTGTGATTGTGTACATTTTAACCATTTATGACATTAATGGCTAAATTTGGTCAAGAAAATCAAAATATTTGCTTATTGAATGTTCATCTGAAGGACAAGAGAAGTCTATTTTCAAGGTTTACCACTGGAACTACTAGTTCCGTTATGGAGCCAGTCATCCCAGCGATAGAATTTCAAAAAAGGTATTCTGTATGCACGCACAAGGATATTACCAAAGACCACTGTAGAGACCCGTTTCGCCATGAAACTTGTAATCAGACTTAGGAAGCAACAGCTTCAAATTAGGTTCAAAACATTCAAGAGAGTATTTATTAGACCGTTAGGAAGATATTGTATCTAATGTGACTGCAGAGACCTAGTGGAGTAACAGAGAGTGTCCTGAGCCCCATCCAATTCCAAAACATGTCACTGGCCTACGACTTAATGGATGAATCCACACTTAGCTGTGCCCCATCCATCTCTAGCTAAGTTCCGCATACGCTTTGTCCGCGTTGCGACTGACCAAACTGCGAACTCCCTGAATCTCTATTTCCAGAACACTATGCGGGTAAGCTGTTGAATATTTGAAACTAATTTGACTCACCTATGGCAGCAACAGCACACAGTCAAATTAGTTTTAAAACATTCAACAAAATGTTTATTAAATAGTAAAGATATACATTGCGTACGGCAAATTGGATTCATCAACGTTTGGATGAAAGAGATCGATGAAGCTAGTGTATGAAAACAGACCAGAATGCACAGTCACGGTGTCTTCTATATTTTAGCCAACCTACGTGTGGGATGTGGTCGTATGGTGAGAAACCACACAGATTTATGGATGGAGAACAAGCCAAAGCAAAATACAACATACTTAACAGGGAGTCAGGTTGGCTGCTTAGAGCGAGCGCCCTAAGAGTTGCGTAATGACAGAAGTTTCTTAATCCACGATATTCGTCTTGACTGGCAAGCAGAATGACCGCACAGGAAAAGCTTAATATTACCTCCAGGTCCCTCGGGATTTACATCTTATATCAGACATCCGATATGCTGGCTAATTAAAGTTGCCAAGTTTCTTAAAGTATACCTTGTAACGATGGATATAATATTACGCACCCCAGGACAAGTTATTAAACCGAGCTCCTCAGAGAAAATGAATTATCAAGGGGTTGTGTGAGCATGGGCCCAGGGTTAGAATTTAAGTTAGTGCACAAAATGAAGTTAATCTAATGCTTTCGAATATCAGTTAGAGAATACGATATTCAAACGTATTAACTTCATTTTATGCAATAATGAAATTTCTATGAATTCGAGGTTAACTGCCAAGAACGCAATGCCATACTTCATCAGATCAACGGCCGACTGAAAGAATTTGCCACGATGCAAACAGACAAAATGTTTAGAGCGTTCTGATGTCTGGTAAGTATTGGTCCACTATCGTCGCATTCTGTACATATAACACTCAAGGCAACTTCATCGGGACAGACCGGGAAATGGCAGCAGCAATCAGAAAATGGTTTAAAACCAATTCATGGATCGGTACGATAAGCCATTACCCCCTATTGTAGGTGATCCCAGGTCACTAGAAACACCAGTCGAAACAACTGGCGTTAAGAAGGTATTTACAAATTAAACAAAAATTCTCTAAGTATTGCTTTGCAATACATGTCCCATACCTGGTGATATAAATCGTTAGAGATTGACAGTAAAAAATTCCATTAAAACTGATAAAAGCAGCTGAAACCCGAACTTGATCTGTAACTTCTAATAACAAAACAATATAACAAGTTTCAGTTATATATGGTGAAGGAGAACGAAAAAGCCTTGAAAGTTGATATGTATTTCATAAGTCGAAAGGAGAAATAAGTCCATTAAAAAATGACGCAAACGCGTGAAACTCGAACTTGCTCTGTACTTTCTCATAACAAAGCAATGTACCAATTCTCAGTTGAATATCTTGAAGGGCTGCGAAAAGGTTTTGGAAAACCAATATTTTTTTGTATTTCATATGTCGAAGGGGGGGGGGGCATAACCCCATGGAAATTGACGAAAATGTCCTGAAACTCGAGCTTCCTCTGTAAAGTGCGGGGGGGGGGGGGATACACACACACACACACACACACACACACGCAAGCAATTGCCACATTATATCGACTTGTTGGTGTTTAAGAGCGACCCCCCCCCCCCCACACTGTAACACTTGCTCAGTTTTGCCGTTTCAACCAGACACACCTGATACAATAACTTCTTAATGGTCTGGGAAACATTCTGTCGAACGTTTTAAAGTTAATTTGACTGGAAGTTGTTGCTGCCTACGGTTAGACCTAGTCCTTTAACCAATTTTATGGAAATCTTTGGATAATCCAGGATCACACCCACAACACCCCCCCCCACAACACCCCACCCCCAACCCTCCACCAAAAAATTAATTAATCAATCAAATAATTACATAGAAGTTCTGTAGGCTACCGTCATATGACCCTTCCAGCCAACTTTGCATAAACTTGGCCCGGCGGTTAATGAGCTTATTAAACGATTTCTAAGACTTCTGTATACGAATTCGGACTCCTATGGCCATAAGATAAGATCAGTCCAGCCAAAGTTACTTGAACAACAGTAACATTTGGCCAGCTCCGAAGACAGCGCTAGACAATCTTGACGCTTGCCAGAGAAACAACCCCGAACCATCACTGGATACCGATTGCTGGACAGTAGAATTTCCAACGATCCACTATACAAGATGTGTAATACATTAACTCACTGTCCGTGAAAGTCAGCCAGCAAAGATGGCCCATGTTTTGCCATGTATTTAGGATTCCAGAAGCCACACCAGCACAGAGACTTGAGGGAGCCAGCAAATATAAAGCCAGGAGAGGACGTCAATGCATAAATCTGTTAAGCGTACAGCGAAGTGGCCTCAAGAAAACAAGACTCGGTACACTCAGCTCAAGAAAGGACGCGAGGAAGCTAAAGATATTGGCTGAGGACATGACACAGTGGTCAGAAGGACTGATTGCAGCTGTATATCGTTTCTACTACTGCTGCTGCTGCCGCCGGCGACGACGGCGACGACGACGACGACGACGACGACGACGACGTGTGACTGTGTTCTACAGGTGAGGAAGTGTGAAATTATTTACGAAATCTAAGGAAAATCAAAACAGACAAGGGGATAGCTGAATTTAAGCAACTTACTTGTCAAAATAAGAAAATTTATCAAATTTCTTTTTCACCAGTGAGATGACATACTTACCTCCCTAACACTCTTGATATACTAGTATCTCGGCTCTAAATTCAATAATATTCAGAATTATACAAATATAGGTGCCCCTACTGGGCAGGTGGAATGTACACAATCATGCACATGTCAGACTCCACATCTGCGCATACTGGTACTTTCGTTACTAAATATTGGCTGACATAGAAGCAACTATTCAAATAACCAAAGGACCAGGCCTCTGTGGGGTGGAGAGGCCGGGATGCTGTTAGGGAGGTAAGTATGTCATCTCACTCGTGAAAAATAAATTTAATAAATTTTCTTATTTCACATCATGAGAACATACTTACCTCCCTAACACTCTTGATAAAAGCCAGAATTTGAAAGTAAATTTGGCGGGAGGGAGGCAAGGTCCTAAAATCAGTTCACCCTCGAAGAGACTAGCTCTTTAAATTTTCAAGAGATTTAAAACATCTCGAATTGTGTCTGAAAACACAACCCGGAATAGAATTATGCATCGGATAATCGACCGATGGAGAGATTGATCTAAAGGCAACTGCGCTACCCCACCCCACCCACCCCTCTTTCTGAAGAAGGTTAGGAAAAAACATTGCTTGAATGACTAGCACGTTCTCTAACACTTGAAAATAAGTATTACTAGACATTGGAAAAAGAAGAATTGTTTCATTTAAAAAAACTCTGAAAGAACCACAATTAAGAGACATTAACCATCACCATATTAAATAATAACATGACACAACCAACAAGAAAAAAAACACCCCATATACTGACCTCTGATGTCTTGAGCGCGGAAATCACCTCTTCCCCCAGACGGATGAAGAGAATGTAATCGGAAATAGTAGGGATCCCCTACTAACAAATGGGATATTTGTAAATAGCAGAGGAGGAAAACTAATTACAAATAAATACCTCTGCATTATTTTCTGAGGACTGAGACGGCGAGCGGGTTGGAAGTGTCACAGAGGTAATGGTCGGTAAAACTCGATTCACAGCGCCACTGGGCTACTGACATAATGTCTTCAACAGAAATACCATTAAACAAGCATTCTGTAAGTATTGCTTTGCAATATATGTCCCCTACACCTAGTTATTTAAATCTTTAGAGATTGACAGTCAATAATTTCGTTAAAAATTGTCAGAAGCAACTGAAACTCGAACTTGATCTGTAACTTCTCATAACATAGCAACAAACCAAGTTTCAGTTATATATGGTGAATGAGAAGGAAAGCTGATATGTTTGTATTTCATAAGTCGAAAGGGACATAACTCCATCAAAAAATTACGCAAACATCTGAAACTCGAACTTGGTCTGTAATTTCTCATAATAAAGCAATGTACCAAGTCTCAGTTGAATAGCTTGAAAGCCTGCGAGAAAAAGGGCGGGAAACTAGTATTTTTCGTATTTCATAGGTCGAAAGGGGGCATAACTCCATCTAAAATTTACCCATACGCCTGAAACTCGAACTTGGTTTGTAACTTCTCATAACACAGCAATGTAGCAATTCTCAGTATAATATCTTGAGTCTGCGGGAAAAAGTGCGGAATACTAATATTTTTTGTATTGCATAAGTCGAAAGGGGGCGTAACTACATGAAAAATTGATGAAAATGTCTGAAACGCGAACTTGCTCCGTAACTCCTTATACTAAAGCGATGCACTGATTTTCGCTTAAATATCTTGAAGGAGTGCGAAAAAAGTGAGGATTAAAGCTGATATTTTTCGTATTTCTTAAGTCGAAAGGGGGCATAAATCCATCAAAAATTGACGCATACGCCTGAAACTCGAACTTGGTCTGTAACTTCTCATAACAAAGCAATGTAGCAGTTCTCAGTATAATATCTTGAAAGACTGCGAAAAAAGTGCGGGAAAACTAACATATTTTGTGTTTCATAAGTCGAAAGGGGGGCATAAATCCATGAAAAATTGGCGAAAATGTCTGAAACTCGAACTTGCTCAGTAACTCCTTATACTAAAGCGATGCACCAATTTTCGCTTAAATACCTTGAAGGAGCGCGAAAAAAAGTTCGGAAAGCTGATATTTGTCGTATTTCTTAAGTCGAAAGGGGGCATAACTCCATCGAAAATTGACGCATTCCCCTGAAACTCGAACTTGGTCTGTAACTTCTCATAACAAAGCAATATACCCATTCTCAGTTGAATACCTTGAAGGACTGCGGGGAAAAAGTGCGGAAACCCAAATGCGACAGATGGATAGACGGACAGATGGCCAGACAGACGGACAGACAGAGTGCAAACCTATAGTCCCCTCGGTTTTACCGGTAGGGGACTAATAATGCCGTGGAAGTTAACCCACCACAGACACTATGAGCCTTGGCTCTATCTACTTGTTTTCCAGTGGCTTTCTTATGACAGAATTGAATGCATTCTACTATCCATCTGGAAATAGTGTCTCTTGACGCCCTACCATGGGGTTCAATATATGACAACCACAGGGAGCATGAGTCTGTCCGCCAAACCTGAATCCTTATACTTATTTAAGGCACGGACAGGACACCATGCTTTAGCACCAGGATCATATCTGGTTAAGGCAGGTAAAATTATAGGTCGACCCGGATATTTTAAAGATTGATTCTTAGCCAAGAAATTCAATCTCGGTAGAAGCTTAAGGCATTCACCTGTAACTATATAACGGTCAGGTTCAGCAGACAAGGCATGAATTTCACTCCTGCGAATGGCTGAGGCTGCCGCAGTTAAAATACAGTTTTAAGTGTCAATAATTTTAATTAAATAGCACTAAGTGGTTCAAAAGGGTTATCACTCAAAACTTGAAGAACCAGAGAAAGACTCCATGACGGTGTCTGTGGAGGATTTATCGGTCTAAAATTGCCCATGCCCTTGATAAGAGGATTTAGAACACATACTTCATCACTTCCCCTCTTTGCCAAGCAAGGGATAACAGTCACTAATGCTAATTTATATCCAGCAATAGAATTAGGCTTAAGACTGTAGGCATCATATAGGTGACAGAGAGAATCAACTACTACCTGAATAGATGCATCCATTGGATTGATACATCTCTTTGAGCACCATTCTGCAAATCTGTTGATTTTGTAATTGTATGCTCTGGAGGTTGACCCCGTTCTGGCTCTAGCCATGAAATTGGCTGCATGGTCAGAAAAGCCCTACTTAATTGCGGATTTTTTGACAACATCCATGCAGTCAATTGAAACATTGACAGATTGTTGTGACGGGTCTTGCCCTGGAAGATAATATTGTTCATCAGAGGCAGAGGAACCGGATTGCAGACCAGAAGATCTAGCAGATCTGTAAACCATGATCGGCTTGGCGAATTCGGGACGATCAGAAGCACTTGGCTTTCCTCATGCTTGATTATCTGGAGAATCCTTGGAATCAGGATTGTTTGAGGGTATGGGTATGCATACATTCCCTTCCAATTGATAACTAGCGCATATATTGCGATAGCGCTTGGATCAGGAATCGGGGAAACATACGTCATCATCTTCACATTCTTCTTCATTGCGAATAAATCTATGTTGGGTTTTGCCCAATGATTGAACAGATGATCTGCCACACATTGATTTAGTTGCCATTCCGTAGGCAGGATGCTCATCCTTCGGCTCAATGAGTCTGCTAATAGATTTAGCCTTCCCGGAATATGAAATGCTTTCAAGGTGATCATATGATCCATGCACCAGCAAAACAGTTTCCATGTTATCATACAGACACTGGGCGACTTCGTTCCGCCCTGGCGGTTTATGTAACTCACTACTGTTGAGTTGTCTGAATGTATCAACACAAAATTTCCCCTCCACTTCCTTTAAGAAGTGTTCCAGGCCTAGAATTACATACGGCGGTGACATACATCAAGGTTTTCAAAGGGGATGCTGGAGCTGGACAGCTGTTGCCATTGTACAGCATTATGCAAACACACGTAGCATCATATAGTTACATTTTGTCTTTCATATGTATTTTAGAGCCACAAATCCGCAACCTCCAAAAGGATTTGATGGCGATATTTCTAGTTACACCGCGAATTCCAATGTCTGTTGAGCTGTAGAGAAGCGAACCCAAGATTCTACTCTTCCTCCACATCCTAGTGGCCCGATGTGGATACCATCGGCATTCATTTCTGTGCTGTCAGATACGTAACCCTGAACGAACTCTTGACGTGGAGACAATGCCGGCTAATATTGTGTGACTGAACTTCTTGCATGATCATGCGCGAATAGGGTTCTGTGCTTGCGTGCGTGCGTATGTGCGAGTGTTCGTGTGCATACATGTGTACATACGCGCATGCGTGCGTGTACGTGCCTACGCGCGTGCGTGCGTGCGTGCGTGCGTGCGTGCGTGCGTGCGTGCGTGCGTGCGTGCGTGCGTGCGTGCGTGGGCATGCATCAATGTAGGCACACATGTGTTCATTACGAAAATGAAAAAGAAGCAAGCTTTGTTATCTTAGACAGCAACATCCCTTAGCACCCGTCTCTATAATTGAAGTTGCCAATGACAAACACCATTCCTCTACAAATCAATCAGATAGTTATTCCCGAAAACGTAATTACCTGGTATCGCCTTCTAATCCTCAATTATATAATCAGATAATCCTTGCTCAACTTCAATGTGCAAAGTTTAATCCTTTAAACCCATACAGACCAGAAATAACAAGTTCGTTATAATACAAGGACAGTTATGTTGGATATTTTAAACTAATGTGACTTCTTCTTCTTCTTCTTCTTCTTTTTCTTGTTCTTCTTCTTCTTCTTCTTCTTTTCGATCGCTGGTATCACACTTGGAGAGCAGGTGACTGAGAGCAGCAGTTTTAGGTCAAATTAGTTTTAAAATATTTAACAGCCTTCGGTATAGTTGTCTTGTAACCGGAATACTGAAATTCAACTGTTTCTCTAGCGCATTAATTATTTTCCTGTGAATAACGGCTTAACTCTTTGATACCTGGGTGCCAGAATCTCAATTTTAGGACAACCACATCGTTTTTTTAAAACTAGTTTGACAGTAACCTGTTCATTAATAGGCAACGCTACAATATACATTAAGCCTATGACAGACGATCCAACATGTATGATTATACATGTATAATTCTACAAAGTCGGACGATGTTTGATCGTGTGTCACAGCTTTCGACAGGTCGAATCATACACGCAAAAAAGGCGGACGATGTTCAACTTTCGTCCGACAGCGTCCAACATGTTGGATGAAACAGCCAATCACATACCGGATGCTGGTATCACGAGTTGGTAAATTCATCCAACAATGTCAGATGCTGTATGATCGTGTATGATGAACATGTGTGGCATACAAATGTATTATCATACATGTATAATCAGACATGTTGGATCGTCGGTCACTGGCACAAGGTTAGTCACTGGCACAAGGGTACCGTCGGGATTGATTCAAATGTGTACAGTGGTTAATGCGAAGAACATTTTAAGGATTTTTGGAAATTTAAGAAAATCTAAGAGGGCTTTATGAAGCTTACACTGCCTTGAATAGGTTCACGCCCCATATTCAGGATTAGCGTTAACAAATCCGTTCAGTCAAACTGCTTTCAAAATTATATACATAAATCTTGAGGGCGTTGTTATTTATGGCACTTTACACATCGTTGCGATACATGGTTGCCACAACACACGTAAGCATATACTTCTCCGAACGCATAAACTATTGCTACGATTACGATGAATCTTACACGACAACTAATCTTACACGACAACTAATCTTGTTTTTAACCGATCCGTCTACAGAACGACAAGATCATCGGCGTTAATCACTGGTAGCAGCCATTATAAGACGGCTAAATGGAGAGATCGGACATGTCACTCAAGTATCAGATAATTACGTCATAATCAAACACGTCACTAGTTAGCTGACGTCAAAATCATAATGCCGTATCTAGATCCGTCGTGAACATTGAAAAGTCCGTCAAGTGTACGAATTGAATATCTTTGATGGATTCCCAATTTAATAAACATTCTGGTGTATATTTTGAAATTAATTTGACTTGGAGCTGTTGTTGCCGTAAGCAGCAACAGCACCCAGTCAAATTAGTTTCGAAATATTAAACAACTTAATAGATCCCAACACGGGCGAGGTGTGGGTGGAGCCTAGCTAGAGATCGGCGGGGAATATCTAAAACTGGAAAGGCCCGTTGCTATTATTTGCCGCCAACACCACCCTTCTGAGACAAAAAAAACCCCAACCCGTTACAATAACATATCCAACCTATCTGCGTGCGCTATATTGATCACCGCTCAGAATAAATTATAATTACAAATGGCAGGCGGATCTCAGTCAGCCGACACAACGCGTTACGTAATAACACTGTATTCTTCAATATCCTTTCTTATATCTCCTCGCCTCACGAAGACGAAGATCGTCTGCTTATTTTACGTACCTCCGCTGCGATTTGGGGGCAACAAAAGTCGATGATGTTGTGTATTGATTGATCATTTCTATAAATCCACGCAAGATGATACGTCGTGGTAGTGCTGTGGGATTATTACACAATACATGATAAACACCTGTTTCTGAAATATGGGTAAGTGATTAAAATATATATGCCATATTGTCTGTTTTTATATGTTCTTGTCATGGTTTATTCCACTTTCGCCTACGTTCCACTTTTGCCTACGTGTATTTTCGCCTACGAGGGGGGAGGACAAGTTTTATCAACTTAGTTCAAACCATAAATAATTATTAATTTTTCCCAAGCTGATAAATGTTCGTCCTTTTATCAAAATCGAACGTTCTGTTTAATACTGATCAGTGATGAGGTTTGAAGCCTTATACGCCAGATTAGTTTGATTACGTCAAATGATCACTTGCTCACTTGCTTATATAAACCGAGAGCTCCTATAATCACTTAATCCTGCTGCACACTATTCCACTTTCGCCTACGCTAGTTTCCCAAAATTTCCCGTATGCAAAGGTCGGTGTATTCCACCGTATAGGCGAAAGTGGAATACACCCTTTTCATAACTATAAACTGAACTGTGCTGATTAGCCGTAATGGCATAAAAAAAACAAATAATTTATACCCAAATCTTTAAGACACTAAGATTTTTTGAAGATTATTTTGATATAATAACATATTCTAGTTTAATTAGTTTCAAAATATTCAACATCTCTCATGTATCGTTGTCTTGAAATTGAGACGTGGTCACACTGGCATTTCATAGGATCAATTCAGAATGCCCAGATTTCATGAAGTTAATATAACCGTGAACAGTTCCTGCCAGGCCTAATACGAGTGATTGCATTATGACCCAAACCTTTACCAATGTAGAGCACAGATTAGTTAATTTACTATCTTCAGGTGCTATTTGGTCATATTGATGTTGAAATCTTTGATGTCAACAGACGCATCCTATTTGTCACCCAAGTATCTGACGTCACACTTAAAATATGTCACTTGTTAGATGACGTCAATCAAAATGACATCGAAAAGTGTACTTATTGTTTGTCGTTGAGGAACTTACAATTTTAATAAATATTACGGCAGCATCAGGTCCCAGTCGAGTTAGTTTCAAAATAGTCAACTGCTACCTTGTAATTTAGCTTCTAAGAGCTTAGGTTTCAAAGTTTCAAATCGATTCCAACGTGCGGTAAAAGTGGACGGATCTCAGGTCCCGAGAGATTCTAATGATTGTGAAAGATTGGTACGATCTGGCTGGCAACCAAGCGTAGTTTCGGTGTCAAACCGACGTCATACTCAGGCGTCATTGGGTTTTATCAAACGGCATATTCGCTTCTCAATAATCTAATGATCGGAATCATCGTAAGATCATGAACACAGAAAAGAACACATCGGATCAGTTTTGACACAACGTTTCAATAAATGCGCGCTTTACGCCAGACCGTTACATTAGCAACTAGCAAATGGCGGTATTCAACAGAAATTACCACGTGACGGAATGTGGTGCTAGAGAATTAGTTTTATTTCCTTAAAGGTGATCAGCATATTTATGGATAACCATTTTAGGACATGACTGTCGTCACCTTCATAGTCGTGTTCTTTCTATCACCGCTTTGTAGTGTCGATACCATGACGCTTGTTTTTCAGCGAAGCCTTGTTTTCAATCGTTCCGTCGCCCTAATCTCTAAAATCGGCGGCCCATCTGCCGATTTTATCTGCCGATTGTACTGCCTGCCGGTCGGCAGAATAAGTAGCGTCGGTAGATGAGCCAGACATGCCGGCTTGATTTTTTCAAAATCGACCGGATAAATCGTTAAAAAAAATTCCTTAGCAATGTCAAGGAAGGATTTGTCGGCTGAATATATACCGGCCGGTGCAAATCGGTAAATGGGAACACTGAACAGAGAAAATCGGCCGAATTTTCTAGTAAGGTCGTCGTTACACGACTTGTCACATGTTTTGTCGCGTGTTCTCTCTCCCGGTTAAATCTGGGTTTGTGCACGGAAAATTTGTAGGTGAGCGGTCAGGTGCCGGCCTACGAGAATGCGCAGTTACTGGCAGATTTATCCTGCCGGAAAATTTAAATCGGCCGGTAACAAAAATCGGTAGATGGACCGCCGGCTTTAGAGAATGTTTTTCACACATCAGGGTTACTCTAAATGGATTCAAAATACATACACGCCGCTATTAGGTGAAAAACGTTTCTTGTCTATATAAGACACGGCTGTCAGTAGCAACATGACACGGTAGTCAGGCAAGGCTTAACAGCCACGGTCATGGTCCGCAGTCTATAGGCGTAGGAACAGGAGGGGAGGGGAGAAGGGAGGGGGGGGGGGGCATCGCCCTCAAGGGTTTTCATTTCCCATAGTGTATTCTCATATAGGTTCTATTCAGCCAATAAAATATCCAGTATGGTCACCAAACCCAAAATACTGATTAGTTCATGACAACCATATTTTATTAAGGATCATGTTCTCTTGAACAAACTTTAACCACCCTTAGTTATCGATGAAAGTAAATGTAATGAGTTTCAGCCTGATCCGTACAGCAGTTCCAGACATCATTTTCGAGAACAAGATGGCCAGATGGTCTAATCAAAATTTTGACGGGAAGTTCTGGAGCCAATGACCACAGAGTTTATCCACCCAACTTTCGTGTGTTCCCATTCGTTCCCTATAGGATTTCTGGAAGCTATAAAAATCCAAGATGGCCACTGGAAAATTCGACAAATGGAAATTCTGAATGGTACTTACGGAAAATATAACTATAGAGTCCTTCTAGCCAAATTCAGTTGAAACGCATCAAGCGGCTAAGGAGGAGACGACTTTTGACATTTTGAAGTACATTTTTCCTAAAATCCAAGATTTTTACCAAAACAATAATTGACCAATCAAACTTCTGAATATAATTTCAGAAGTGGACCACCATTGGGTCATTCTAGCCTAATTTGGGTGAAATCCAGCAAGAGACTAAGGAGGAGATGCATATACAATTTCAGGTAAATTTTTCATAGAATCTAAGATTTTCACCCAAAAAATTGACCAATCAAAACTCTGAACAGATGTTCTAGAGCCTATAGCTGCATAGAATCTGTTCAGTCAAATTCAGCCGAAATCAACCAAGTGGCTAAGGAGAAGATACATTTTGACAATTTCCAATACATTTTTCTTTTAGATCTTCAGGAGTGGAAAACCATATGATCATTCTAGACAAATTTGCTTGAAATCCATCAAGCGGCTAAGGAGGAGATACATTTTGACAATTTCCGTTAAATTTTTCTTAAAATCAAAGATTTTCACCCAAAAATTGACCAATCAATATTCGGAATAGATGTTCTGGAGCTTAGCACCACATAATCTTTTCAGTCAAATTTGGTTGAAATCGACCAAGCAGTTAAGGAGAAGATAAATTTTGATATGAAATGGGACCGAGTTTTTAATACACGTAATTACACCCATTGCTGAATAATACTAGCTATACATAGTCCACTATAAATATGTTACGCATATATCAGCTTCATTGTTATAAAGGCATAGTAATCAGCATCGTCCTATTGCACGATCCTCGCCCTCCCACTCCGCTCCAGCACACAGTAGAGAACGGCGTAGCTATGTGAGTGGGCGTATGTTAGTACGATGAGTAATGAGCGCAGCTAAGTGACAGTCTTCTCTTCATCCCTCCTTGTAGCCTCTTTAACAGCCTGGTAATGCCTAATGTACGCTACTGCAGTGAAATATGGAGTCCTTTCTACACTAGAAGACTGAACCAGTCTAACCTTCTTCAACTCCGCGATTCTATACCTGTGGAGACGGTACTGATCAAATTTGCTAAGTATTTGCTAGGCGTTGGCAAGTGAACAGTAAATGCTGTTGTGCGTGGACCTGGGCCAATTTCCCGCGTTAATAACTCTTCTCCCACAAGCCATAAAATACTGGCTTGGATTATGCAACGCCGATTCGTCGACAATTGTACGGAAGGCATACATAGAATCATATTCACTAAAAGATGATTCTAATTGGTCCGCGTGTATTCAGCTCCTGCTGTCGAAATTCAATCTAATTAGTGTCTGGGAAAACCAGGGATCATTACATAGGCATAAAATTGTTAAATTATTTCAGGACACCATCAAGAATGAATACATTTCTGCATGGATAAGGCATATAACCGACTCCGAGAAAACCGCTAAATTGCGCTCTTATAAGCTTTTTAAAGCGCTCACTGTCTGCATATCGAAATAGATAGATACTGTCGCCCCAAGACACCCGTAGAAACCCCGACTCCGTAATCTTTGCAATCTAAATAAAGTAGACGATGAGAGACACTTTGTCTTAGAATGTCCTACATTCCAGGAAGCTAGGGACTTTTTATATTCTGTGTTTTCTAGCTGTTCTAACTTTGATTCTTTAAATGAGCACGATAAATTTGTCTTTTAATGTCATGCACTCGTGGCCCTACAGACATATCTGATTCTAAGATTTGTCAACGTCATTATGGAGAAACGAAATGCCTTGAGGTAATGTTCCCCCCTTCATCGTAAGATTTATAAAAACCGTATACTAATATAACAGTTGCTCATAAATAACTCTAATGGTGAGATCCGATGAGTCACTCAAGTATATGACGTCATAATCAATTACGCCATATGTAGGCTGACGTCACAATAAATACTGTATAGTCACATTGAAAAAATGGGATCCTGTGACCTCAGGGTTCAAAGTACATAAATCGATCCAAACACGCTCAGAACATGGGCGGGGCTACAAATGTCCGGCGCATAACTTGATATGGATCAACCTTTTGCAGTAGTTAATCCTGTTGTGGATGCGATTTGCCTATTGCTTTGTATAATATGTATATATTTAATTAAGTAGTGTTTATTTATTTATATAGGGCCTATAGTTGTTTCATATAGCTTGTTTATTTATACGATTGTATTTGTATTGCCGTATCCTTATGTTGGATTTTTGCAATAAACTATCTTTCTATACTCCTTCGCTCGCGCCCTCCCTCTCCCTCCATCCTTCCTTACTTCTCACCGTCTCAAACGATCTCTCCCTCTCCAGGCCTTCGCCGCCCCCTCATCCCTTCTCTCAGAAAAGCTAAACATCTATCGAAGGACAACTCGATCACTCGCTTAATACGTTGTAAATTGTAATTGAGTCTATGAGAGCTAAATGAAATTCTTGGAAACGCTGTCCATCTCGCTGTCAACACGAGTAGTTCTCATCCACATCACCAACATACGGGACAGGTCGCATCGTTGTTCTTCCAGCGATCGTTGCGAATACACAAAAGCTCAGAAATAACTTAACATGTTTCCAAGACAAAGTAAAACGTATATTGAATATTTTGAACATAATTGGATTGGAAGACATTCCAATCCAATTATACTCGAAATATTCAACAGACCATTTCTTACTAAGTAACATGTTTCTGGGGGGGGGGGGGTAAATTTTATCTTATTTATGAGCGGTACTCTATCGCGAATATCACCCTCTCCCCTGGGGAAGATGGCCGCTTGCAAACGAAAATATATGACGCCATAATTTTCTACTTAGCAACAATACGCACTTATCACGGGGCCCAATAACCATAATTTCAAACAAATTCACTGCAGTGACATAACAAATTCTTCATTTATCACAAGACAGTGAACCTTTCCAGCTTTAATTATGTCTCGGCCATCACTAGTTAAGCTCCACCCACGCTTCGCAGTGTTTGGATCGATCGATTCACGAACAGTTTTAGCTATTCCCCGCCCATCCTCTAGCTAAGCTCCATCCACACATCGCTCGTGTTGGGATCGAACTCCTTGACTATCAATTTCTAGAAAACTATACAGGTAAGCTTTTGAATATTTTGAAACCAATTTGACAGGGTGCTGTTGCTGACATAAGCACCAACAGCCACCAATCAAATTAGTTTCAATATATTTAGAAACTTACCTGTATAACTACATTGTAATTTACATTCTGTGAATTCAGGCTTTGGAAGTATATACATTTATTCTAACACGCGTAAAAATGGGCGGATCGTAGCTAGAAATGGGCGGGCATAGCGAAAAATTCATCCCTCCATTGACATTATCATTATGAAGATAGTCGTTAATTCAGGTCTCAGTATATACGGCTGCTAAGTGATGAGTAATTTCTGCGTGCACCATTTTGCATCTTGAAATTTCAGTGTCTTGCTTTAAAGAAATATAGGAAAGCGGTTGAATATTTTGAAAATTATTTGACTGGAGCCTGTCAAATCAGCTTCGAAATATTGAGCAGACTATTCCTTAGTCTCGAAGGATTAATACTTTAAGCAATGGACGGCTCCGGTTTCAGCTATGCCCCGTCCATCTCTAGCTAAGCTCCACCCACACCTCGCTTCTGTTGGGATCGATCGATATCTGAACACCCTGACCATCAATTTCCAAAAAAAACCCACAGGTAAGCTGTTGAATATTTTGAAACTAATTTTACTGTGTGCTGTTGCTGCCTAAACAACAGCTCCAAGTCAAATTAGTTTCAAAATATTCAACAGCATGTTTATTAAATAGCAGAATTACAAAGACATACAATTCATACAACGTGTCGGACTCTGAGATTTGATGACGGTCTATATAAAACCCTTTGTGGTGTAATGATTGTGACGTCATCATACACGCGCTGAGCTGATTATGACGTCATATTAGGTCATATGCTGGATGGATACTTTGGAAAGGTGAATTGTTTTAACTGTCTCACTACTTACTGCAAGCCACCAGATAATAAATTTAATGGGCATTAACTCTGGGCCTGCTGAAAATTTTGAACAATTTGACTGAAAGTTGTTGGTGGCAAAACCAACAAGAACTTTCAGTCAAATTGTTTTCAAAATTTGCAGCAGGTCCAGAGTTAACCCTTTCATGACGAAGCCGGCCCAAACCGGCCTCTGCAGTGGTCTTGAGGTATGACCATTTGCAGGCCATGAGATTATTTTTGAAAATTGACCACTGGAATGACTGGCTCGGCAACCGAGCCAGCCATTCTAGTGGCCAATTTTCAAAAAATAGTCTTCTCTTGGCCTGCAAATGGACATTAGATTTTAAAATATTTAGATCTTCCTGACCAAATTTGGTCATTAGAGGGTTAAGCACCATTCAAAAGCTAGACAGCTAAATAAAAATAATGCTGTCAATCACCAGCAATGCTGGTGCCATAAATGCACAACGACAATGTGATAACCCCATAAAATATCACACTTCCGACTCCATTATATGTGACGAGACAAATCACACAGAAATAAAACCAGATAAATGTATAGCAAATATTTTAAATAATTTTCATTATTATGCAAGCGGAATGCAATGATGGCAGTGGATGAATTAAATATCCATTGAAAAGTTAATTTACCTAAATCATGGACCACTACGTCAGCTTTACGTAGGGATCCACAATAAACGTGATGGAGGAATCCAGTTTTAGCTATGCCCCGCCAATCTCTAGCTAAGCTCCACCAACGCTTTTCCGGTGTTGAGATCAATCGATCCGGACCATCCCTACGCTCTCTGAATCTCAATTTCCTGAAAACCACTGTTGAATATGTTGAAACTAATTTGAGTGGGTGCTGTTGCTGCCTATGGCAGACCCACACCTCGCTCGTGTTGGGATCGATCGATCTCTTGAAACTAATTTGACGGGGAGCTGTTGCTGCCATAAGCAGCAGACAGTCCCCCCAATCAAGTTAGTTTCAAAATATTCAAAAGCTTACCTGTATAATGTTCTTGAAATTTAGATTCTGTAAACTCAGTGTTCAAAGTATATAAATTGATTCTAAACAAGTAAGCTATTAAATATTTTGAAACTAATTTGACTGGGCGCTTCAAAATATTCAACAGCATGTTTATTAAATAGGAAACACATACAATTTGTACAACTTTTAAGCATTTATGGCCGACTTAATTACGGCATTCATTACGTAATTGATTATGACGTCAGCCTACATGTGACGCGGTTGATTATGACGTCATATGATTAACTGAGAAACTGGATTCGTCTATTAGCGGTCATCTTCTTTGTACAAGGATTTTAGAATAACTTAGTTTTCGGAATGCTACTACTGGTGATGGTTGACTCAGTGGGGCATCTACTGTTCGTACTGCTTGTCGATGCCACTGCTAATGGCTAATGGATGATTCCAATCTGTCACTTAAGTTTATAATGTTATGTCACATGTAGGCTGACGTCACAATCAATTGCGTAATGAATGGCGTATCTAAGTCCATCCTGAACGCTTAATACTCCGTAAGTTTTACGAATTGTGTATCTTTACTATTTAATAAACATTCTGTCACAGGCAGTAACAACAACCAGTAAAATTAACTTCAAAATAATCAACAACTTACCTGTATGGTTTTCTGGAAATTGAGGTTCAGGGAGTTCAGGGTTTGATCGATCATAACCTGGGCAAGGCGTGGGCGGATCTTAGCTAGAGATGGGCGGGGCATAGATAACGGTGGATTCATCCATTGGTTTGATGCTACTGGTCGTGGAATGTTTTATGACATGGGCAAATTGTTGGCATTATGGAATAATAATATTTAGTTAGGAAGTGTTTGTGAATAGCCTACATGCGCTTACGAAAGTAGAGAATACGCATGTCGGTGCATAATTTGAAGGAAGGAACATGTGGTTGTACGTTGTTACAGCTGTGCATACTAACTGTGTTGCTCATTGGCAGGATTGAATACATTGCTAGGAGGTCAAGTGTTATATAATTATGTGCATATATTCTCTACCAATGACAACTCAGTGCAGACATATTTACGTTCGTGTTTGCCAATGCTATCATACTTCTGGCAGCCTATACCATAACCACCACCACCACCACCACCCACGGACCAAACCACACCAACATCACCACCACAACCAACACCAGATTACTCATCGTCATCACTGACAGCTTATATCAACATCGTCGTCGCTGTGGTTGTCACCACCACCACCACCAACACCATCGTCTTCGTCACAGCCATCACCACCACCACCACCATCATCATCATCATCATCATCATCATCATCGCCTATGCTTTGGCATCAGTATTTCCTCACATATTCCAGCCCAGGCACATTTCTCATACATGACTCTAACTCCAATACATGAAATCGATATGCCTTTAAGTACATGACGTATAATGGATCTTTCACGGCTGTTAGTGAGCGTTCATTTGCAAGGATTTTGACATGTTATCGTGCATTTATCAACTTTATTATCACCATAAACTGTGTTCGTGTGTATACAAATTACCGCCGTTTACACTGGCGCTATCATCATTCATTATCATCGACATTACCGTCATCAGCAGAACGAGCATTGGTGTCACGGCCATCGCAGCCATAGGTTGCTAGACACACGTGTACTTCACTGGTGTTTTAGCAATGGAAAACTCCAGTTTATCCATCAATCATATGATGTCATAATCAATTACGCGACGTGTTGGTTGATGTCATAATCAATTACGTCATGAATGACCTAGCTAAGTTCGTCATGGACGAATAACTGATGACGGACTAAGCGTTGTTGTACGAATTGTAGGTCTTTACTATTGTGGAGAACTCAATTCAGGCTTGGAGGAGAATTCAATTCAAACAGAACAACTGTAAAACTAAAACTACTTTAATCACCTTTGGTAGTGTGGTCAACAAATTCTATTCACAATATATACAGGAAAAGACAGATCAACAAATAACTTTCAAAACCAATGCATGGCGAGCGAGAACTAGACTTAGAATTCCGACCCCCTTCTCTCAAATAATTGGGCTTTATATAGTCGAATGTTGTGTGCTTTTCGCAAGAACACATATAATCGCTTCTCGCGTAAAGCTATAAATTTGCACGCGAAAAGGCATAAAGCTATAAACCCCTTCTCACGTAAAGCTATAGATTGTCACGCGAAAAGGCATAAAGTCGCTTCTCGCGGAAAGCCATAAGCCACCGAAAAACTATAAAATTGAAGAAAGACATAAAAGTTAGATCAGCACTCCTCCTGCATGATGCACCAGCCAGCCCCTGCAGCAGCAGCAGCAGCAGCAGCAAGCCACAGTCTGCTGCAGGCTATAGTGCAATGTAAACAAACTCGCTGACCAGGCAGGTCACTGCACTATTCAGCCAGCTGGCCTAGCACTGAGGAGTCCTGATACAACAATCAGTTGGCATGTAAGAGTTAGCCCCCTTGTTAATCCATTTTAAACAATCGAAGACAAAATCCACTACACAATCAGGCTATAGTGCAATGTAAACAAACTCGCGGACCAGGCAGGTCACTGCACTATTCAGCCAGCTGGCCTAGCACTGAGGAGTCCTGATACAACAATCAGTTGGCATGTAAGAGTTAGCCCCCTTGTTAATCCATTTTAAACACTCGAAGACAAAATCCACTACACAATCCCCCACCTGTTTGTAACCATGTCCACTTGGGTTGTGGCGCGACTTCAAGTCAATACCAGGTAAGATACAGAGAATAGATAAATGATATAAAATACTAATCGTATGAGTCATCAGTGCTAACTAGCCATTGTATAATAATTTACGACAATAACAGTTTTACTATGACAGAGGAGAGTCATGGCGGTGGCCTCCGTAGCAAACACAGTTCTGTATCCAGTCTCGAACTGAACTTTTCATTTTATACCAGTAAAAATGTTGTTTCACTTACTGTTGGTCTTTCTAATTCCAAGATGGCCAGGTAATACATTGTCGTGCATCTGTTCCAATACCCTTGGTTGAAGAAACACGGGGACTATGAGCTGCAGATTGGATTGAATTTGATTAGGACCAAACCATCTTTTATACAGCACCCCATTCCCAAGTAACAGTAAATCCCAATGCAAACAAGTTCCGTACTGCGGGACTTTCTGATGTTATTCTGTCCATTGATGGTCTATCTGATGACGCAGTCAGCCACTGTATCACCGTCTTCAAATCAGCATCGATGGCCTGTTTAGAAGCAATCTCTTCAGCCGACCAGCCCATAATCCCCAATATAGGTTCATCACTGGAACCACCGTCACTATCATGGACACACAACTGAGGATTTTCTCCTGTCAATTCACTGAGGCCTGTCTCAAGTTGTGTCTCAGGCACCATTGAGTCCTCATCACCAGGAGTCACACACAATCCCCCACCTAATCGTGCCTTCCATGGTCGCCGAACAGCTCTAATCCATCCACCAATCTGATTAACAACACCATAATGATCTGGAAACTGTTTTGGTAACTGTCTTAACCTACTAAACGCATTCCTACTTAATGATAAAAGTGTGCTAAACAACATAATAACTACACATATGACTATATTTGTAACATTAACAAATTGTTTAGCACTGCTAATGTTGTCTCCATGCATTCTTTCATTTAGTTTCTTTGGTGACTGACTCAAAATCTCAGTCATTACACCATTTGTTGGAGCTATGTGCTTCACAGTAAATGGTATTCCGTCATCTAGCTCGAAAAATATTTGTTAATTCTTCTCGGTGCACATATCGAATCCACTACCTGGAAAATCAGCTAAAACAGTCTCTCCATCATAACAAAGACACTCCTTAGGATCACAATTCACTTCTGGTAATCCATTTGTATCGTTTTGCCGAGATCCTCGTACATTAGTCAACAGATCTATGCCATCTAATTTTAAACATCCATTAAAATCCAATACAAACTCATGGTTACACAAGAAATCAGTTCCTACCAGACCGTCATCCTATATTTGTGCAACATAAACTGGCCATTCATAGCTTTCTCCATTTATTTGTATATTAGCTTGTATTACACCAGTAACATCTAGCAAACTATTGTCAGCTGTCTTCAGATGCACATTTGGTAACTGAGACTGACACATTAATGCAGGTTTCAACTGAGATGGAAGAGAATCAAATATTGATTTAGAAATAACGGTTACTGGCGCACCTGTACCTATCAGAAAGTTAGCTTGTACTCCATTTATTTCAACAGGTAATAGAAAAGAGACATTGTGATTTCTATTACCACCAGCAATGCCTGTAATCCGTAAATCTAAACTGTCTACTGGGACCGGCGCCGAGCTGATGGAACCGGTCCTTCTTAGTTTTCCGAATTGTCAACGCGATTGTAAGGTTGTCGATCACTATTCTGATTAAGGATAGTCCGCTTTGGGCACTGGCGAGAATAGTGTCCTATCTCGTGACACGAA
The DNA here is from genome assembly GCA_034401795.1 of Chaetoderma sp. LZ-2023a. Taxonomy (NCBI): domain Eukaryota; kingdom Metazoa; phylum Mollusca; class Caudofoveata; order Chaetodermatida; family Chaetodermatidae; genus Chaetoderma; species Chaetoderma sp. LZ-2023a. Next base: position 82,681,894 of record CM067367.1, read on the forward strand.
TAACATTCCACCGGTTGTTTTGAAACTTGTAAATCGATTTTGCTCATGTTTAATCAATTCCTCTATTTTGGCAAATTCAGATTCCATTAACTGCTTTAGTTCTGTCCCAAACTCACAAAGTCTTGACTCTGTCACATATGCGTCCTCATTTACAGCATGAATTCTCTGAGGTTGCACCTTCACAAGGTCATCTCTGAGGCTCATATAAGTCTCGTAGGCATCACGAGCTTCAACAACTGTGTTAGCTTCTTTCATACCAACTGCTAAAATAGCATTTGGATCAGCTAATCCTTTAATAAAATGTCTCACTGTAGTTGTCTCCCGAGTTAACGCATCTGCAGAGGGATAACCATTGTTCTCAAGTCTCTGAATGTTAGCAATATACTCTGATAGTTTCTCTTTAGGGTTTAATCGATGGTTTTCCAGTCAAGCAAGATATGATGTAATGGCAAGTTTCTCTTTGAAACGATTCTCCAGAGCACAAATTAATAAATCATAGGAATTCAGTATATCTGGTGTAAGCTGATTAAATGCATACTCAGCTGCTTCTCCTCTTAAACTGTTTGTTAATCGAAAAAGTTTCTCATTTTCTGACCAAGCACATGTAATTGCCATAGATAAAAATGGCTGATAAAAACTGTCCCATGTCATATTCTGATCAAACACACCACAGCGTGGTAAGGGAATATCGTATTGGTGACTGCTGCGGCCACCTCTTTGAGGTGATTGTGAGGTCCTATTTGATGGCTGCCTAGGGATACACTGATCAGTTATGGTCAGAAGCTCTGTAGTTTGATCACTACTAGATGGCTGTGCTCCATGTTCTAAGGATCTAATTTCGCTCAATTGTTTTTCAAGACTGACCTTATCATTCTCAGCTCTATTGGCTCGTTCGTTGGCAGCTGTACTTGTTCAATAGTCACTGACTGTTGATCACCACCAGCAGCACCTTCAATTGTCTCCATTGTCTCTTAAGCTTCAGCATGCGCTCTAACTCTAGCACTATTCTGACTTTTGCCACTCATAACCATTTTCACTAATAAATCACTTAACAGATCAAAAACTTGTTAAAATTAAGTTCTTTTCTAAATTGTACTCCACAAAGTTTGTTTTAATGTTTTACACAGTTCTATAAACTTTTCATTACAAAATTATGTCTAAAACAATTAACTTCAACATACTATTTCTAAGACCGATTAAAACACAAAAAATCCTAAATCGTTTTTTGTAAAATGACTATTTTCCTCAGATTTGGCAAAACACAAAGTAAGCACGTGTATAAGTTCACATCTCACCACTTGCCACCAGTGTGGAGAACTCAATTCAGGCTTGGGGGAGAATTCAATTCAAACAGAACAACAAATGTAAAAATAAAACTACTTTAATCACCTTTGGTAGTGTGGTCAACAAACTCTATTTACACTATATACAGGAAAAGACAGATCAACAAATAACTTTCAAAACCAGTCCATGGCGAGCGAGAATTAGACTTAGAATTCCGACCCCCTTCTCTCAAATAATTGGGCTTTATATAGTCGGATGTTGTGTGCTTCTCGCAAGAAGACATAAAATCGCTTGTCGTGTAAAGCTATAAATTTGCATGCGAAAAGGCATAAAGTCGCTTCTCGCGGAAAGCCATAAACCCTGCGAAAAACTATAAAATTGAAGAAAGACATAAAAGTTAGATCAGCACTCCTGCATGATGCACCAGCCAACCCCTGCAGCAGCAGCAGCAGCAAGCCACAGTCTGCTGCAGGCTATAGTGCAATGTAAACAAACTTGCTGACCAGGCAGGTCATTGCACTATTCAGCCAGCTGGCCTAGCACTGAGGAGTGCTGATACAACAGTCAGTTGGCATGTAAGAGTTAGCCCCCTTGTTGATCCATTTTAAACAATCGAAGACAAAATCCACTACACTATTTAATAAACATGTTGTTAAATATTATGAAACTAATTTGACTGGGCGCTGTTGTTGCCACAGGAGGGATCCATTTCTAGCTATGCCACGTCCATTTCTAGCTAAGCTCCGCCCACTTTCTAAGCGCATTTCAGTCGATTTTCTCATTTTGAATGGAATAAAACAGAACCTAATCGGCAAATACTAAAACTGGCAAGCAAAGATTATAAACGAACAATAGTAAACCATTCAGCACATTTCCAAAAGCAAATGCATATAAAATTAACTACTCCCCTTAAAACGCAACAATACTAAAGAATTCTGGAAAATAATAAACAGAAAACATAAGAATAGTGAACAGAATGCGAACATTTAACTAAATACACTGTTTGAACATTTCAAGTCAATAAACGAGCAGTTTGATATAGATAATGATGAAAATAGACCAACTATGCCACTGACTATTCCGCCATATGAGGAGCTAGATGTAGAAATATCTATAGGGGAATACAAAAAGGGCGATAAATAAACTCTCTAAGGGTAAGGCCATTGGAGCAGATGGCCTTCTTAATGAATATATTAAAAGTACTTCCGATCTTATGTTGGCCATATATGTAAAACTGTTTAATGTTGTTTTTAATACAGTTTTCCCCCCAGAATCCTGGTTAGTGGGGAAGATAATAGCACTCTATAAGAACAAAGGTGACCCATTAGAAGTATCAAATCACAGACCAATCACTTTGTTAAGTTGTCTCGGGGAGCTATTCACATCTATTTTAAATTAAAGATTAATATTATATGCAGAGAAGTATGAACTGATTACAGAAACTCAAACTGGTTTTCGGAAAGGTAGATCAACCCTAGATAATATATTCTCATTATACGCGGTTAAGAAAATTATCCAGGCACATAGGCAACTCTGTATTGCTGCTATATCGACTTTATACAAGTGCTAATTAAATGTAATTCACAATATGTATCAGTCAATAAAATCATTTGTATGCATAATCAAACGGAATCTACATATTTTATAGTACAATTGGGATGAGGCAAGGGGAAAATTTGTCACATTTTTATTTGCTATATTCATAAATGACTTAGAGAACTACTTGTACAAAAAAGACACACCTGGTTTATCCTCTATATATACATTAGCTTATGAAAAGTTGGATTTATTTTTGTACCTGGCAATATTCTTATATGCAGATGATACTGTTGTAATGGCAGATTGAGCTGAAAATCTCCAGAATGCTCTACATATATTTACCAACTATTGTGCAGAATGGAAACTCACAGCAAATTTAAGTAAGACTAAGATAATGATATTTTCAAATTGTAAACGACATAAACAGAACAAATTTTATCTAGGGGGCAAAGAAGTTAAAATAGTAGATGATTATCTTTATTTGGGAACGATTTCTAAAACAACTGACAGTTTTTTATTCTTGTAGGTGCCGAAATTTAGGACACGGTACAAAAGCGATGTTCCAAATAATTAAGAAAATAAGGGAAATTGGCATCCCATTCGACCTGCAATACACCTTATTTGACACAATGATAACGCCAGTACTTTTATACCCCTCTGAGATTTGGGGATTCGAAAATCTGGAAATGTTCGAAACATGTCACCTCCGATTTTTAAAGTATGGTTTGAAAGCAAAGAAAAGTAACCCAAATTCTATGATATACGGACAGACTGGGCGAGATACATTAAGTAGTACCGTAAAATGTAATATGCTTAGGTTTTGGGCTACTCTCGTGAATACCGGACATGGGAAACTCTCCTCTACCATCTACTTTTTATATAGAGAGCTCGCTAATAATAAAGATTTTAACTGTAAGTTTAACTGTCTATTCTTCAAGCTATATGTCAAGAACAGTTAATGAGTGAGGACTATATTGATGAAAATTATATTGTTAAAATCACAAAAGAAACATTGCAAAATCAATACACAGCACGCTGGAGCCGGGAAATTGATGCTTCGACCAGATTAACTTTCTACAAAGAAATTAAAGAATACTTTGTGTATGAGAATTATCTTACCAATCTACCATTTAAGGAATCTGTTACCTTTGGGTCACCTTGATTTCAGCTTGAAACACCTGGATTTGTGCTTGGGACAACCTCCCCGAATCTTGGTGGGAGCTTGCCCTTGGGGTGGGCTACGTTCATTAGATTTTTTGCAGTCAAAAAGAGTATTTTTGTAAATTTATAACAAAAATTTACTAGAAAATAGATTTCTGTTATCCTTCAAATGGACATTCATCAAAAGTGCAATGTTCAAGAAAATTCAAATTTTTGCTTAGCCAGTGTCCAATTGCAGACCAAGAATAGTATTTTTGAAAATTTACCAATGGAATGCCTGCCTCATTCCAGTGGTAGATTTTCAAATATATTCTTCTCTTAGCCTGCAAATGGGCATTTCTCAAGATCACTGCAGAGGTCGTTTTTGACAAACTTGACCATTAAAGGGCTAAGTTGACACGAGAGGGGTTACTAGTCTGAGTTTTTACAGACGTCATATTCCTGGGGATATATCACAACTTTCACTCAAATCGTTTTTAAAATATTCAGCAAGTCAAGAGTTTTTGCTCGTTGAAATTATCGCCTGGTGGCTTTCAGCAGTGAAACAGCTAAGGAAGGTCGGCTGCTAAATAACGGCTCGTGGTGCCATACCTCAGACAGATTAACTGTACATTAACCCATATAACGACTGAAATCCACTCGTTAACTCCTTACCACTTACAGACCAGAAATGATAATTTTTATGATATATGGAATATTCTGTTGAGGATTTTAAAACTAATTTGACTGGAGGTGTTGACAGCAACGGGTTCAATTCAAATTAGTTTCAACATATAATAAAGTGACCAGAATCTAGAAATCTCACATTTCAGTTGTCTACGGTATATCTTTAAAACTTCTTAGAATCCATATCACCCCAGGGCAGAAGTCAAATATCTCAATAGAAGAAGCTAAATAATCCCGAGGCACGTGCACTTGATGTGAACAAATGCATGTCTATGCTAATGATATCATTGCTAGACATACATCCAGATGTTCTGAGAATTTCAGATTAGCTCATTTCCTAGAGACGGGTTGCCTGCGGGCACAGTGCTGACAAACGCTGTATTCTAAAAGTTCCACGTTACTTTAGTTCGGCACGTTTATTCACAACACGTCATCTTTTATCTCATTTACAATCAACGTCTTTTTGCTTGCTAACGTCAAACCATATGTTAAATCTGCCTACAGATTGATAATGCAATGGTATCTATTAGGAGCAAAGCCAATCTATTCCTCCAGAACAAGAGGTCCAATGGACCTTTCCAGTTTTAGCCATGCGCCGCCCATCTCTAGCGCATGTTGGGATCGATCGATCCCTGAACTCCCCAACTATCAATTTCATTTTTCTTTTCATTTTTCATTTCATTTATTACATCCAGACTTTTACAAGTATGTGGGGGAACATATAAGCATATGTACATGTGAACAGACATAATACAAGCATAATACGGTACCACAACCACTACATTATATTATCATAATAATAATAATAATAATAATAATAATAACAATAACAATTATTATTATTATTATTATTATTATTATTATTATTATTATACAATAATTATTATTGAGGTCATCAGGCAGGGGGGTAGGGGTAGGGTGGGGTTGATGTCGGACATTAAATGTTCAGATATACACTGCTCATTATAATAATATCTGTATATTATATAGCATCGTGTCAGCTACGCGCCCACCCACATTCCCATTCAGTGGCAAGTCACCTACTCGGCCATCGGCGTCATGCTGGGTGGCTTCTCGTTGTTTATAAGTATGGATGGCGGCATCCGGAACCAATGTGGCAGGCAATTCAATTCGCGTGAGCCGTCCCCCCCCCCCCCCCCCCCCCCCCACCCACATCCAACCCACCTCCTCCCGCGACCATAAAAAAGCAATTAAAAATAATTTAGTTAAACATCGACATAAGAACATAATAATCTTTATCCGCATTTGTTCAGCAGTATTCCCTATATATTCACCATTGGTCACTCAACCCTTCCCTGTCGTCACGAGTAACCTTTCGTCCGTTCTCCTCGATTCCGCGAAAAAAACGAAAGAGAATCGAGGAGTGGGGCCAGGTTTACAAAATTAAGTATACCAACTCCTCCCTCTCCCGCCATTTCACCCTTCCCTGACATCACGAGTAACCTTTCGTCCGTTCCCCTCGGTTCCGTGAAAAAAAGAGAGAGAAACGAGGAGTGGGGCCAAGTATACAGGTGCCTTCCAGATTCACCATACACCATAAAAGATGGGGGCCGTCTTATTTATTTTTAGTACTTGTTTTATGAAACTGCAGTGCAATTGTTCTAAGCGTTGGTAGTTTTCGTAGCCCCATACTTCGCTGCCATAAAGAGCAACCGGGATAATGGTTGCATCAAAGAGTTTAATTTGGCAATTTACCGATAGATCGAGATTTGCGATTCGACGGTTCAGACCGTACATGGCTTTCTTACACTGATCATATTGATGCTTTATTGTATCAATAAACCTACCATTTTAGTGAAGTTTATTCCTACATATGTATATGTTTCCATTACTTCTACACGCCACGTTCCTAAGCTAAATCATTCCTCGGTGGCCTTACGTCTGCCAAAAATTATTATTTTAGTTGTGTCTACATTTATTTTCAGATTCCACATGGTACAGTATCTGTAATATTCATCCAGCATGGCTTGTAGGTCCACCCTTTTGTCAGCCAGAAAACTATAAAAATAAGCTGTTGACTATTTGCTACTAATTTGACTGGGCGAAGTTCCTGCCTATGGAAGCAACTGCGCCCAGTCAAATTAGTTGCAAAATATTCGACAGAATGTTTATTGAACAGCAAAGACATACAATTCGTACAACGTGTCGGATTATTAAGAGTTTAAGACGGACTAAATCGTGTCATTCATGCTGTAATTGATTATGATGTCATCCTGCACGCCACGTAGTTTATTATGGTGTCATCTGATAGATGGACAAACTGGAAGGGTCCACTAGTGGGACTATCGCTGACCTAGAATTATTGACCACTGACACAACTGAACAAAACGAGAAGGTCACTGGAAAACTTTACCAATCTAATTTCTGTGAAGGAGGTTTAGCCAACTTTTATTAAAATTATATGATTTTCTCAGAAATTTTCAGAAAATCCTAGATTGCCGCCAAATACGTTAAATTTTGATTGGTCCACGGCGGGGGATGTTGTTTTTTATGTATCAACTTTCCATGAACAATCGTTAATGGCCAATTTTCAGCCTGATCTGTTTAGTGGTAGTGGAGAAGCAGTCGTTTTCGCGAAAACTAAACATTTGTCAAATCAAGTGCCCTTGAACAAACTTGGTTTAGCCGCTGCCTCAGATGATGATTCATGCGTTTTGAATCAATCCGCCACGTGGTTTCAGAGAAGATTTTTAAAGACGTTTCTTTCTTAAAAAACAAGAGGCCCAAGGGGCCTGTATCGCTCACCTGGAATTATTGGCCACTGGCACAACCGAACAAAACGAGATGACCACTGGAGAAATTTACCAATCAAATTTGTGAAGAAAGCTTAGCCAAGTTTTTATTAAAATTGGCCGAGTGTCTTTTCATTATTTCCTCAGAATTTTGCAGTAAATACAAGATGTCCGCTAAAACACTATATTCTGATTGATTCATGGCAGACATGGGGTTTTTTTACATATCAACTTCCCATGGACAAATTTTAATGGCGCTTCGGCCCTAATCATATCTTCCAAACTTCGGCCCGAACTGTTCAGTGATTCTGGAGAAGTTGTTTTCGCGAAAACTATGTCATCCAAGATGGCCACCAATCCATAAATCAAATTCCCCCGAACAAACTTGGTTCAACTCCTCCCCTAGATCATATTGCATGAGTTTTGAATCGATGCCCCAAGCGGTTTTGGATATTTCTAAAAATCTACCAAAATACAAGATGGCCGCCGGCCAAATTAGCCGATTGGCTTTGTTTTGAAGAGTCCCTATGTCCGAAGGATTGTTCCTTTCAAATATAATTGAAATCGACCCAGCGGTTCTCGAGAAGACATTTTAAATTTCCCATTGCTTTAGTATGGGAGCTCTTGGCGGGAAAATGATCCAAGACGACCGCCAAACCGTTTATACGAGCTTCGAAAATGGCAAATTTGAAATCAGAATAACTAAAAACATAAAACCAATTTCGACCTCAAAATCCATCAATTAAAAATATCCAATATGGCCGCCAAACACGCCACATTTTGATTGGCCCAGGCCGCCCATATTTTTGACAGACCAACTTCCCTTGATCACACTTTAATGGCGCTTTGTCCCTAATCATATCTCCCAAATTTCGGCCTGATCCCTTCAACGATTCTAGAGAAGTCGTTTCCGTGAAGACTAGGTTATCCAAGATGGCCGACGAACCATTTGGTCAATCAAGTTCTCGTGAACAAACTTGGCTTAGCTCTTGCCCTAGATGATGTGTCATGAGTTTTGAATCGATTCCCCAAGCGGTTTCGGAGATTTTTTTTATAGATTTCTAAGAAATCGTTTGAACAAACTTGTATCTCTATGCCCTAAGTATGCTTCCTGCCGAACATAATTGAAATCGGCCCAGTGGTTCTTGAGAAGTCGTTTAAAGAAAATGTTGACGGAAAGACGGACAGACAGATGAACGACAAACGGTCGCCACGGCATAAGATCACTCGGCCATTCTGACCAGGTGAGCTAAAAAAAATCGGCCAAAGATAAAAATCCAAGATGGCTGCCGGGAAAATTGGCCGATCACCTTCCTTTGAACAAACTCGGGTCTCTATACCATAAGGATGCGTCCTGCCAAATATAATTGAAATCGGCTCAGTGTTTCTCGAGAAGACATTTAAAATTTCCAATTGCTTTAGTATGGGAATTTTGGCAGGAACAATATCCAAGATGGCCGCCAATATGTTTATCCGACAGTTTCAAGTGGAAATTTGAAATCAAACCGTATATACAACCAATTTCGGCTTCAAAATCCATCAAATAAAAAAATCGTATATAGCCACCAGACATGCCACATTCTGGTTGGTTCGCGGCGGCCATGTTTTTACGCATCAATTTATGTTGAACAAAGTTTAATTGCCCTTAGTCCCTAATTACATCTCCCGAATTTTGGCGGTTCTGAAGAAGTCCTTTTCACAAAAACTAGGTCATCCAAGATGGCCGTCGAAACATTTAACCAATCAAGCCCCCTCGAACAAACTTGGTTCAGCTCTTACCCTACGATCGTGTACATGAAGATGACATTGGCCTTCGTTCGGTGTTGTGCAAGGCTTTCCTATCCCGGTCGATTCCTCATTTCTGGGACGCTCTCTCTTGGTTAGAGGTACGCTGTGCGATCTAGTACGAACCTTGCTGCCTTCCTTTGTACGGCTTCAAGTTGGTTTTTCAGGTCACATGTTGGTGGATCCCAGACTGTTGAAGCTAGCGATTGCTAGGCACGTTCTTTGACGGATGTTGGGCATGATCTTAGATTTCTGGTCAAGAAGCCAATTAGTCGATGTGCAGATGATGTTGATTTAGATGATATTTCATGAATTTCGAATCGATCCCCCAGCGGATTCGGAGATTTTTATAGACGTTTCTAAATATTGGACAAAATCTCAAATGGTCCATGGCAAAATTGGCTGATCAGCTTCCTTTGAACAAACTTGGATCTCTATGCCTTAAAGGATGTTTCATGATAAATATACTTGAAATCGGCCCAATGGTTCTTGAGAAGTTGTTTAAAGAAAAATTTGCCGGACAGACAGATGACGGACGGTCGACACGGCATAAGCTCACTTGAACTTTCAGGTAAGAGGAGCCAACAACAATATCGAGCGCATTGGCGGCACCAATAGTTACAAGGTACATCAATCACAGTGATACAGGTTCTTGAAATATTGTTGACTTAACCGCGGTCAGGAGAAATGTGAGGAGGCTGGTCTCATGGTACCTCATTTCGAACCCAATTCTGGAGATTTGACGACGAGATGACGGCTTAATTTAAGCTAAACATGACACTGGCAGCGATGATTGGACGCAGAAAGAGTGGTTTTGTCATTTAGTGGATTAACTGGATTTAACGTTTAATTCTAGGATATTAGGATGTTAAATGGTATGACGAGGCTTGATACCATTTGCTCAAACGTAGTTACTAGTATTTCAAGAGTGTGACCTAGTTATACCATTTGTATTCCCAGATAGAAGCAAGAGCGTAGCCTAGTTATACAATTTGTATTCCCAGAGCGAAGCAAGACAGATGCCCTGTTTGGGCGTATTGTACGCCGACAACACGGTATACCCGATAAAACACATGGATAACGCCGACAAGACGGTATACCCGATAAAACACATGGATAACGCCGACAAGACGGTATACCCGATAAAACACATGGATAACGGATTTATTACCAATCAGATCAACGAATGGATGAAACCAGTTTTAGTTATGCCACGGACATCGCTAGATAAGCTTCACCCACGCTTTGTCCGTGTTGGGATCAATCGAATCCCTGTACTCTCTGAATATCAATTTCCATAAAAAATATACATGCAGGTAAGCTGTTGACTATTTTGGAACTAATTTGACTACGTGTTCAACAGCGACCAGTCAATTTAGTTTCCAACAAGAACGGAAATCAGAGATTGCTAATGTAATTCCCCCGCACACACGCGCGCACGCACGCACGCACGCACGCACACACGCACGCACGCACGCACGCGCGCGCGCACACACACACACACACACACCCTTCCCGCCAAGTACAACCTCCTACCCAAAATTAGTAAAGTTCCCTTCAATAGAACTCGAGTTACCCTCGGGAAACGCAATATTACGTCATTAATTATTAAGTCACCGTGACCTTGACCTTTGACCGTTTGACCGCAACATCGATAGGGTTCTTCGAACCACCAAGCACAATGTTCCACGCCAGATTGGTAACGAGCCCTTCAATAGAACTAGAGTTATCTTTCGGAAATGCAATATTACGTCATTAAATAATTAGGTCACTGTGACCTCGACCTATGACCATTTGAGTCCAAAATCGATACGGTTCTTCGGACCACCAAGGACAAGCTCCCACACCACATTGGTAACGATCCATTCAAACGAAATCGGGTTGTCATCAGTTTCCAGAAAAACAACAAATAACAAATATCTGTGATGGGGTCGGAATTTATGTATAAAAATAAATATGTGCCTAGTACACCGGGACCATTATATTACAGTAAAAATACTGAAAATTTCCAAATTTATTTATATCTCGGAGGTAATGCAAAATCGTGTCATTCATGCCGTAATTCATTTTAACGTCAGCCTGCATGTGGCATTTTTTATTATGCCTGAGAAATTGGAGTCCTCAATTATTTAGCCACCAGAGTGATGTACATTTCACCACACCGCGACAATAATAATATGCAAACAATAAGTCGCCTTTCCACGTGAAAAGCATGTCAAATAAAATAGGTCAATCAATCCATTGATACGAAATTGATTCATCGATCAATGTGACAATAACAGTCACATATAGAATACTGCAGCTTGTGTTCAATATGGAAAACGTTTTAAAATGTTTTGCTAAATCTGCAAACTATGACCATCTGCAATTTTCGGATTAATTACGTCATATAATATACAAAGTGAACAAACCGATAATGCACTAAGAGAGCGCTCTGGAAAATTTGTCCCTATTGAACGCTAGGCAGGCACGCGTTATCATAATATCATAATCATTTAAGAATGCTAAAAGTTAACTCAACTCCCTTAACCCGCCTTGTGTCAACAGCGCCTCAAAGCGCTCAATATACTGTTAGTTACACCAATGTCTAGCCGTGGGTGCATGCTGTTACCACACGCGCAAACGTATTTCCCGAGCGCAGTGAGGGAAATACATTTTATATTTCTCCGAGTGTAACGAGGGAAATATAATTGTTTGCGCGTGTGGTAACAGCCTGTACTCACGGTTAAATACTGGTGTAACGAATTTATTACACCTGAGGTAACGTCTGAGGGAGATATTTCATCATAACATGACATTTAGATAAGCAATTCTTAAATTAACTGACGCAGTATGGACCATTATAGTGTAGACAACAAAGACTAAAGGCACTCATATCATCCAGTTCATGTGACGTTTCAGTGTCAGATTTGTTTATGTCATTAGCAGCTGTATGACGTGGGTTTGCTTGAAGCAGAGGTGTCCTTGTAGTTTGTAAACATACTGTCACTGCAACTGTCAGCTGATCTAGCTTTTCTACACGGATATGCATAATCCATTTCATGTCAATATGTTGATTAATGTAATTGACACGCTCGTCACACTTAAAGATGTCATACTGTTGGAAGATCAATATTCTCGTGTTGTGATGAAATATGCAACAGTTTGATGGTAATTAATTCGCCGTTTTGATAGCTATGGTAAAGTCGATAACCGTGGCTAGCATGACCAGAATACTCTCTCATCCCCCCCACCCCATCCCCTCCCGCCACCCCCACCCCCGCCACCCCCCCCCCCTCCCATGACTAGCTGCGCAGTAAAGCTAAAACACGCTTTTCGCGCGGGGGGGGGGGGGGGGGGAGATACCGTGCGGTATTACCATTTCAATTCAAGTTCATTAGGTAACTTCTTTAGAAGTGTACGAAACATATATACATGAAATATACATATAATGGCGGTTACATATGTTATTTACATAATCAAATATCATATAGGTGTTTATGTTTTTCAATGATATAAATAAATGTGATGATAGTAATGGCCGTAAACTGATGATGATGATGATGATGATGATGACGGCGGATAGTATGAATACTGTATAGTTACTATTGCTGCTGCTACTACTACTACTACTACTACTACTACTACTACTACTACTACTACTACTACTACTACTACTACTACTACTACTACTACTACTACTACTACTACCACCGCCACTCGCTGAGACGTGCATAAATTTGTGGGAGCAATAGACAGGCAAGCTTTACGCGCCGGTAATTACATAATCTGTCATTTCTTCTTTTTAAACTTATTCATAATGATGTCAATATATTTACAGAGAGCTATTATTGTTTTGCGGTTTTTTGTATTGAAAAGTTGACACATTTTGTGTGTATTTGGGCGAAGTGTATAATATTTAAGAAGATACATTCTTCTCTCGGCATTTATTCCAGGACATTCAAATAAATAGTGGAATTCGTCGCCTAGTACATTTAGGTAACATAGATTGCAAAAACGTGCATGTTTGGGAACGATACCTGCATACCTCCCCTCTTCTATCGGTAGTCGGTGGTTGCTGGTTCGAAATCTACAGAGTATTTTGATAGTTTTTCTGGGAGAGAGATTAGATATTTTTCGAGTTTTAAATCCCCTTTGTAAATCCTATATGTGATGCATAATTTGCTATTGAAGATTTCCCCGCGCCACTCTTGCTTATACTGATCAGAGAGTTGTTGATTTAATACTGATTTTAGTCAGTCTGTATGGCACGGGTCTTGATTTGTCCGTACCATCGACAGGCCGGTATTATCCAACACTTTTTTTAATATGCAGCATCAATGGCCACTGAAATGTGCTATTTGATAAAAGATTATGTAGTAATCTATAGTTTATATGAAATTTTGGATTCCCTACCTATTATCAATTTTGACAAAAATAGTACCATTCTTTTGTCTATCGCTACGCGTAGAGGATACTGGCCGAGTTCAACATAGACCATCGTTGTACGTGTAGTATTTTTACACTCAAGAGAATTTTACAAAAGCGCTTATGAAGTTTTTCTACATGGTTAATATTTTCAAAACCCCAAATTTCACACCCATAGAGAAGAATAGGAACGATCATGGTGTGGAGGAGATCTAGCTGTATATCAATAGGCAGATGAAGGCTTTTAGCTCTTGTGAGTAATGAAAACATGGCTCTACTGGCTTTATCATAGCTATGTTTGATGGCTCTGGTGAACTTGCCATTATATAAAAATTTAACGCCCAAATATACATAACCATGGACGATCTCGACATCTTCGTTGTCCAGCTTGAATTGTGGTAGTTTTCTGATTTTACCTATCGAGAATATTAGTACGTTGATATTTTGATACATTTACGTAGTGTCCATGTTATGCAATAGTCGTTTAATATATTTAATGCATTTTGTAGTTCTTTAGGAGATTCTGCCATTAGTATTGTATCGTCAGCATAAAATAGAATAAATAGTTTTAAATAAATTACATAATCTGTGTTTTCGTTCATTCCTGTAGCCATTTATTGCAATTTCGGAACCCATTCTGGGTTGTGGGCATCGTGCTATCTAAGTCGTTTAGGAACCGTGCAAAGAGTAAAGGGGACAAGTTTTCACCCTGTCGCACGCCTATAGAGCAAGTGAAAAAAATCTGAAAATGAGTGTGTCACGGCATCTTTGATACACGATTTAGCACCTTTATAAAGATTAAAAATTATTAAAAACTATTTATCATTTATGTTATTGAGCAATACCTTAGTCCAAAGATGGGTTCTGTTAACTGTATCTAACGCCTTCTTATAGTCAACGTAGGCACAGTACAATCGCTTGTACTTTGATAAATAAACGGCAATTAAAGCCGTTAAGGAAAAGATGTGATCTAATGTGGAGTACCTGCGCGAAAACCAGCTTCTTTTTGTTTCGTAGATTCCTCCTGTGGTACCAGCTTGTTCCTCCACAATTAAGCCCAGCTTGTTCCTCCCCAATTAAGTCAATCTGCTCTGCATATGCCGTCAGTCGGTTATTGATAATTGTTGTAGAGAAGCAGCTGAGGACCGCGATACCTCAATAGTTTTCGGAGTCCGCCTTTGAGCCTTTATTTTTATAAAATGGTAATATTAATGCATTTTGTCCATTCTTTGGGTCGGGTATATGCACGGATTCCAAAATTGCGTTAAATAATTTTGTATATAGCTGTAGCATAAGTCCTTTCGATGCTCGTGCGAGGGAAATACCAGATCACCCATCCCTGATCTTAACCAATCGAATAACAGCATTGGGTCATGTGACATTACTGACAAAGTAATAATACTTGATATATCAATTAAACATTTTGATGGTTAATAATTTTCAAGATATTGTAATTTTAGAAGACTATTTTTGTAAATTTACCACTGAAATTTTTTATCGCCGGTTTTTACTTAGCCGGTGTCTATTTACAGGCCGAGAGAAGAGTATTTTTTGAAAATTTACCACTAGAATGACTGGCTCCGTTACCGAGCCAGTCATGCAAGTGGTAAATATTCAAAAATATTATTCTCTAGGCCTTTCAAATAGCCATGCCTGAACACCACTGCAAAGTTGTTTTGTCAAATTAGTTTCAATATATTCAACAGCATATTGACGCACAGAGGAAGGCGGGGCAAAACGGGATGCATAGCAAAAAGAGGCAGGCCCCTCTCACACAACGTATGCGCAACGCGATGTACGGAGGTCATTTTAGGAATACATTATCTCCCTTTATTTTCGAATCAACACAGGTTTAATTTTCGGCTACGGCATGTGTATTATGTATCGATATTTGGAATCTTGCGCATGTTAATATAACGATCTATGTTAACTACAGAGTTGTCTCAAAAGCAACTGCTAAATTAAGATGGTTGTTAAATATTATGTTCATTAAGCTATAATATATCACAAAATAAATTAGGCATATGCATTATAAAATGGCGGGAAATGTGAAAAATTAAGTAAATGCCATTGGGACAGTGACCCATTATGCCCCAATAGCAATTGTCAAATATTACCAATGTTTACGACGACGACGACGACGACGACGACGACGACGAGGAGGAGGAGGAGGAGGAGGAGGAGGAGGAGGAGGAGGAGGAGGAGGAGGAGGACGACGACGACGACGACGACGACGACGACGACGACTACTACTACTACTACTACTACTACTACTACTACTACTACTACTACTACTACTACTACTACTCACTGGGTAAAAAGGGGCCTCCTGTCCCATTTTCCCCCAGGCGTGGGGTAAAAAGGGACCTTTTTCAAAATTTTCCTCCTGTAGATCACCTAGTATGGAGTGTGATTATACCACAATTTGCAAGAGCATTATAAAATGGCGGGAAATGTGAAAAATTAAGTAAATTCCATTTGAACAGTGAGCCATTATTCCCCAATAGCAATTGTCAAATATTACCAATGTTGACGACGACGACGACGACTACTATTACTATTATTATTACTACTACTACTACTACTACTACTACTACTACTACTACTACTACTACTACTACTACTACTACTACTACTACTACTCACTGGGTAAAAAGGGACCTCCTGTCCCATTTTCCCCCAGGCGTGGGGTAAAAAGGGACCTTTTTCAAAATAATAATTTTCCTCCTGTAGATCACCTAGTATGGAGTGTGATTAACCACAATTTGCAAGAGCATACGCTTGAAACATTAATAAATGGAAGGGTGACCCGTTTTGTCCCGACTTCCCCGTCGACTGTCCCTATGTAACGAATTTATTATATTTGGCGGCGGCGGCCATTCCCACCTTGACCCACCCCATAAGAGCACCGCACACCCACAACTAATTAGCCCTTGACCCCAACAAGGCTTAATCCATCTCTGGGTGTGTCTGATTGAAAGAAGATATTCAGCCCACAATCCCACACAATCTGTCTCATTTTGGCATTGGGCCTATACCGCAACTAAAGTTAATCTGGGTGAATATGCATCAAAGGAAGCTTGCTGACAGCTCGTCATAGCTGCATGATAAAGCTCAGTGTTGACTTCTCAGAACACACAGCTGAATTCCAAGAACATCGCGGTGTTTCTGTGTTCTCACTTAAGATGAATCTTCTCCAATGTCATCGCAATGGACCTGTCCAGTTTTAGATATTTCCCGCCAATCACCATCGTACTAACATACGCCCACTCACATCGCTTCATCGATACGAGAGCGTAAAGGGAGGGCGATACCGTACGATAGGACGATGGCCATCACTAGCTAAGCCCCACCCACACATCGCCATGTTGGGCTTGATCGATCCCCGAATGCCCTGACCATCAATTTCCTGACATGGTGCTGTTGCTCCCTATGGCAGCAATAACACCCAGTCAAATTAGATTCGAAATATTCAACATGATATTTATTAAATAGTAAAGACATACAATTCGTATAACAGCGCATAGTCTTTCTTCAACTATGCGTTCGTGACGCAATTATTTACCTCCTTCATGACGGCATGGATTGCGACGTCATTCTATATGTCACGTAGTTGATTATGACGTCATATGATGATGGATACAGTGGAAAAGGTCCATTACTCAGATATAACATGGCATGTCAGGTCCATCTTACTCTCCATCACCTCTCCTTTCCTTCACGTGTAGTAAGACCAATGTTCTACTATCGACGTCTCTGCCATATAATACGGGGATTTCTGCAGGGCCAAATATCAGGACGAATAGGCCTACAGCCGTGCTAGCGAAAATATTGATGGTGTTATTTTAAATAGCCGCTCTTGATCGCTTCAAAAACTAATCTGTTAAATAAAGAAATGTGTGTTGCAATTTCTGATTTGCTATTGGGGGTTTTCAAATTCATATATCTGGTTTCACAACATTTAACCAAATAAAACAACGATGCTATTACTATTCTTATTTTCAGAAGCGCGCGAAAAGCTTACTTGATGTGTTTCTGAACACCTATGAGTAGATGACAGGTAATAGGTATACGAATTCAAATAGATTAGTAATTGACACTTTTCCCAAGTTATTGTATTGCTATCAGCCTTCATCTGTTTGGGTCAATGTGACATTCTGCTGCTAAGCGTTAAAAATTGTAACATATGAAATAAATATGTTATTACATGCTTAGTCGTATATTTGCATTCGTATTTCGCCCGATATTCTATATCAGTTTCTATATTGGTCTTCGTGCTTCGCACTCGGGCAAATATTGAAACTGATATAGAATACCGGGCGAAATACTCGTGTGACTATGTGACTAAACATGTAATAACATCTATAAGCAGTAGACTACTTCAAGAGAAGACTGGCAACGCTCTATCTGGGGCCGCTTCACCTAGGGTACGCAACCCCTCTTGTGTCAACTTCATCATTTAATGGCAAAATTGCTAAAGAAACGACCTCTGCAGTGATCTTGAGAAATGTCCATTTGCAGGCTAAGAGAAAATTTTTGAAAATTTACCACGTGAATGGTAAATTCCAGTGGTAAATTTTCAAAAATATTCTTCTTGGTCTGCAATTGGACGCTGGCCGAAATTTGAATTTTCTTGACCATTATACTTTTGATGAATGCCCATTTGAAGGATAACAGAAATCTGTTTTTTGGTAAATTGACGTTATAAATTTACAAAAATACTCTTTTTTGGCTGCAAAAATCAAAATTTCATTGAACGGTCTTGGCAATTAAATGGTCATTAATTGAAATAAATAGTATTTTGAGCGCTTTAATGCGCTGTTGACACAAGAGGGGTTAAGTACGAATAAATGGCCCACGGGTCATAGTGTTCACCTAGCTGATGAGGAACTGCAAACATGTTTAGATTAATTAATGCATAACAAGAATCATTGGTCCAACAGGCAGCCATAACTGTTGCCATAGACAGATGGCAAGGGTCCTTATCAGTATTGACCAATGCGGCAATCATCCTTACCACTAATACAACAAGAGCTATCAATGAATGAGCACTATCAGATGTAGACCAGTCATCCTATGAAGTTTCATCGGGATCCGCTAAACAGTCATGGAATTATTGTCTGGAAATCAATTTTCAAGATGGCCACCGGTGGGTGGGCGGCCAAATTGGATTACAACCACCCTATCAAGTTTCAAAGCAATCCGATAAACGGTAATGGAGCTATCATCAGGAAACCAATTTTCAAGATGGACACCCTTGGCTAGCGGTCATTTTGGATTTTGGATTATTGTCGATTTCGATGAGTTTCTTCTCCAGACCTAATCGAACCACCATATACCAGTGGCTGGCGACCATCTTGGATTTAGGACCACTGTCAATTTCGAAAAATCTCTTCTACAGACCTAGTATGTGTGTATGATTACTGTATTCTGCGGCTGTAGTAGTAGAAACATCCTACAGCTGCAATCAGTCCTTCGTCACTTTTGCCCACTGTGTCTTGTCCTCAGCCGAAATCCTTTGCTTCCTCAGGTCCATTCTTGACTTGAGTGTACCGAGACCTGCTTTCTTGAGGTCACCTCGTAGCACGCTTAGCAGATGTATGTAATGACGTCCTCTCCTGACTGTATTTGCTGGCTCCGAGTAGGGCGGATTCCAAGGCTCTCTGTGTTGGTGTCTCTTCTGGCATCCTTAGCACATGGCCAAACATGGACCATCTTTGCTGGGCGACCTTTACAGACAGCGGCGACGTATTACACTTCTTGTATAGTGCATCGGTGGAAATTATGCTCTCTGGCCATCGCTGTCCAGTGATGGTGCGTAATTGTTTGCGGTGGCAGGCATCGAGTTTGTCTAGAGCTGCCCTTGGAGCTGCCCAGCTGTTACAGTTATACAGCATCAAGGATACGCAGTTTGCATTCTATAAACATAGCCTCTTTATCAAGGACATCTGTGATCTACGAATCAATAGCTTCCAGAAGGCCTGGAAAGATATGTTCCCCATGACGCATGACGTGAAGAAATGTCAGCAGTACTGCAAAGCAGTGAGCCCAGGATTTTACTTTTCCTCCATGGTTCTCCACCACGAAGTGGGTCGTCATTTTCTATAGTTTCATGCTTTGTCGATGGGTATATGTGGGTGAACTCTGCTTTGGATTCATTCATAGAGATTCTCAATTTTTAGTTTGCTTGCTGCTATTGGGAGAAGCTCGTCAAGGGGTTTCTTTTCCTCATCTATGAAGTCCACATCATCGGCATATCCTATCTCTACCAGTATTGACACTGGGGGGGGGGGGGGGTGTTTGGTCTTGTGGAACTTTCCCGCACAGATTTCAATGCGGCAGCAAGGTAGGAGGTGAAAAGCACCAGAGATAGACCATCTCCCTGTGGGGAGCTGATTGATGTCTCAAACTCTACAGACTTCACTGACTTGACTCGTACTCTCAGCTTGGTGTCTGCAAGCAGTAGTCTCACTAGTCGTAGCTCATCTTCATTGCAACTGGCGTGGCGTAGTACAGCTAGGATCTTTGAGCGTTTAACTGTGCTGAAGGCTCGTGGCATGTCAATGCCCATTTTGTGGAAGTCCCAGTGTTTGAACATGACTACCGACACAAACATGCATTGAGCCCATACAATGTCTGTGCAGCTGCGTCCACGTTTGAAGCCACTGTTACATGATCCGGTGAAGTAATCGATCTTGTCTCGGATGTGGCATAGAGTAACATTGGATAGGATTTTCCGTATGCTGTTGATGAGCACAATGGGCTGCAGATTGGCTGGGGGCCCAGGTGGCTTCTTGGGCGTGGGTAGTGCGATAAGGGTGCCTTGGCCTAGAGCGTCGATGGGAAGGTGGTGCATAAAAGCTGAATTGATTAGGTGCGTGATCGGTTTTGAGCTAATGTCACTTGCATATTTGAATAGTTCATTGCTCATACCATCAGGTCCAGATGCTCGTCCATATTTCAGGGCTTTAAGTGCCTTCTCAACTTCTGCTGTTTTAATTGGTGTTAGTAATGGTCTGGGGTCTCCTGAGAATGGGTGCAAGGGCTCATCATCGTTGTCAGAGAACTGTTCCTTGAACCATTTTCGGATCGCCTCAGCTTTTCCCCAGTCAGTCCCGATAAAGTGTCCTTCAGAGTTGTGTACAGTGAGTGGTGGTGTGTAGTCAGTAGCCCTCAGGGATCGGGCTGCTCGAAACATTTTGTGACAGTCATCCGTGGCAGTGATTTCATCTGCGAAGGAGTCTGCCTGTTGAATAGCAAGATCTTTTAAGCGTTCGCTAATGCGGCGCAGAATAATATTGCGCTCCCTAGCTCCCTAGCAGACCTAGTCCAACCACCATATGAAGTTTCAGAGTTATCATCCAGAAACCACTCTACCGCCTATCCAGATGGCGTCATCACATAATATCCGGCCAAAATATTGGTGTCCTTGACACTATTGACCAGTGTGAGAAGTATCAGTGACCAATGGGCCAGCCATCCCTGACATTATTGACCCAGCATGACATTTACCAACTGGACGATGGTTACAGAAAAAGGATTGGATGAGGAAATATAAGAATATTGGTGTTATTGACATTATTCACAAATGGAAAAGGTACCATTGATGAATGGGGTAGCCATCCATGACATTATTGACCCAGCAGATGACATTTAGCAATGAGACAATGGTTATAGTAAACAAATAACATGAGGAAATGCAAGAATATTGGTGTCTGATTGACATTAATGAACAATGGGAAAGGTTTGATTGATCAATGGGTCAGACATCCCTGTCATTATTAACACGGCAGATGCCATTTACCAATGAGTCAATGGTCACAGTAAACAAGCGCCATCAGAAGATGGCATATCCACCACCCCACCACCACACAGGGCGCCAAATATCTCACTATGTGGGGAATGTGAATTGGCTGCAGATAAACACAAACCAGGATTATTATCATTAATAGTATTAATTTATAGCATTTATAGGAGATAAACTCTCTTGACCTATTCCATACGGATAGCACATGCACATCTTCAAGTGATAATGAGAACCCTAACAAGTTTCAAAAGAAGCGACAGCTAAATTGTAGGAGTTGTGTTGACTAGAAATGATTGGCACTGCAGTTTATGTATCAGCTTAAAGGTATTTAAAGGGGGATAACTCGGTGATGAATAATTTTCTTGTCGCGAAAAAAGTACATGCAGATCTTCAGATGGTAATGACTAGATGAATCACGTTTCAAAAGAATTGTAACTAAACTGTAAGAGGAATTACATTGACAAGACGGGGACAGACGGACGGGCAGACAGACTATATCACCCAGGGTTAAAATTGTGGATGAATAAATGCAAGAATATTGGTATCATTGACATTATTGAACTATTATGATCGGTCGACGTGCCATCGCAAATCCCCATGTTCATCGCTTTGAACTTTTGACACACCCCACAACCCAACCCTGGGGGCGGAGCCAAATGAAAACATTCTTTTGCACTCTGCAATCATAGGAGTAACTCATATACCAAATTTGGTTGAGTTTCGTCCAACAGTGTCAGAGGAGTTGCATTACAATCGATTGCATGACCTTTTGACCCCATCCCCCACCCACTGGGGTCCGGACCAAATGTAAATGTGATCATTCACTCTACATTGATATGGGTAACTGACATACTAAATTTTCTTGAATTCCGTCCAATAGTGTCAGAGGAGTTGCATTATAATAAAAAAAATTTACCTTTTGACCCCCCCCCCCTACCCCTGGGGGCGGGACCAACTGTATACATGCTCATGTACTCAACATTGATATGGGTAACCCACAGACCAACTTTGGTTGAATTCTGTTCAACAGTTTCGGAAGAGATCCGTTACAATCAATTTTCGCAGGTTAAGATTTGACCTTTTGACGCCTCTTGTGCCCTGTGTGCGGAGCCAAATCTAACTGGCCTCTTGCACTCCCCAATCATATGGGTAACTCAGATATCAAATTTGGTTGAGTTCAGTTTAACGATTTCAGAGGAGTTGCGTTAAAACTGATTTGACTTTTTGATGCCTGCCACGCCCCTTGGTGGCGGAGCCAAATCTAAATATTGTCTTGCAAGACGGAATCATATGGGTAGCCCACATAGCAAATTTTATTTATTTCCACCCAATGGTTTTGGAGGAAATATCATGATGGATGGACAGTCGGACGGAGGCGATTACAATATCCCCGACGTTTTTTTAAAACAAGGGGATAACATTGAAAAAGGTACCATTGATCAATGGAGCAGCCATCCCTGACATTACTGACGCAGCAGATAACATTTATCAACGTGTCAATGGTCACAGTAAAAATGTGGATGGAGAAATGCAGGAATATTGGTGTCACTGACATTATTTACAAACAGGAAAAGTACCATTGATCAATGGGGCAGCCATAACAGACACTATCGATCAATAGTTAAATTGTCGCAACACTGACATTTACCAAAGTGGCAATGATGAGGTCACTGTAACAAATTTGGAGAGGGAAATGCAAAAATATTGGCATGATTGACCAACAGGAAGAGTATCATTAGTCAATGGGGCAGCCATCCCTGACACTATTGTCAAATGATTAAAGTGTACTAAAGGATTTCTGACAAACCTTATTTTAGTACAATAACAATTTACGAAACTTGAAACAGATTATTTTCCCCATAGGGTTCAATACCTAAAATGCTATAGAGCCAGAGTTATGGTCCTTATTTCAAGTTGTGGTTACTTCATATTCACAAGGCGAATAGATATTGCCTGAAGGAACATATCTGCAAAATTAGTTTTAATCCATCAACAATTGGCAAAACAAATGTATTTTAACCGCATGGTGCAATAGTTTGAAGTCTTAATGAACCAGAGCTATGGTCCTTGTTTAAAGATGCATACTCTTTATATCCACAGTTCAAATAGATTTTTGACTGAAGGAACTTTGATTTTAATCTATCCACAACTGGCGAAAACATGTAGTTTCCCCATATGGCTCAATAGTTAAAACACCTCAATGAACCCGAGTTGTGGCCCTTATGGTCCTTGTTTAAGGGCGTGGTCACTTCAAATTCATATCTCCAATAGATGTTGCCTAAAGGAACATATCTACTAAATTTAATTGTAATTCGTGAATAAATGACGAAACGTGCAACAAACGTATTTTTCACAGAGGCTTCAATACTTTGAAAATATAGCAAGGGACATAACTATGTGATTTGTCGGCGTAGCCACTTCATATTCGCAGCCCAAATAGATATTGCCTAAATGAACATATCTGCCGAATTGGGTTTTAATCCATCTGTAAATAACGAAACGTGTCACGAATCTTCTTCCCCATAGGCTTCAATACTTAAAAACGTATTAATGAACCAGAGTTATGGTCCTTGTTTAAGGGTGTGGCCACTTCATCCTTATAGCCCAAATAGATATAACCTAAAGGAACATGTCTGCTAAATTTAGTTTTGATCAATCGATAAATGACGAAACGTGCCACAAACGTATATTCCCCCATAGGCTTCAATACTTTGAAAATATAGCAAGGGCGACAACTCTGCTATTTGTGGGCGCGGCCACTTCATCTTCATAGCCTCAATAGATATTGCCTACAGGAACATATTTGTCAAATTTGGTTTTAATCCGTTGATAAATGGCGAAATGTGCCACAATGCAAATTGTGAAAGCGTCTTAGTTGGTCCTCTGAAATTTCACGAGCTGTTGTATATGTCTGTTGTTCAGTTTACAAACCTCTGAACCATATAGCAGGCCTTGGCCCATGTTCATGAAGCTATCGTCAGAATAGCCATATCTTTACGCTCATGTTATACTATTGGAGTAACGATATCGCTATCCTAACGGGAACATGTGCCCTGGATTGTTGTATGTTCGCCAAAAATATCCTATAGCCATAGACCATTTCTCCCATGACACCCTGCACCTAACAGTTGGTAGATTCCGGCTGTTGCTGATTTGATCAGGTCTGTGACTCTAAGGTTATTCAGGCTTGATGGAGGATCTTGCTTAATGCCCAGATGTACGTCATTCTCTGCTGTTCTCACAGTCTTAGAGTTGTCATACCTCTAAATCACTGAATTGTTGCATCTTTATTCGGTCTTTATTAAACTGGTATTCAGAAATCTTGAGAACGCCGTGCTCTAATATACCATTCACTAGGATCAACAATGCTGTGCCATCTGCCACAGTGGGGTCTGGACAATCAATTGTACATATACAGCACAAACACCACTATCTTGAACCTCCTGCAGAAACTCTCTATTCACCACTTTAAAATTTGCTGGCGAAATACCGCTTCCATGTATATTGTCTTGTTGAAGGATGGAAATTGACAGCTGATCCGTCCACTTAGCCTGGCTCCTAAACACATAGTACCAACTCGGCATCAAATCGTAGATTTCATTAGTTAGTCCAAATAATCTAAATTTTCTGAACAAGCCCTCATGCTAGAGGTGATCGAATGCATTTTCTGCATCAAGTAAAACTACCAGCAGGTCCTCCGCACGTTCTGCATATTCGCGCACCACCTCAGTGAGTATTAGAGCATCAAATATCGGTGTTACATCGCTGGTGTAGACCCTCTGCATTGAACGTGGAGCTTCCTGGTAAATATGAGTCACTTTAACCTTTACCACATTTATGTTAGAATTTTAAATTTTCAAATTAAATTAAAAGATGAACTGGTGTACATTTTTCACCAAATTTGGTGGAAGATGGTGCTGTCGAAGACAGCAACATCGTCCACCAAAATTGTTGAAAAATGCACACCAGTTTCTTTGCTATTGACAGAGTAAAAGATAGAATATTGGCAGCAGGGTGGTAATGGTTAACAAGCATTGCGAATTCCAACACCTTCCCAATGATACTGATCATCGTTATAACACGATAATTAGTTGCGAGACGTTTAGACTTCAACTACTTCGCCTGTGGTATTATGATACCCTCCTTGAACAGTGTCGGTATTTGTCGATTTTAAGGATCATGTTGAATAGATTGGTTAGAATCTGTACTATCAGTTGGTGCTCTGCCAGTAATATATGCTCAGATGTCAACACAAATTTGTCAGCTGCCTTGTTTTTTCTGAGTCGCTGGATGCATCTTCCCATATCGACTTCAGTGAAAGATATACATTCACCTGTCAGGTAACGACCTACCCATTCGCCAATTAGCCAAATGCTAGTCTAATAGAAATCAGGATTGGCTAAATATTTGGATAATGATTAAAATCTTATTATTTTACAGAATTTCTAAGTAGAGAACCATTAACTTTAACTTTGAAGAAAATCCTAAGATAAATATTTATGTAACTAGTACTTATATTATGTTTTTATTGTGAACAAATACATCCTGAAATCCTAATATCTCGGATCAAAAGCACTCGTATAGGCCAGCTGTTGCATATTTTGAAACTAATTTGACTGGAAGCTGTTGCCTTAGGCAGCAAAAGCTTTCAGCCAAATTAGTTTCAAATTATTCAACAGTCTTCTTCTTCTTCTTCTTCTTCTTCTTCTTCTTCTTCTTCTTTTCGTTCGCTGATCATACCGCCAGTCCTGTAAGTGACTATCGACATGATCATAAGCGTTAAGTGCGTGGATCCATGGTTTATTAGAGTGCGCCGTGCGGCCTGGAACCTCCGTCTTCAGCACTCGAGGTTTCTGTCAGGGTTACCTCACCCTTACCTCCTTTAGTCGCCTCGTAACACGCAGAGGATACGGAAGGTGTATTCTAAGCCCCACCTACAGGGCAAATTCAACAGTCTTGTATCTGGTATGTAGCGTTCAGTTGAAATGCTTACCTGGCGTTGATGGATTGTAGACATAGGAAAGCATTGGGTAAAATACATAAGATTTGGCTAAGAAAAATGGTAGTTGGCTAATCTATTGGCTAATAATTTGTAAAAAAAAAAAAAAAAAAAAAGGTCTGTCCCTGTCTGTATTATCTGTCAGCGCATTCAGTATTTGCATATCCTCGCGGACCATTTCTTCAAGGATCTTATCAGAAAATTACTTATGAGACCGGGTTGCTAACGCCTAGAAATGTTGAAACGACACCTCAAGGTGGCCCTCATGAGTATTGTATGTGGCACCAGTACACTCCAGTACTGACGTGGCTGGTATTCCAATAGTACGCTGGTTATGTATTGCGATTGACAGAGTGATAAAGCGAAGAGTTACCTGTTTTACTAAACATCACATTGAATAAAATACTTTTTAGCGCTAATAAAATGGACCTTTCCAGTTTATCCATCAATCATAGTGTAGGATGACGTCATAATCAACTGCGTTATGAATGACGTAGATAAGTACATCACGAACGCATATGTGAAGACGGACTAAGCGTTGTTGTACAAATTGTGTTTTTTACTATTTAATAAACGAGAAAATTATTGAGGAAAATTATTCTTAAAACCGGTGGTTAGCCGCTCATAAACACACCACAAATCACCATCCCTAGACACCGAGCCCATGCCACGGCCCTGGTCAAGGTAATAAGGTTTACCACGGGTCTAACGCCTCATAAATATTATCGATTTCGATAAAAGCTTTATATACAGTGAAAATGTGAAAATAATTGTAAGTGTAATTCTATGTGGCCATTAAGCCACAGCTTGTGTTGTCTGGACGAATATCTATTTAAGAGGCCGGTTGCTGAGAACTGATCATCAGCTGCGAATGCCTGTTAACCCACATTATATGACCTCAAAATACCTTCATGCTTCCACGCGACTCATATATTAAGAGTAATTATCCCCAGAGGTTTTTAAAATAAACGGCCCAAGTGCCATAGCGCATTAATTAACGCCCGTCATTACTGGTCATCAGAGAAAGCTCCATTGGCTCATGGGGCACACATAACACATGATATTTACAAATGGGGCAACGGTCACAGGCAAAGACTTGAGGAGGAAATGCAGGGATATTGGCGTCAGTGACATCATTGACCAACAAGAAAAGTACCACTGATCAATGGGGCAGCCATCCCTGACACTACAGTCACATTGTTCAAGTGTGTTAACAGATATCATTTACTAATGAGACAAGTCACAGCACAAAATATGGCTAAGGACATACAAGAATATTGGCATCCTTGACATTATGGACCAACAGTAAAAGTACCATTGATTAATGGGCCAGCCATCCCTGACACTATTAGCAAATAGTTCAGGTGTATACACAAATGCCATTTACCAAGAGGGCAATGGTCACGAGCAAATATTTAAGCTGGTAATACACAAATATTGGTATCCTTTACACTATTGACCAATGGGAAAAGTACCATTGACAAATGTGGCAGTCATCCGTGATATTTGATATTAATACATCAGATGACATTTACCAACAGGACAATGGTCACAGCAAAACATTTGGATGAAGAAATGCAAGAATATTGATGTCATTGGCATTATTCACCAACGGGGGAAAATACCAGTGATCAATGGGCCAGCCATCACTGACACTTTTGATCAATAGTTCGTTTCACAACCGTGACATTTACGAAAGGGCCAATAGTGAGGTCACAGTCTAAAATCTGGATGGGGAAATGCAAGGCTATTGACATGATTGATCAACAGGAAGACTACCATTAATCAATGTGGCAGCCATCCCTGACACGACTACCAAATGATTAGAGTCTACTAAAGGAACATTTCTGACCAATCTTGTTTTAATCAATTAGCAATTTACGAAACGTGACACAGATTATTTTCCCATAAGGGTTCAGTACTTTAAAAGGCTTATGGCCCTTATCTCCTGGCTTCGTCATATTCATAGGGAAAATAGATATTTGACTGAAGGATCATATCTGCTAAATTTGGTTTTAATCTATCAACAATTGGCGAAAACATGTATTTTCCGCATAGGGCCCAAATACTTAAAAACGCCTTAATGAACCCGAGTTATGTCCCTTGTTTAAGGGCGTGGAAACTTCATACTCATAGATTCAATAGATATTGCTGAAAGGAACATAGCTAATAAATTTAGTTTTAATCCATCAATAAATGACGAAATTTTTAAAGTATTTATTTATTCTCATTTAAAATGGCACCAAATGTCCCCATGGTGCCATTTTAAATGAGAATAAATAAATACTTAAAAAATTTAATTAGGATACTCTATCGATGGCACGCCATCGCAAACACACCCCCCCCCCCCCCACCACACACACCCACCCACCCACCCACCCACCCACCCACCCACCCACCCACCCACACACCCACACACACACACACACACACACACACACACACACACACACACACACACACACACCGTTCGCCAACTTTGACGTAATAAATTATGCGTGTAATGTCATTTCAGGTTTTTGCCTTGTAATATGTTCTTTGTGCACCCGCCGTATTTTCGCTGACGTTCTTTTGAATTAACCATTCAACCACTGAAATCTCAATATTTCAAATCAAAGGGAATCTCTTAGAAAGCTGTTGAATATTTTGAAACTCATTCGACTGAAACTTGTTTGTGCGATAGGTATTGCAGCAAGGCAGCAACATCTCGCAGTCACATTTGTTTCAAAATATTGAACACCATTTACGTGTTAAAGGTTAAGAGTGAAACATGCTGGGTAATTGAGCAATCCAGTTTCTCAGTCAATCATATGACGACATCAACTAAGTCTCGTGTAATTTGACCTGATAATCAATTACGTCATGAATGCCGCGATATAGTCTGTCATAAACGCGTAATAGTCCGTTTAGTTGTACGAATTATGTCTTTACTATTTAATAAACATGGGCATAGGTAGCAACAGCACCCAATCAAATTAGTTTCAAAATCTTCAACAGCTGTATAGTTTTCTGGAAATTGAGATTCATGGAGTGCAGGGATCAATCGATCCCAACACGGACAAAGTGTGGGCGGAGATTAGCTAGATGGGCGGGGCATAGCTAAAACTGGATTCATCCATTTGGATAGGCTTTGTGAGTGAAAGATGCCGCTACCTTATTATGCAATGGCTTTCAGGCTTTGGAAAGCAATCAAATAAAGGGCTCTATTTCTAGCCGTGGACCACCCACGTTTTGCGCGTGTTGGGATATTTTTAGCAATTTGATTGATAGTTGTTGCTGACTAAGGCAGCAACAATTTTCTCAAATGGTTCTAAGACTAATTAATAAGTGGACAACATTTTTATGCAGCAGTTTTGTATGAAAATTAGATATGCCTATTTCATATACGTTATCAAGGTCCGATGTAAAATATATTTCCAATGACGTAGACCCGCCCGGCACATTCACGATCTGACGTGTAGTGATTATAAATGACATGATTGCAAACTAATTGACGCTGAAATAGACACAACGACAGCAGTTGCTAACACATATTACACTGGATTTCGATAACGTATATGACAAATACCTAACTAATTTCACTTACATTAGCTAATAATACTGAAAGCCGAAAAATGATTATTCTGAGAACAATTTGACAAAGTTGACTTGTCGCTGCCTTTGTCAGCAACAACTGCCAATCAAATTGCCCGAAATATATTCAGCGAGTGTTATTACATTTTTTATTATTTTGATAACAATTTGACTGAAAGTTGTTGCCACAAACGATTTTCAGTCAAATAGTTATCAAAACATTAGCTGGAGACGCCTGTATTGTTTGCTAGATTATTTTGTGAACATTTTGCCAAAATGTTGCTGCTATAGTATAGGCAGCAATAATTGTCAGTCAACTTGTTCTGTGAATAATTAGACTAGCATGCTGAAAACTGTCGACTCGATTAAAATGTATTACCAGGCTAGTCCGGTATATAAAGGCAACTTTGACGCCACAACCCATACAAGATTGCAAAGTGGTTCTTAGCTGGAGAACTATTGAGCATTTTTCCTAGCCTAATTGGTTGGCTTATGGGTTTGCAATAGCGCAGACTGTTATTGAGTTCCCCGAGCGGCGCAGCGCTGTCTTGACTTAGGCCGCCTTGTTAGATGCGTAGCCGTAACGATTTCCGTCCGCTGATAGTTTTACTATCCAGGGTCATCATTATACCTAGTTCGGTTGGTTTTTTTGGAACGCCTATGCTGCTGGTAGCTGAAGCCAATGATTCCAAACAAAACACAAGAAACCATCGAACCTCTCCAACCGTTGGCCGCTCGTGCTCATCCGATACAGGACTATTGACTGGCATTAGAAAAAGTTGGGTCAAATGTGACCTTATCTAGCGTCATCAGCAAGACTGACAGATTTACGGGAAACTGGCAGCACATCTTTAAAGGAGGACACAATAAATGAACCGATCTGCCCAACAAGTATATGACATCATAATCAATTCAGGCTGACGTCACACTCATAATTGACAGAAATAGGGCCTACTCCGTCATGAAGCTGGAATAGTCCGTCAAGTGGACGAAGTGTATGTCTGATGGATTTACTAATTTGACTGGACGCTGTTGCAGCAACAGCACCCAGATTTACTATTTAATAAACATTTTGTTGAAAATTTTGAAACTAATTTGACTGGACGCTGGTGCAGCAACAACACCCAATCAAATTAGTTTCAAAATATGCAACAGCTTACCTGTATAGTTACCTTGATATTGGTCAATCCAAACACGGACAACGCGTGGTTTGAACTTAGCTAGAAATAGGTGAGGCACAGCTAAAGGTGGACGGATCTCTCTATTGCGCTGATATGGTGTAGGCCCAACATATATGTTAACATCTCCAGTTCTATTAAAGTATTTGGATCTCTACAAGACGGGAATAGACATATTACGTGCATTTGATACCGTGAAGAGACTACCGATTCTCCCATTCCTCCATCCAGCTGATTGTCACGATGACAAACTACGCCTAATGAGACTCCTACTGACAAGCTCAAAATTAACTGTTTGTGCTTAAATCAGTGAAATCAACAGTTTCTGGTAAATTTAACACATCAATAGGATGGGCGCAATGAGATGGTTTATCCCCGGTGCTCTTCATCAGCTACCTTGCTGCAGCTGTACCACATCTTCTGGAACATTCGACAAGACCAACCTCTCCAATCGCAAAACTAAACATGTATAGAGCATGCAGTACGGAGATGATGTCGGATTTCAACGATCAAGAAAAGTGCCCCCCTTGATGAAGTGATTCCGCTAGCTGCAAGATCACAGACCAGACAGAAGCGTGAGAGGGGCATTAAGATAAAAGCTAGTATGTCAACCTGACTACTGGCAAATGGGTCACAGTTTCATCCCATCCGCAGATACAAGGCGGAGCGATCTGCTTTTCTGTCAGACCCGGGTTAAGGCAATATCTAACAGGGTTACATCCCTGGGGCCACGGAAAATAAGAGGGCCTAAATTAAAAAAAGCATTTTAGTTATTTGAACCTAAATCCTAGTAAACGTGAGGTGTTGAATAGCTTGAGACCAGCTAGTAGTAGTAGTAGTAGTAGTAGTAGTAGTAGTAGTAGTAGTAGTAGTAGTAGTAGCGGCGGCGGCGGCGGCGGCGGCGGCGGCGGCGGCGGCGGCGGCGGCGGCGGCGGTAGTAGTAGTAGTAGTAGTAGTAGTAGTAGTAGTAGTAGTAGTAGTAGTAGTAGTAGTAGTAGTAGTAGTAGTAGTAGTAGTAGTAGTAGTAGTTTCGTTCTTGACCCACCAGATAAGGGGCCGCCACAACTATTTAGTCCTGAGCCCCAGTTGGCGGATGATTAAGGTCAGATCTGGGATTTTATTTTGGCGTGGGTCCGAAACTGGAAGGGTCTGGCGACTGGGATGTTCACTTCCCAGTTGTAGCGATGGTCCTCCGGGTTTCCTCCGCATTAAGAATTGAAAATTAAATTATCGGAAAAAAACATTTCCTACAATCTGTTTGATAAATATTATCTTTAAATTGGGTCTAAACTTTGCAGGTTGATTGATCAAAGATATACTTAACATCTAAAGCACTACAATTTAAAATCATGTCATCCTATAGAAATTGCATAAAAAGATATGATTACATAATATTAGGGATTTCGATTAAGCGATTTATGTCTAAATGTCACGATGATTTTTAGAGGTCTTCTAACCTGCACTAAGCCACAGCTTGAGTTGTCTAGATGAATGTGGAGTTAATGAGCTCGCGCTGTTGCTGATAGCTTCTGACAGTGGCCTTATAGCACATACGGTCGAGTCCACTACTGCACGGCCACAAAACATACATTTTAAAGCATTGGGCCTTTCCACTGTATCCACCCATCATATGACGCTATAATCAACTACGTGACGTATAGAATGGCATCACAATCAATGACGTCATGAATGACTTAGATAAGTACGTCACGAACGCATAGTTGAAGAAGGCCTATGCGTTGTTGTACGAATTGTATGTTTTTACTATTTAATAAATATCGTGTTGAATATTTTGAAACTAATTTGACTGGGCGCTGTTCTCAGTCAAATTAGTTACAAAATATTCAAAAGCTTACGTGTATAGTTTTCTGGAAATTGGTGGTCAGGGAGTTCAGGGACGATCCATCCAACACGAGCGTGATATGGGTGGAGCTTAGCTAGAAGATGGGAGCGCCATAGCTAAAATTGGAAAGGTGCATTGTCTGAGCTCATCCAGATTTTTCTATCACGAAATGCCATCCCAAGATAAACTGATTAAAGCATTATGTTAAAGGCACACAGTGAGCACACTCACACCAGAATAGTTGATGACCATTTTTTTTTAAATTGTATACGTTTACAGTCTTAGGCCGTGTTCTCACTAGACCTAATCAGGAATAATGCCATACTTCAGTATGGCGTTATTCCGGATTAAGTCTCTAGTGAGAACACAGCTTTAGATTGTGTACCTCAATGTAATGAAACGAAATAAACCTTAACATAGAATGATTTCATTCCATATAAATTATTATATTTTTAGTTGAGTGATTGATTTAGGGGCTCGTATCACTAAGTCAACTTCACAACTAAAACAATCTTATTAATGTATATGGAATCAAATCATCAGATGTTAGGATTTATTTCGCTTCATAGGGCGTCTTAAATACAGTTTTTAAACTTCAAAGGTTCTTTGTTCTTCTGGAAATTAGTTTTTGATATACAACTTAAACAATGGACTAGCTTTTAACCACATTTGAGAGCTTTATCTATCTTTACCGTTACTTTTTATTAAACAGTCTGACAGGCACTGGCTCGCAGCTATATAGCACAAATAGAAATATTCAAAACGGAATTGTCAACACGTCCGAGTTAGCCTACCAATAATGTTATTTTGCTACACTCACACTGCAGAAAATAAAAGTTAACATTTTTTAGGAATATAAGACAACTTCCCAAATGCGTTTACTGAAAATTGTACAGTTTATCCAAATTGATATATCATAGCATAGTTAGAGGACTGCTGGAATAGAGAGAAGTCTAAATAAATCACAGCAGAGTAAGTGGAGAGATGGAATAGAGCGAAGGCTAAATAAATCACAACAGAGTAAGTGGAGAGATGGAATAGAGAGAAGTCTAAATAAATCACAGCAGAGTAAGTGGAGAGATGGAATAAAGAGAAGTCTAAATAAATCACAACAGAGTAAGTGAAGAGATGGAATAGAGAGAAGTCTAAATAAATCACAGCAGAGTAAGTGGAGAGATGGAATAGAGAGAAGGCTAAATAAATCACAGCAGAGTAAGTGAAGAGATGGAATAGAGAGAAGTCTAAATAAATCACAACAGAGTAAGTGGAGAGATGGAATAGAGAAAAGTCTAAATAAATCACAACAGAGTAAGTGAAGAGATGGAATAGAGAGAAGTCTAAATAAATCACAGCAGAGTAAGTGGAGAGATGGAATAGAGAGAAGGCTAAATAAATCACAGGAGGGTAAGTGGAGAGATGGAATAGAGAGAAGTCTAAATAAATCACAGCAGAGTAAGTGGAGAGATGGAATAGAGAGAAGTCTAAATAAATCACAGCAGAGTAAGTGAAGAGATGGAATAGAGAGAAGTCTAAATAAATCACAGCAGAGTAAGTGGAGAGATGGAATAGAGAGAAGTCTAAATATATCACAACAGAGTAAGTGAAGAGATGGAACAGAGAGAAGTTTAAATAAATCACAGCAGAGTAAGCGGAGAGATGGAATAGAGCGAAGTCTAAATATATCACAACAGAGTAAGTGAAGAGATGGAATAGAGAGAAGTCTAAATAAATCACAACAGAGTAAGTGGAGAGATGGAATAGAGAGAAGTCTAAATAAATCACAACAGAGTAAGTGGAGAGATGGAATAGAGAGAAGTCTAAATAAATCACAGCAGACTAAGTGGAGAGATGGAATAGAGAGAAGGCTAAATAAATCACAACAGAGTAAGTGAAGAGATGGAATAGAGAGAAGTCTAAATAAATCACAGCAGAGTAAGTGGAGAGATGGAATAGAGAGAAGTCTAAATAAATCACAGCAGAGTAAGTGGAGAGATGGAATAGAGCGAAGTCTAAATATATCACAACAGAGTAAGTGAAGAGATGGAATAGAGAGAAGTCTAAATAAATCACAGCAGAGTAAGTGGAGAGATGGAATAGAGAGAAGTCTAAATAAATCACAACAGAGTAAGTGGAGAGATGGAATAGAGAGAAGTCTAAATAAATCACAACAGAGTAAGTGGAGAGATGGAATAGAGAGAAGTCTAAATAAATCACAGCAGACTAAGTGGAGAGATGGAATAGAGAGAAGTCTAAATACATCACAGCAGAGTAAGTGAAGAGATGGAATAGAGAGACGTCTAAATAAATCAAAACAGAGTAAGTGGAGAGATGGAATAGAGAGAAGTCTAAATAAATCACAACAGAGTAAGTGGAGAGATGGAATAGAGAGAAGGCTAAATATATCACAACAGAGTAAGTGGAGAGATGGAATAGAGAGAAGTCTAAATAAATCACAGCAGAGTAAGTGAAGAGATGGAATAGAGAGAAGTCTAAATAAATCACAGCAGAGTAAGTGGAGAGATGGAATAGAGAGAAGTCTAAATAAATCACAGCAGACTAAGTGGAGAGATGGAATAGAGAGAACTCTAAATAAATCACAGCAGAGTAAGTGGAGAGATGGAATAGAGAGAAGTCTAAATAAATCACAGCAGACTAAGTGGAGAGATGGAATAGAGAGAACTCTAAATAAATCACAGCAGAGTAAGTGGAGAGATGGAATAGAGAGAAGTCTAAATAAATCACAGCAGAGTAAGTGGAGAGATGGAATAGAGAGGTCTAAATAAATCATAGCGGAGTTAGGAGTAG
Organism: Chaetoderma sp. LZ-2023a; assembly: GCA_034401795.1. Taxonomy (NCBI): domain Eukaryota; kingdom Metazoa; phylum Mollusca; class Caudofoveata; order Chaetodermatida; family Chaetodermatidae; genus Chaetoderma; species Chaetoderma sp. LZ-2023a. The sequence goes on from CM067367.1 coordinate 82,717,694, forward strand.
ACCATGGACCTAGTGCACCATAAAGGTGTTTCTTGGTCAGTCATATCTGTTCTATGCGACCATCTTATCGCATGTTAGACCACAAACACCATATTTAATTTGAATCCATTTGAATTAACCATATGAAGTCCCATACGCTAAGTTTTAAGACAATCATACACGGTAGCTGTTGACTATTTTGGAACTAATTTGGCTGGGATCTGTATGGCAGCAACAACTCCCAGTCAAGTTTTTTTCAAAACAGTGTTTGAAATTGACTGCGGTCTGTTGTTGTCATAGGCAGCAGCAGTTTACACTTAAATTACTTACAAAATATTCAATGGCATGATTTCATACATTAACAGTTATCTTTCGTATCTGGTTTTTCATATTCTAAATGCATGATTAAGATAGAATGTGTCTATTAGGTGGTCATAGATGCCAAGTTTGACAACCGACCAACTAACGCCTTTATGGTGCACTAGGTCCCATAGCAGAAAGATGAGTGTAAGGACAAGTCCAAAAACAAGAGGACCACGGGCCATAACCCTCACATGGACCATTAGCAGTTAACCAATAGCATTTGAACAGACATAATACGTTAAATTCGGCAGTAACAAGACATGAAATACAAAATTGAGAATTCCATACCAACGATATTTAGTAGGAAATTAATGATGGACACTGACCACACAATTAAATTGAAACTTAGGTTCCATCCATTGATCGTTCCATGGCAGCCATGTTTTGTTAATGATCGAGTTCTCTTGAACAAACTTTAATCACCATTAGTTATCAATGAAATTAAATCTTGAGTTTCAGCCTGATCCGCGCATGCCATTTTCGAGAACAATATGGTCACTGGAAAAATGAACCAATCAAAATTCTGAATGGATGTTCAGGAGAAAATCAGCACACCCAACTTTTCTTGAAATCAACAAAGTGTTTCTTGAGAAGAGTTCGTTTAAAGCTGTACCATTCATTTCCTATTGGATTTCTGGAAGGTATGAAAATCCTAGAGGGACACTCGAAAATTTGACCATAGAAATTCTGAATGGTCGTTATGGAAACTATCACCATAGCCAAATTCAGTTGAAATCCATCAAGCAACTAAGGAAGAGATGAGTTTTGACATTTTTAGCACAGTTTTCATAAAATCTAAAACTGAGTAATCAAAATTCTGAATAGCAGTTCCGGAGTGTATCCTTCTAAATGAACTCATTTGAAATACAGCAAGCAGCTAAGGAGGGGGTGCATTTGGACAATTTCCAGTAATTTCTTCATAAAATCTACGCTTTTCGCCCAAAAAATTGGCCAATCAAAAGTCTGTATATAAGTACTGTACCCTAACATGAAAGAATCCCTTCAGGCAAATTCAGCTGAAATTTACCAAGTGGCTAAGGAGAAAATACGTCTTGACAATTTCTGGTAAATCTCTAATAAAAGCTCAGATTTTCGTCCCCAAAATTTACAAATAAAAATTCTGAATAGAAATCTGAAGTCTGCCACCATATGGTATTTCTAGTCTTGGTTGAAATCCATCAAATGTCTAAGGAGGAGATGCGTTTTGACAATTTCCGGTAAATCTTGCATAAAATCTAACATTTTCACCAAAGAAAATTGGCCAATCAAAATTCCGAATATGATTTCTGGAGCCTACCACCATAGGATCGTTCCAGGCAAGTTTGGTTGAAATCAGTCAAACAGCTAAGGAGATGTGGTTTAAAGAACAGGCGACGGATGATAGACGAATGACAGTCGGCCGCTTTACTATTTACTATTTAATTTTTTTACTATTTAATGTTTATTAAATAGTAAAGACATGCAATTCGTACCACTTGACGTACTATTAAGCATTTAAGACCGACTAAACTACTTGTGTCATTCATGATGTAATTGATTATAGCATCAGCCTACATGGGATATAGTTGATTATGACGTCATATGATTGGCTAAGAAACTGGCTTCCTCCACTCTACCGTTATACATGTGTAACGGCCCCGCAAAAGTAGTATTGTGCTAAGATTCCAGTCAAATTAGTTTCAAAATATTCAACAGCTTTCCTGTATATGTGTCTTGAAACTGAGACACTGAAATTTCAAGAGCTAACTCTTAGCACTATGAAGCTAAAATTTTAAAATTTTAAACTAAGTTAAAGGATGAACTGGTGTTAATTTTTAAACAAATTTGATGGAAGCTAGTGCTGTCGCGGACATCAACATCATCCACCAAAATTGTTTTAAAATGTACACCAGTTTCTTTGCTACTGGCACCGTAAAAAGATAGAATGTTGACATCAGAGTGGTAAGGGTTAAAGGGTTGGCAAACTTATGTACCCGGAAATACTTCACCACACAATAAGCCAATGGGCAGACCAACACACAAACCTAATATCATCGCACTGAGATGGTGGGGATAAGATGACTTCTACTCGATACAGTATGAAGAGGATGAGACTGATATTACTTTTAATTACCATAGCTGTGCTTGACAAAATTAAAGTGGATAAAAGCTTTACAGTAGTCCATTACAATTAGGACGATTTATAACTGTGATTACAAGGCGATAACAAAAGTGGAATTTTAACCCTTTCATGACGAAACCGGCCCAAACCGGCCTCCGCAGTGGGCTTGAGAAATGTCCATTGGCAGGCCAAGTGGACTATTTTTGAAAATTTAACACTGGAATGACTGGATCGGTAACCGAGCCAGCCATTCCAGTGGCCAATTTTCAAAAATAGTCTTCACTTGTCCTGTAAATAGACATTTAATAAGCAAATATTTTAATATTTCTGAAAGAATTTAGTCATTAAAGGGTTAAATCAAGTTGGCTTCAGCCATGCTGGCAATATTTAATACAGCGTAGACATCAGAAATGTTGCTGTCGACTTGCTAATGAACTCGATTGGTAGTTCTTGCTATCAAAAGACCTATAGCAGCAACAACTTTCAATCAATGTGGTTTTATTTTTAATATTCAGACGTATTATTTCATCTTGACAGACTATGATAATGTATTGTGAGGGGATATAAATGTCAGCATTTGCATATGCACTGCTGTCTCCCCCTGGCTAAGCATTTTCAATGACAATTAATTCACCAGGTGTTTTTCCATTTTACCCCTGTGAAACATTCTGGAACAGTTCAAGAATTATTCTTGAACTGTTCTGGAATGAATGTTCAAGAACTGTTCTTGACCTGTATTCCATCTGTTTTCGTCACAGTTCTAGTACAGTCCCTGAACGTTAAATGACAGTGTTTTTTCTAGAACAGTTGTTCTAGAACTATTCAAGAACTAATAGTCAAAAACAGGTCTAGAGCTAACTTCAAGACCTTTTCTGGAACACAAGTTCTAGTATATAAGTTATTAAAATGTTATAGAACTATGCAAGAACTTATATTCTAGAACAGGGCTAGAATTCCTAGTTAAAGAACTTTTGTAGAACACTGGTTCTAGAATATCATAGAACTATTAAAGCTATATTCTCAAATGTTTCTAGAACTTGGGAGTTCCATAACTGTTCGAGAATATAACTTGAATAGTTCTAGAACAACTGTTCTAGGAAAGTCTTATTTAACATTCCCGGACTGTACTTGAACCACTCGAGAATAAATGAAGCGCAGTTCCCGAACGATTGAAAAACATATATTCTAAAACAGTTCTAGAATATAAGTTCTTAAAATGTTATAGAACTATTCAACAACTTATATTCTAGAACATGTCTAGAACTCATAGTTCTAGAACTTCTAGAACAATAGGCCAAGAATATTATAGAACCATTAAAGAACTTATATTCTAGAAGAATTCAAGAACTTATATTCTATAACAGTTCTAGAACTAGGAGTTAAGGAAATGTTCTACATGTAGAATTATTCCAGAACTTGAAGTTTTAGAACTATTCTAAGAATATAGGTTCTTGAACTGTTCTCTCACAATGTTTTAGAACTAGATGATATAAATCAAATAACCACCACCCCCCCCCCCCCAACCCACCCAATGGCAGCCATGTCCGTGGGATGACATAATCCAACTGATTTGGATAGACATATGGATGGATACACAGACAAATGGGAGGTAATAATTATAAACTAGCCACATGAGATTACTAACCTATTGAATAACACATTAAAGTAGAAGGTTTAGTTATTGAATGATACTAACCAAAGACAATGGACACAATCTTGTTTGACCATCTCAAAACAGAAATGGCATGAGATGACAGGGAAGGGAGGTAAAGTTATTGAATGAAAATCCAAAATTTATAAGAAGTTCTGTCATGATACTCCAAGAAGTAAATAGTTATTGAACGAAAAATCCAAAACTTACACGGATGGACAGAAATTCAGAGACAAGTGTATAGATGGACAGGCTGACTGATCCACAAAATAATGTATATTTCCCTAGTACCATAGCCAACGTTCGAAGTTTCGTCACAATACTTCAAGCAAAAATAAAGTTATTGAACGAAAACCCAAAATTTGCAAGGACGGAGAGACACAAATTCAGAGACAAAGGTAAGGATGGACGGAGGGATGGGCAGACTGACCCACAAAATAATGTACATTTCCTTAGTACCATAGCCAATGCTCCCATGAAGTTTTGTCACAAAACTCCAAGCAAAGATAAAGTTATTGAACGAAAACCCCAAATTTGCATGGACGGACAGACACAAATTCAGAGACAAAGGAATGGATGGATGGAGGGATGGGCTGACTGACCCACAAAATAATGTACATTTCCATAGTACCATATCCAATGTACCCATGAAGTTTCCTCACAATACTCCAAGCAAAGATAAAGCTATTGAACGAAAACCCAAAATTTGCACTGATGGGCGGACACAAATTCAGAGACAAAGGGATGGACGGATGGAGGGATGGGCTGACTGACCCTCAAACTAAGGTGCATTTGCCTACTACCATAGCCAACCTTTCCATGAAGTGTTGTCACAATATTACAAGCAAAAGTAGTTATCGAAAGAAAACCTGTGTGTGTGACGGACGCACGGACGGACGGAAACAAAAACATAATCCCCCACTTTTCGCTAAAGCGGGGTGATAGCTCTTCAAGAGCAATTCTAAAACTACATTTTAAAGTGTAGTACCAGAAATGTTCATGACCACTCCTTTTCAATAACTATGGTTGAAATAGCAATCCGGCCATTAGTCAGCAGTCCAGCTCCATTTGTGTAACAAAGCCAGACTAGTAAGAGCTTACACCATTTACACTTTGATCTTAGCCAAAAGACCGAGAGACAATTATAAAATTGTAATCATTGCCATGATCTAAGGTAATAGTCATGAAGATATAAAATAATGATACATTTTTCTGGAAATATAAGACTGAAAATGTTGAAATGTACGCGTATTGTCATTGGTGAAAATGTTTATAAAACAATTCAGAGTTTATTATGATCTATATGTTCCTATGTATATGACATTTATGATTCAAATGTCATCATTAATAATGTTTACATAATTTATGTATAATAGAATAATTAAGACTTTAAAATTGTCAAGAATAATTTAGCAACATTTTAAGAACTTTAAAGTTCCTGAACTTTCCTCCAGTTGGTCCCGAAATTTTTTCAAGAATAGATTATGAATATTTTAAGAACTTAAAAGTTCCTGACCTGTTTCTTCAGTCGCTCCTCAAGATTTTTAAGAACAGTTCATGAACAGTTCTTGAAAATGTTCTAGAACCATATAAGAACAAATGTTCTAGAACAGTGGTTAAGTATAGTTAAAAAATAGTTCCTAATGTTCTAGATCTGTTTGTGAACTGCTCTTAATACAACAAAAGAATTTCGAAGGGGTGGCCCTGACCAAATATGACAAAAAATGTAAAGAATATTATGTTAAACTGTTTGAGAGTAATTTGATTGAGAGCTTATGCTGCCTATTGCAGAAAGTGATTCCAGTCGAATTACTTTCAAAATATTCACATTTTTCCCAGAATAGTTCAAATTGAAACAGTGGAATTCCAAGGGTTAGATGGTTAAATAAAATCATTAAAATGTCAACGGTGTTTTTTTCAATGTTCCATACCGTGATTAAATTAAGTAAAAACGATTTTTAGAATGTTCTTTATTTTACAGCATGTGGATATAGACTATTTTTGTGATTTATAACCATGTTGGTCGTGCTTAGCTGCGGGTAGCAGCTCAATAAACTGCAATGTCCCTTAGTCAGACAGTTAGTCCCCAAAGCTTATTCTGAGCTGTATCTCAAGACCTACTTATCCCGCTCAAATATTAACACAATGAAGGAACTTGCTGTGCAAGAGGATTTCCAGACATTGGCTTTGATCCGGATAAAAGAACCTGGATCCTGATCGGATCAAATTCTAGAATACGGATATCTCAGAAACAACTGGTCGAATTTGGCGGAAATTTTAACAGAGGAAATGGTGTGACGATAGTCTAGGATTCCACAACTTGGTTGTGATGCGAATAGATTCGGGAAATCAGAAAACAAATCCGGCACCTGCAACCACTGAGATTCTATCAACCTTGTTTGTCAATGAGTGATTGATTATACCATGGCCCTATGAAAAAGTTTACTTTGCGGATAACTAGCTGCTAGTTAGCAGCTAGTAACTAGCTGCTAGTTTGCAGCAAACAGAAAACTGTGCAACAGGACTTAACATGGCCTAGAGGCTAGATATTAACATTCCGCTAGGTAGTAGCATAATTAAGTGGCTGTTTTTCAACAGAGTATGTGATTTGCCAAAAACTGAGCGGCTGCTTAACATGAGACTATTTCTAACAAACTGAGCAGATGTTTGACATGAAGGACTCTGTCTCTTACAAACTGAGTGGCTGTTTAACATGAAGGACTGTGTTTCTCACAAACTGAGTGGCTGGTTAACGTCAATGAACTCTGTTTTGCACACACTTGGCGGCTGGTTAACAAGAAATATCAGCATTGAGTGTTTATATTTTCACGCCTAAATTTGAGACAGAGAGGTCAAAGCCTCTTTCTGGCAGTATTTGCTATTTGGTATTGTTGAAGTAGTTTGGCGTAAATATATTTTGATCTCAAGCTTCTTTAAGTGAAAAATGTGGTTAGTAAGTATGCCTTGTTGTAGGATAAGTGGATAGATAGATGCAGCAAGCTGCTGTTCAATGTAAGCAGATCTTTCTTGACCAAGTCTCTGACAGTAAAATTGGTTATTTTATCATGGTGTACTAGTAATAGATCGCTCATATTGGACATGATTTAATTGAAGCTTAATTGAAACCTGTTGTTAGTCAATGCTATGAAGAATACAACATTCGCGTGTAACATAAAGACGATAGTGTTGAACTACTAGTAAGTTATCACAGTTATGTACGTATTTTAAAATGAACATACATGCATACATACTGTCCTGGTTCAACAGAAAGAAGTAATGGTAGCCATTTTCTTCTTAACACGGTAAGGGTAGTGACTGGTTAACAGCAAAACTAGCTAGTTAACAGCAGGTAGCCAATCAGGTTTAACTTAGCAGCAAGCTCATTTGCATGGTAAAATTTCAACCAGCCACTAGCTAGTTTGCGGATTAAATAGCTATTAGTTTGCAGCAACACTTAGCGGGGGGAACAGGTTTTTCTGTAGGGTTGTTTCATTCACAACGGTTGTATTTTATCTGTATCAGGTAAAAAAAATTGCCAATTAGGTTGACAGTGCATAATACAATTTCAATAAATCTTAATCGTTTTGTTCCCTCCCATGCGTATATCCAGTATCCGTAAAAAATAACAGAACATTCTAATTTTCAATTTTCATAAAACAGTATTAACAATAATTTGTCTATGTACATACACCTCAATATATGATATCATAAAACTATAATATTTTGCAAGAGTTTTAAATGATGTCCTATCGCAGACAGCCACAATAGCAGTCGCAAAAACACCATGGATTGTACATAATTGACTAATGATTCTGTTTAAATCTGCTACATATACATTGTGATGATAAAGAACAGTACATGTGCGTCAAAAATGTATTATACCTGTCTGTGCATAATATCCATTCTGTTTTGCAGCCGGTACATATTTAGGCATAAGATTTATCGAGGAAACAAAAGATCAGATCACTAAACACGAATGGCGCAATTTGATTCGAAATAAAACATATCAGACGCATATGGCGTGCGAGTATCATGCAGCATGTTGTATTCTTGAACGCGAGATTAATAGTACTGACTGCTCAAAATTTCATCAACATTTCAGCAACGAATTTAGTATCCGCATCTACTCCGAGTCAACGCACGAATGTCTATTCGGTAGCGACTCTACTACTACTCCACCATCAATATATCTTTTACATTCGGAACGCGATAATCACATTTCATTAATAACGTCTACAGCGGCATTTCCTATGGTGCGCAATTACTGTCCAAATTGTGACATATCATATAGTAATACTCACGATTGCATATCACTCTGTCTACGATGTTTTTCTGCTAAATCAGGTATCAACGTGTGTAATTCTACAGTCACATCGCATATGATATGTAATGATTGTCATCGTAAGTTTCATAACGAGCGATGTATGACAAATCATTGTGCAAATGGGACACGCAAAATCGTAAAGGCCTGTCCCCTCTGCTTCGTACATGTACCTAATGGTGGTGACGAACACATATGCGGAATGACTAATTGTCAAGCATGTAAAGAGAAGTTTAATGTTAATGAAGAACATATTTGTTTTCATAAAGTAATTGAAGAAACTGCTATGTTATTATCGCATGCGCGTGCCATGAAAATGGGTGATGAGGATCTAACATACGAATCCTATCAAAAATACATCATTTATGAGACTGAAACATATTTAGAACCTGCTAACAATACCGACACTAATATTGTCAGCGAGCATAAAGTTAATCTCGTGGTAGCGAACGTATGCTATGACACGTGCATTGAGCAACCACTCGAAGCTAAGTGCGCTACATGTCACCGAGGCATGAATAACGGATATGTTTGCTTTCACGGGTTAGACGCTATGGATCAGTTTGTTAAATGGGTAACACACATAAAATCTAAGCGTGGTAATAAATGTATCCAGCGAAAATATGTTTTCTCTGACCACCTTGTTATTGTGCATAATGCGCATGCATATGATTCACTTTCAATCCTTCAATGCATATGCAAGTGCATTAACCTTCATCTAAAACCCACAAACATCATCATGTGTGGCCGTTCAATTCTCTCATTTGAAATAGGAACAATTCATTTCATCGATTCCATTAACTTTTTTCCTCTTTCATTACGTAAGGTCGGCGATGCTTTTAATCTTCCTGTGTGCAAGGGAATATTTCCCCATCAGCTGAACTCACCTCAGTATTGGGGTACGGTAATACCCTTTCCCGAGAGGGAGGTATTCAGCGCACAAAATATGAAAGCAAATGAACTGCTCGAATTTGATCGATGGTACAATGAGCAGATATCTAGAGACACACACTACGATGTCGATAAAAATCTCATCAAATATTGTAACGATGACATAACCATCTTATGCTTAGCCGTATCCAGATTTAAGTCCTTATTTTCTGAATCAATGGATGGACAAAATCCATTCATATCAGAGATAATGCTAGCAGGTGCGTGTTATGTAGCATATCGCACTTTTTGTCTATGCCTTGATATCATTCAGACTTTACCCGACTACTTGGTAAGAGCAAAATGTGCATATAGCATGATCGCTGTTGAATGGATGGAATGGGTTAGGTTAAGCGAGGGTTACCAAATCTTACACTCGCTAAACCATGGTGAGCAAAAGGTTTGCGGGCATTATGTAGATGGCTTCACTCCACGCGAAATTATTATTTTCGAGCTTGGCGGGTGTAAATTTCACGGTCATGAGTCTGATTGATGTGGCAATAAACGTGAGCAGACATATACACCATACGGTGATCAGACATACGAGGAAGCATATTCTGTGCGAATACGGTGAGAATTTTGTGGGAATGCGAGTTTAAGAAACTAATCGTTAATACCGATGGACTAAATGATTTTATCACCGATTTGGACTTAGCACACCCGATAGCTCTGCGTGACGCACTATTTGGTGGGCGTACATCCGCAATTCGATTATGAAGCGGATGAACATACTAAGCCATAATATTTACACTGCGTTTCCATGTACCCATCAGTGATGAAACAATGTCGTTTTCCAGAAGGTGCATACGAGGTAGTAAGAGGCGACGATTTGAATGATAAGGCGGTGCATGACTTCTTCAGTCTTAGTGTAATGCAAAGTCCTCCCTCCTCGTGATTTATACTTTCCAGTATTACCTACTAGAATAAGTAAGTGGCTCATGTTTGTACTATGCGCCAAATGTGCAAGAATCAGTCAATCTACTGTATGCGAGCATTCAGAAGAACAACGTTCTTTATGCAGGACGTGGACCACTCCTGAGCTACAGTTAGCTATTCACCATGGTTATATCATTAAAAAGATGTACGAAGTCTGGCATTATCCTGAGTCATCGCAATATGACCAACATGGCGATAAAGGACTATTTTCTGAATACATTAACCGCTTCTTCAAAATTAAGCAGAAAAGTAGTGGGTATCCAGACTGGGTCTGTAGTGAAAGCGATAAAGAGCGCTATATACAAGAGTACTACATGCATGAGGCTACACAACTCGACCCAGCGAAAATATCAAAAAATCCGCCTCTACGTTATGTAGCTAAATCCGGATTGAATATTTTGTGGGGCCGTTTTTCGCTACATGATCACACCAAGAAAAGATGGTATCAATGCGAAAAGAGCTACTAGAACTTTTGAGGGATAAAAGTAAATCTGTCAGCAGCATTTCATTCGTCAATGATAATCTTTTAATGGGGTCGTACTCAGTCAATGAAGAGTATGTCGAGTCCCCATTAAATACCAACTATATTCTTGCATCTTTCGTGACAGCTTATGGGCGAGTAAAACTATATGAAGTCTTGTCCTTACTCGGCCGCCACGTAGCCTATCATGATATGGATTCTGCGGTATTTAGTACCCATGAAAGTGAGCCGACCATTCAAGATCGAAGTGGGTATCTAGGTTCTTGGACGAGTGAAATCCCCTCCGACTACTAGCTAACAAGTTTTTGCACACTCAGGCCAAAAAACTTGTCTTGAAATGAAGCGTCGCGATGATCCATCCATTGTTAAACAAGTATCAAAGGTTAAAGGTTTAACGCTGGGTACTGAACAATCAAAGCAAGTAAATTTTGATGTGATGAAAAAATCCATTGAACAAATTATAAACGACTGAAATTTTGGATAGTAATAGCATACTACTAAGCTACCTATCTAAGATCACACGCACGTCTCAATTGTCAATAGTAGTAAGATCTTCAGACCCATCTTCAAAAAACGAATTTTGAAACTGGGCGATTTATCTTCTGTTCCATATGGTTACTCTAGCGTAGTATAAATATAAATATTAACGATGTACTGCTATTGTTCAAAAGTGGGTATGACGTCATGGTTAATGGACAATGTTGAAGTAATATACGATAAACAACTGTTAATCCCATAATATTGACGGCTTTAATTAATATATCGGGCTTAGCCCTTTAATGGCGAAACCATCCATAGCCTCCCTCCTTAGTGGTCTATCAACTATATATCTATGCTGTTGAATATTACGAAACTAACATGAATGCGAGTGTGTAGCTTCCTATGTCATCGCACAGTCAAATTTGTTTCAAAATATTCATCAGACTTAAATAACGACTGCACCACGATTTAGATACCTGTGGCAGTCATTCTGGTGGTAAATTTTCAAATTTAGTCTTCTCTCGGTCCGCAAATGGGGCTTGATAATGTCATAATATTATTGCCTTCAATTAATATATTGTCTTAATATTGCAGCATTAGTAAACATATCGTTGTATCGCAGTTTGATGCGGGACCAAATTTAGTCACTAAAGTGTAAAGTACTGATTTGTACCGGTTGTGTATGATGGCATGGGATAAGTGCGTCACTGATGTAATAATTGTTAAACAACTGTTAACACCATAATATCGATACCCTTAATATCATTGCCTTTAATTAATATATTGTCTTAATATTGTAGTATTAATATACATATCGTTGTATCACAGTTTGATGTTGCATGCTAGAATCATATCGATGTAATAATATATTGTGTCATTTTACGATGTCAGTATTAATAAAAAAATTTAAAATGATTTAATTTGTTTATTCGGTGTCAATCATGTCATTGAGTGGTGCACCCATCACACCCACCTTCATAATACTCTTCACCTAACCATAAATGTTCTTAAGAGATAAAAACAGGATGAGTGAAACATATTTTATATGTAGAAAATGGGGTTTTTGAAAATTCATATATGAAATGACTGCCTTCATAATAATAGTATCAGGATTATATACTGAAAAAAGCACTTGAAGAGCATATGTATATTTTTACTGAAAAATGTTATAATTATTTTATGTTGACGGTTTAAAATGGTTTACATACCGTTGATGGAACTATTTTCGAGGATAGGAACTTATTTTTAAAAACCTTTCAACTGGAACGACTGGCTAAAACATATACCCAGCAGGCACATGATGTTGTTTCAACATTGAAATCACGTCATGTGCCTGTTGGGATACTTCATATGCTTAACTGTGGCTTGTTACAAATCATTACTTTTAACGAGCCACCCGCCTCCCACCCGGGCCAAAAATACAGATCCGTGTGTATTATCATAGCACACAGCTACACATGTGACATTCAGAATATTGGAACAGCTGTCGCAGAGCGTGTGTTTATGCTTTGCCACTCTCCACAGTAAAATCCAGCTCAAAATAACTTTTATCAAAGCCGAGTAAAATGTGCTGTTACAAATTTGAATATAATTGGACGCCAATGGTATTATGATCTTTGTCAAATAATGACTGGTGAGTGTGCATTATTGATGGAGTAACGGTTAAAAGATTAGTGCATTCGCGTGCATTTCAGACAGTCATGCTTGAATGTAATACAACATTACATCACCCCTTTAGCATGATTGTCTGTGGTCCGACGCAGTGCAGTAAAACTGAAATGATAAAAGCATTAATAAGAGATCCATCACAATTACTCCCTGTCCACAGTGGATCATGTACTGCTAAGTCGTGTGGCAAGATGGATATACTGATTTAGCACAAGAAGTAGAATTTAAAGAAGGGATAAATGTTGACTTAGACAGAGCTTGTAGGACATTGGTGATACTGGACGATTTGATGAATAAATGCGATGAAAATGTTGCTTACTTATTTACAAAACATTCTCATCATGAGAACTGTAGCGTTATCTTTGTAGCACAAACTCTTTTTCACAAGTCGCATGAAGACGTTGTTTAAAAATCCACACGATGCATCCTCTATATGCTCTTTATCCAATCAGATGTATCCTTGTAATACAAAGTATTTGATAGAAGCATATAAGGATGCGACACGCAGACCTCACTCATATCTACTTTTGGATTTGAAACAGTCAACACCAGACAATATTACTCAGTGAAAAAAAAATGGCACCACATAATATAGGACAGCATTTACCTATGCTACAATATCAGGCCAAAGTAAAACCAAAGATCAGAAATTATGTACTCAAACAATGTTCAAATGAATTGATAGATGTTCTATGCGAGTCGTGCCTTAATGTATTACGCAGAATTGTCCGGCTTACTAAATCATGATACAAGCAACTGAGTAAATATAAACGGCATATGCGTGCGCTGACCAGTCGTGGAGTACCATACACGTGTAAAAGATGTCTGTTAGACAGGTGGATTTTTGGGAGCCGTATTACCCGCAGTGAGTGGCACACTAGCGCCATTAATTGGTAAACTGTTCGCGTCAGATGGCTTTGGTACCACACGAATTGATAGACAATTTAAATGAACAGAGTAAAATATCTCTGCTGCAGACAGACCCAGCGATACGTGAAGCTATTAGTCTCGACAACGAGATATCCAATATATTAGCGCAACACAACATGTCAGGGCATGAAAAGTCAACATCATTTTTGCTGTATTGGATAACTACTATCAGCAATCAATAGGGCATCAATATCACGTGCCACCTCTTCAAACCATACCTAAGTCAGATGCACTGCCTACACAAATACTTGATCGTACAATGAGGGGAATACCAAATACATACAAGACAAAAGCCAGCAGAACTATAGATATTTTGCGCTGAGTTCCTGAATGTTTTAATGTTAATAATCTAGGCGAAGTAACGATAGAGGGTATGTTTTACCCGAAAAGTAATGTACTTGATCTGCTTACAAACGTTGTTGCTTGTGGGCGCACACCTTGACACATTGGTATGCTCGATGTCACAGAGGGCAAGTTTCTTAATCTGCTATGCAACTTAAACATACCACACAGATTTGTCGGACAAGAGAAAACATTGCAGCAGATATATAATGTCAATGATAAAGATGATAGCATCAGTGACTATGCACCTTCTGCCGCGAGTAAAAGGATGCGTAGAAAAAGTACACCATCTGTTAGTGAGTACACACCTTCTCTAGCAGGTAACAGGAAGAAAAAGAGCAAAGCAAAGAGATATACTACACAGGTGTGGGTGAATTTAGTGAAGTAATGAATGATGCTAAATTGGCGAAAGTATATTATGATCCGAAGCATTCTGCCTCCTTTGGTGGAAAGGAAAAGCTATACAATGCATTTAAAGGTAAAATACCACGTGTCTATATTGAAGAATGGTTAAAACATCAGGATGTATACACCCTTCACAGACCACGGAGAACAAAGTTTACCAGATGTAAGATAATAGTAACTGCTGCCAACGAGTTATGGCAGGCAGATCTGTGCTCGATGGGAATGCTAGCCAAGGAAAACGATGACGTGTTATACCTACTCATGCGCTCTCGAAGTATACTTGGGCGAAAAATCTGTATAGCAAAACATCCAAATCAGTCAAGAAAGGATTAGAACCTATTCTGTCATGTACTGAACGACGCCCACACGCTATTCAAACCAACAAAGGTGGTGAGTTCGTCAATGGAGTAGTCAAGAAATATTTGACTGAGAATGGAATACATTTCTATACCTCGCAGAATGAGCCGCACGCTGCTATGGTGGAACGTTTTCAGCGGATGTTAAAGTGCCGAATATATAGATACATGATTCATAAGAATATGAGATGGTATATCTGTGTATTACCTAGTTTAGTCGCATCATACAATAAAACTGTACACAGCAGCACACTATGCCACCGATACATGTTGATCGTAGTACGGAGCTGATCGCATGGAGAAATATATATGTAGGGAAAAACAAGAAGATCCCTAAACTAAAAAGAAATGCAGCGAAATCTGATCATGTGAGAATCTCGCAAGCAAGATTGCCATTTGAGGTGTATCTCAGTCAGTGGAGCCGTGAATTGTTTACGGTGAACAATGTTCTTTCTGACAAATATCCAATCTTATATAAATTGGAAGATTACTCGGGTGAACCAATTATTGGAAATTTTTATCGCGATGAGATTCAGAAAATTGGTGGCATGACAGAAGATAGAGAATACGCAGTGGAACAGATAATTAAGAGTAGGAAGGGATCTAACGGAGTACGTGAATATTACGTCAAGTGGCTCGGCTATCTCTCCAAGTTCAACTCGTGGGTTACTGAGCTCAAAACTATACACCATGAATAATGGGCGAGTATATAGAGACGTTCAGATCAGGGAATGTGGCGCATAATGGGTTCACATGTACCAAAGGAGATAGTATACCTAGCGCAAGTCATAATCATTTATATCGTGATCATTATGTGTATCGTGAATCTGAGTACACAGAATGGTCAGCCAGGTATCTGGATATCACTTCTCAGTGGTTGCTTAGTGTATATATTACCCAGACCGTGAATTAAGACGTTAAAGATACCGCAACCATCTTTGGAGAATGAATGATGACCAGTTTTACGCGACTTCTAAGCAACTGTAGTACGCAGTACTATCCTAACAATAAGATATCCGAGCTTAGAACACAGCTACAGACGCCATTGTCATTAGATGGTGAATGGGAAGTCCGAATCTCAAGCGTACTATATCCCAGGAGCTGGCTTACTATTACTAGAGAAAGTTACATATAAATATATGCGTGGAGTAAGGCAAAGAGGAAGGATGAGGATAATGCCAAATCTGGTATTGTAGTGGATGTTGGTAAACCAACACCTGTTGATATGGACAAACTCAAAAGATGACCTCAGAATGATCAACCTAGCGCTCAGGGAAAAAAGCATATTCGGCGTAGTTTTCTCCATCTTCGCAAATCACATATTATAAATGTACCAACGGGATACTATGCGGTGAAGAATATGGTAGACTATATAAATGGACAGATGGAAAAGTCATCAGAAATTTAAGAATAAAAAAATCTTTCTCAATTTTTATTTACATTGTCTCCCATTTTAGCGAAGCACTACCTGATACAACAAACGTGATTTGATATGCTGAATTTGATAATACGATAGAAATCGGATCAGACTTTAATGTATTAAGAGGTTATTAAAAAATGCTGAATACATTTGAAATAAAGCATCTATTATTTAGTGACGACAAAACGCGCGAACACTTCCTCTCAGTTTTTCCAACTGACAATGTACCCATTCATATTAAATATCGTCCATCTTCATTAGTGATAAACACGCATCCCAGTAACAAAGGCGGGCAACACTGGGTCGCGGTTTATTACACATCAAGTGGAAAAGCAGAATATTTTGACACTTATGGAAGAAGCTCTTGATGATGATGATTACTGTATTCTGCGTTTGTAGTAGTAGAAACATCCTACAGCTGCAATCAGTCCTTTGCTTTTGCCCACTGTGTCTTGTCCTCAGCCGAAATCCTTAGCTTCCTCAGGTCCATTCTTGGCTTGAGTGTACCGAGTCCTGCTTTCTTGAGGTCACCTCGTAGCATGCTTAGCAGATTTATGCAATGACGTCCTCTCCTGGCTTTGTATTTGCTGGCTTCGAGTAGGGCGAATTCCAAGGCTCTGTGCTGGTGTCTCTTCTGGCATCCTTTGCACATGACCAAACATGGAACATCTTTGCTGGGCGACTTTTATAGACAGCGCCGACGTATTACACATCTTGTATAGTGCATCGTTGGAAATTATGCTGTCTGGCCATCGGTGTCCAGTGATGGTGCGTAAGTGTTTGTGGTGGCAGGCATCGAGTTTGTCTAGAGCTGCCTTTGGAGCTGCCCAGCTGTTACAGTTATACAGCATCAAGAATGCGCAGGTTGCATTGTATAAACGTAGCCTCATTATCAAGGGCATTTTGATCTACAAATCCATAGCTTCCAGAAGGACTGGAAAGCTATGTTCCCCATGACGCAGCGAAGCAGAAATGTCAGCAGTACTGCAAAGCAGTGAGCCCAGGATTTTACATTTCCTCCATGGTTCACCGCCACGAAGTGGGTCATCATTTTCTATAGTTTCATGCTTTGTTGATAGGTATATGTGGGTGAGCTCTGTTTTGGATTCATTCATAAAAAGATTCTCAATTTTTAGTTTCCTTGCAGCTATTGGGAGAAGTTTGTCCAGGGGTTTCTTTTCCTCATCTATGAAGTCCACATCGTCGGCATATTCCATTTCTAGTGGCATGCCCAGTATTGACACTTGGGGGGGGGGTTGTGGAACTGTCCCATACAGATTTCAATGTGGCAGCAAGGTAGCAGGTGAAAAGCACCGGAGATAGACCATCTCCCTGTGGGGAGGCAATTGATGTCTCAAACTCTACAGAATTCACTGACTTGACTCGTACTCTCAGCTTGGTGTCTGCAAGCAGTAGTCTCACTAGTTGTACCTCATCTTCATTGTAACTGCC
Organism: Chaetoderma sp. LZ-2023a; assembly: GCA_034401795.1. NCBI lineage: Eukaryota > Metazoa > Mollusca > Caudofoveata > Chaetodermatida > Chaetodermatidae > Chaetoderma > Chaetoderma sp. LZ-2023a. Next base: position 82,735,509 of record CM067367.1, read on the forward strand.
CTGGCATAGTACATCTAGGATCTTTGAGCGTTTAATTGTGTCAAAGGTTCATGACATGTCACTGCCCATTTTGTCGATGGGAAGGTGGTGCATAAAAGCTGAATTGATTAGGTTCCGTGGGCCTTTGCTTTAATGAGGAGTAGCACGTTTGACAATTTCCGGTAAATCTTTCATAAAACCTAAGGTTTTCAACAAAAGACTTGACCAGTCAAAATTCTGTATATATGATTTGAAGCATAGCACCATATGGTACTTCCAGCCAAAGTAAATTGATTAGGTGCGTGATCGGTTTTGAGATAATGTCACTTGCATATTTGAATATTTCATTGCTCATGCCATCAGGGCCAGATGCACGTCCATTTTTCAGGGCCTTAAGTGCCTTCTCAACTTCTGTTGTTTTAATTTGTTTTAGTAATGGACTGGGGTCTCCTGAGAATGGGTGCAAGGGCTCATCATCGTTGTCAGTGAACTGTTCTTTGAACCATTCTCGGATCGCTTCGGCTTTTCCCTGGTCAGTCCCGAGTGTCCTTCAGAGTTGTGTACAGCCAGTGGTGGTGTGTAGTCAGTAACTCTCATGGCTCAGGTTGCTCGAAACATTTGGTGACAGTCATCTGTGACAGTAATTTCATCTGCTAGGGAGTCAGCCTGTTGAAGAGCAAGATCTTTTAAGCGTTCGCTAATGTGGCGCAGAATAATATTGCGCCCCCAGCGTAGTTTGGTGCTGTCTTCACTTTGGCCACTTTGATAGATGCGCAGCCGTAACGCTTTCTGCTCTGCTGAGTTTTACTACTAGAGGGTCGTCAGTATACCTAGATTGGTTGTTTTTAGGAACACCTACGGTGCTGGTAGCGGATGATTCCATAGATTTCAGTATTTTGGTTAGGGCTTCGTTTGGATCGGAGCTGACATCGATGTTAGCTATTTGCTCCCGAGGGCTTTTTTGTATGACATTTGAGTGTCAGTGTCGCTGATGAGCGTGGGTATGTTGTAGGTGACTCTACCCTCTTGCCTGGTATGGTGTTTAAATATTAGGTAGAGATCGTTCATCTGAAAGTGTGTAATGACTAGCTTATGGTCAGAATTGAGGTCTGTGCCTACATACGAACAAGCATTCCGGAGTAAGGGTTTTGCTTCTGTCCTACATAGTATGAAGTCTATTTGGTTGAAGACAGCTGTTGTAGCCTTAGAACCTTTTGGGGCTTTGCGATCGGTAATAGGTCCAGTCCATGTTGTCCGGTGATGGCAAGGGTGTTTGAAAGCTGTATTTGTGACAAATAGGCCATTGAAAATAAGGAATGCCACCAGCGCATCTCCATTGCTGTTGCGTGTGCCCTCTCCATAGGATCCCATGCATAAGCCAAGTCCTGAACTTTTGTCCACAATTCCGAGTTTACCAAGCTTGGAGTTGAAATCTCCACACACAAACAGTTGCCATCTAGCTGGGATTGTAATGGTGGAGCTTTTTTCTGCATATAAGGAATCTAATATTGCTGGATTCTCTTTGGCTTTTTCGGTAGTTGGGCCGTATGTGTTGACAATTCGACACTTAGTGGTGGTGTGTTTTCGCATAGGTATAGCTAGGTCAATGAATGCAATGCGATCACTGACGTATCCAAAACTAATGACATGATCCAAGACCCTTGGTCTGATTATGAAGCCTAAGCCCCGGTATGTGGCCTGTTTTTGCTCTATGAGCCCTTCAGACAGAAGAATGATATCAAATGTACACAATGGGCGTTATGTGCATATTTATTCCTATAACGCTGAGTGTGTTCAACCGGCACTGACAACATGTTGATATTATTGTGTATATTTCTTATATTATCGTTCGAGAGGTGTAGACATGAAGCATACACTATGGACGCTAAGAAAATGTGACAGAAACGATGCAAAAGTGAAAAAACAATGGATAATTAATAATAATAATAATAATAATAATTATTGTTTCTCATGTATTTATAGAATAATTGATGTCATTAAATGTTGTCGCTAATTTAGTTTATTATTGTATTTTCTTATTTGCTTCGATGTGTCAATAAAATAAAAATAAATAAAAAAGTGTATTATTTCATCCCCATATATGCTTGCCCCAATATCACATTGCAATATGCACGCATACTAATGGAATGATATTATGTTTATACACATGCACACAGGGCACACGCATGCACCATGGGGTGCACACATGGGCACAAGTGCATGCACCACAGGGCATATACAGGGGCATGTATGCGCAAGGGCACATACAGGGGCATGCATGCACATGGGTGCACGCGTACACATGCATGCACACAGGGGCACAACATATAACTAGCAGCATTGCATATTAGCACATGTGCATACGAGCGAGACCTTTATTAAGCCCTCATTAACATACCCTCTCCATCATAACTTTTTTTTCCACACACCACGCTCTCACAAATTCCATCCACAATGTCTAGACAAATGGATAGCCGTCAGAGTCAGTCATTCCAATGATGAATTTTCAAAAATAGTCTTCTATAGGTCTGCAAATATGAATATGAAGAAATTCGATTGGATTGGTGGGTGGGTGTTGATGGTGGATGGGGTTAATGCATGGTGTTGGGTGATTTTGTTCATGCAGGTGGTCGCTGTGCACTATTGTTCATGCAGGTGTTCGCTATTGTTCATAAATGAGCGGGTGGCTGCTATTGTTCATGCAGGTGGCCTCTGGACGCTATTGTTCTAAATCCCGATTGGTCGAGATAGGGTCAACTGTTACAATTTAATACCATATAATTTCCAAGACATAAAATGTTATTTTCTGATTTTTCAAACCTAAATCGTGACGCAATGGTAGTTTAAGCGAATATTTTGGATACTAATTTGACATAGGAAGTTTCAATTCACGCTAGTTACAAAATATTCATCAGATATAATATTTCTACATTTTGATTTTTCAACCCTAAATCATGGCACAATGGTAATTTAACCAAATATTTTTTTGATACTAATTTGATATAGGAAGCTACAAATCGCGTTAGTTTCAAAATATTCATGATATAAAATTTTAACATTTTGTTTTTTCAAACCTAAATCAAGGTGCGGAGATAGTGTGTGTCCATGTACATACACATGTCGATGCGTATATAAATGTGTAGCCACCTGTATAGCACATTTTTTGAAAATATAATTAAATGGCTGCCAATTTAAAGACCACTCCTTAAATACGATAGATACATGATTATGGCATGCATGTGTCCGCGCATGTACAGACACATGTTGCCACCTGTTTAAAATTGCATATTTTTTGGAAAATTTAATAATTAAATGACTGCAAGTTTAAAAACATATATCTCCTTAAATACGATAGATACATGATTATTATCTATATAATATTATACATACAACATCGATAAGTTTACCTATATATTACCTGTGTACCGCTGTACTTCGCTCTGATTTAAAAAAAATTAAATGACTGGGAACACATTTTGTTCATTTTTTTTTTTAATTTAATAATTAAATGACCCCCACTTTAAACAATCTCCTTAAATACGATAGATACATAATTATTATCTATATAATATTATACAACATCGATAAGTTTACCTATATATTACACGCGTAACGCAACGTTCTTATTTTTTGAAAATTACATGACTGGGAACACATTTTCCTCATGCAGGTGGCTGCTGGACGCTATTGTTCTAAATGTGCATCTGTGTGCTATTGTTCGTAAGTGACTGCTGTGTGCTATTGTTCATGCAGGTGCCTTCGATCATGCGTCTAAATGCTATTCTTCAAAAAGCGCTGTTCAATGCAGCAATTTGGCACAGGAAGCCACAATTCCGCATAATGTCAAAATATTCTACTTTTTTACTATAAACACGAGGGGGGGGGGGGGGGGTGCCGCACACCTAATTAATAACGTTAACCGCTACAAGTGTGCTCGGGACATCATTATTTGTCAACGATGACGGGCATGCAGGGACATTGTTTGACACCAACTCATTCCCATAACAATTTTGAAAATTTAATAATTAAATGACTGCCATCTGATTTAAAAAAAATTAAATGACAGTTTCAAAATATCTTTTTAACCACGAAGGTGGGGGGGGGGGGCGCCGCCGTTCACCTAATTAATACGTAAACACAAGAACATGTGCACGTGTCACCTATTTAAAAACGTTAATCTAATGGATTAACACGTCATAACAGACAATAGCCTGTAGCCGGACATTTATAGCGGACACCTTCATGAACAATAGCAGCCACCCACTCATTTAGAACAATAGCGGACACCTGCATGAACAATACCATCCACCCGTTCATTTAGAACAATAGCGAATTGCACTTGACCTCGTGTACACATCAATCATTTATTGACTGGAGGGGATCGGCTGCATGCTATTGTTCTCCAACAATTGCACTTGACCTCGTGACCTATACCCATCAATCATTTTTGACAGGAGAACAATAGTGTACAGCGACCCCCTTGGCTACTGTCCTCTCCTGGCTTTGTATTTGCTGGCTCCGAGTACGGCGAATTCCAAGGCTCTCTGTGCTGGATGGTGTGTCTTCTGGCATCCGTAGAACATTGCCAAACATGGGCCATCTTTGCTGGACGACGTTTACAGACAGCGGCGACGTATTACACCTCTTGTATAGAGTGAATCATTGGAAATGAACCCGATGGTGCGTAGGTGCGTAGCTATTGGGCGAAGTTCATCAAGAGGTTTCTTTTCATCATCTATGAAGTCCACATTGTGGGCATATTCCATCTCTAGCGGCATTCCCAGTATTGACATTGTCTGCGCAACTGCGTCCACGTTTGAAGCCACTTTGACATGATCCAGTGGTCGTTGGTTTTGTTTCGGATGCGGTATATAGTAAGTGGCTAGTGATCAGGTGGCTTCATGGGCTTGGGCAGTGCGATAAGGGTGCCTTGGCCCACAGCGTTAATTGGAAGGTGGTGCATAAAAGCACCATTGATTAGGTGTATGATCGGTTTTGAGATAATGTCACTTGCATATTTGAATAGTCCATTGCCCATGTCATCAAGACCATATTTCAGGGCTTTAAGTGCCTACTCAACTTCTGCTATTTTAATTGGTATTAGTAATGGCCTGGAGTCTCTTGAGAACGTGTGCAAGGGCTCATTATCTTGGTCAGTGAACTGTTCCTTGAACCATTCTCGAATCACCTCGGAGTTGCCCTGGTCAGTCCAGCTAAAGTGCCCTTCAGAGTTGTGGACAGTGTGTGGTGGTGTGTAGTCAGTAAACTTCATGGCTCAGGCTGCCCGAAACATTTTGTGACAGTCATCCCTGGCAGTGATTTCATCTGCTAGGGACTCTGCTTGTTGAATAGCAAGAGCTTTTAATTGTTCGGTAATGTGGCACAGAATATCATTGCGCTCCCGGCATAGTTTGGTGCGGTCTTCACTTTGGCCACTTTGATAGAAGCGCAGCCATAATACTTTCTGCTCTGTTGACAGTTTTACTACTAGAGGCTCGTCAGTATACCTAGCCCGGTTGTTCTTAAAAACACATGTGGTGGTAGCTGATGATTCCATAGATGTCAGTATTTTGGTTAGATGATTCGTTTGGATCGGACCTGACGTCGATGTTAGCTATCTGCTCCCAGAGGGCCTTTTTGTATGACATTTGAGTGTCAGTGTCACTGATTAGCTTGGGTAGGTTGTAGGTGACTCTAACCCCTTGCCTGGTATGGCATTTATACATTAGATAGGGATCCGCCATGTGAAGGCATGTAATGACTGGCTTGTGGTCAGAATTGAGGTCTGTGCCTTCATAGGAACGAGCATTCCGATGTAGCGGTTTTGCTTCTGTCTTGCATAGTTGGTTGAACACAGTTGTTGTAGCCTTAGAGCCTTTTGGGGCTTTGCGATCCACAATGTGTCCGGTCCATGTTGTCCGTTGACAGCATGGGTATTTGAAAGCGTATTTGTGACAAATAGGTCATTGGAACTAAGGAATGCCACCAGTGCATCTCCATTCCTGTTTCATGTGCCCTCTCCATACGATCCCATGCATAAGCCAAGTCCTGAACTTTTGTACGCAATTCCAAATGTATCCAACTTGGAGTTGAAATCTCCACACATGAATAGGTGCCATCTAGCTCGGATTGGAATGGCGAAGCTCAGTTCTGCATAGAAGGAATCTAATATTGCTGAATTCTCTTTGGCTTTTACGGTAGTTGGGTCAAATGCGTTGACTATGCGACAGTTAGTGGTGGTGTGTTTTCACGGAGGCTGATGTGCTACTGAATATTATAAGATTAGTTTGACTGGAGGGTGTTGCTGGCTTATGCAGCAACACAGTCCAGTAAAAGAGTATGTTAAATACTGTTAAATGATACAAAAGAAACAAATAAATTGACAATAAAATTATAATGTTTGCCGGCCAAGGGGAGACTATTTTTTTTACATTTGCAACAAAAATCTGCGAAAAATTGCGTTCTGCCATCAAGACCACCACAGAGAACGTTTTGGACTAGGTTGTCCGGCTTGAGCATTGAAGGGTTAAGTTGACACAAGAAACGTTAAATAGTTGAAAAGTACAGCTTAGTCCGGCAGACAAATTAATATCAAAATTATCAACACAATATCTTAATACACATCCTTGTTCAGTTGGAAAATATTAACATATTAACGTTTTCTGGGGACGAGCTGCGTTTTATATTAACTATATTCCCAGCTTTCGAGAATACACGTTCTGCTGGCACAGACGTTGCTGGAACACTAAGAATTTCTGATGCATATTTCGCCAACCTCGGAAAACGCAAAATATTCTCTTTCCACCAATGCCATGGATTTACGTCCATTGGAGGTGATGGTTCTAACAAAAACTGATCTACTTCGTTGTCTGGTTTCTGAGCAACACGGTTATCAGTTAGCAAGATTCGCGTGAAAAGCCCCTCTTATATGCGATTCAAGAGCCAACCAATTGTGCGCATGGAAGTGAGTCAATGTAAATGTTGTGTTTAAAAGATGCAGATCTCTTGCAGAACAAATGAGTGTAATAAAAACAGTTAATAATATGTTAAATACCAGATCCTGTCTATTTTAAGTCAGTAGATTATCGGATTTTTACCCATGACAAGAATTACTGAGTCAACAATAAGCCTTGTTGTCCACACTGAATCTCACGACATGTTCTTTAATATTTTGAAACCAACTTGACTAAAAGTTGTTGCAGCCGACTGTTTTGACAATAATTTGACAGGAGGCAGTTGCTACTTCAGTTTCCGCTAAAATTGTTTTAAAATTTTGAGCACAATACTTGTTATGGTGCGCATAAATTATTGTAACATGCAATGATTTGAGCAATTAGTTAATCATAGAATTTCAGAATTACGTACATGGGAAATGTGATTTTTTTTTTAGTTTAAACGTTTATCAATCTGATATCCGCTTAACAGATTATTAAACGTTTAAACGTTTACACATGCCTAGCCCTGGTTATACATCAAAATGATTCAGCACCAGAAATTACGGATTAAGTAGGAAAGTAATTTTCTGCATGAAGTTCAAATAACTGCTGGAAGTTGATATAAATATTCCAAGCATATTGTTATTCAATGCCAATCAATGTACTGGACCTTTCCAGAGTAATGACGTCATGTGACGTCATAATCAGTTAAGCACGTGTATGATGATGTCATAATTATTACATCATAAATGAATATATACTGACCTTTGAATCTTTAACTCTTAAAGGGAAACACGAGACTCTCTATACTACTTTGTATAAAATCAATCTACAGACCGTAACGTTTTTCAAAGATTATAATTGTAAGCTTTCTGCATAAATTAGAAATATATATCTTCATTATTTAAATATGTGATACATTAGTTAAATTTCTATTCCCGGATGAGGCGTATGACATCATAAGTTGAACATTTTTCTCGCTGTCATCCTACATTCTCGCAATAAAATTGCGAATTGCGTTTTATAAAGGGTTTCTCTTCAGCGGTGTTAGGAATATATCAAATATATTGGCGGAAATGTTGAAGAATATATAATAACAGTCCTTTGTCTGATTTATCTGATGGTGCCGATTTTGACATCAAGTTTTGATCTTGAGATAAATGAATGACGCGATAGTATAGGCATATCAATAGAATTGCCACTTTTGAGCCAACACTCTCACTGACAGATAATGTTATTAACGTTTCGTCTATTTTTCTGAGTTTAAATAGTTCTTACATACATCCAGTCCATCTTTAGGTACCTATGTTCTCATACTAGCCTCAAAACTTCCCGAGATATTGTAATATTCATGTAATTGGCAGGTATCTTCATAGAAAATGGCCATCTTAAGATTCGGTAACTATGTATGAAAATAACAAATATATTCCATAAATTTGCGTGATCTCAATCTCTTCAATCTGTACATATATAAATGATGTTGATGGCATAATCACTGAGAGATATCACCATCCAAATGCACGCATTCCTGTCTTCAGTGCCGTTATCATGGTTCTTGACGGATGGGATTCAACATATGATGTCATAGGTTTAATTACCTCGCAGAAAATTATAGAAACATAGCGTTTTTAAACACCATTTTAATAGGATTTATATATAAATGTCGCAGGAAAGCTTTACACAGTAGCTTAAATATGGGCTCTACGATAGAACTCCGTGTTTTATGCAAACGATGGTGACCCTTCTTGTGTTCTCCTTTAAAAGTCTGACACGTTGTAAGAATTCTATGTCTCTACTATTTAATAAAAATGCTGTTGAATATTTTGAAACTAATTTGACTGGCCACGTTTGCTGTATTCAGATCCACTTTATGTAATGGAGATCGTTTCCCGCTAAGAGTTGTGAAGAACAATGGCACAGGTGAAACCTCCTTCTCCAACAGTGTATCCACATTAACACCACATCCAGATTCCAGGGCAACAATTGCATGTCTAAATAAATCTCGATCTGCTTTGACTGATAAACTTTTCTGTTTGTCAATATGGACATTTCCTATATACATTGTCCTAAATGTCTTCAAAATTTGGGTTCTGATCCTGTCACCAATTTGACAAGTTTTAGGCGAGACCTTTCAAGTCGTTTTCAATTATTTCCTGATGCTCCTTATTTGACCGTGTCATAAATATTGCCCATAGAGCTCTCCAGGGAGATTCCAATGTACATTTATGTGCACATACACAGAGCTTCTGTTCCACTAATTATGTTCGTCATCGCGGTTCTTCCAAAGACTACTTTATATCTAAATATCACTTAGACATTAAGCTTCCATCTGCTGTCTTATCACTTTTGAAAAATTTGTTTGAATGTGGGATCCTCCTACTGCTCCTAGCATCAAAATATAATTCTTGCACCCACGACCTTTCTCCCATTGGAGAATTTTGGCCTTACAGTAATGTTGCTCATCAAATGTGTTTTGATATCATTTGTACAGTAATAAATAACTATGAAATAATGACAAAGCATCTTCAAGAAAGATACTGTCCAAACATTATCAAAATCATATGCAGAAGCATTGCTGATTGGAAGAGGTCCAACTTGAGTTCATGGAAGACCACTTTCTGTCAGCTTTTCGTTGAATCCACTCCATCATGAACCATGTTAGTCATCAGCTGGCTCATGGCGAGAATCCATACCATATCTCTGGTGGAACACTGCACTATTTTCTCTTTATCTGGCTCATACTAGTTTTCTTACACAACCAGAAATGTGTTCTGGTTTATGAGAACCCATATTTGAATCTTGAATGTCATGCATATCTGAAGGGATGTTCAAAACACTAGATGAACGTGGTTTAATATTAATATCCATTTTGACTCATCAGGAACATTTCTCCTTAGCACATCAAATTGTGTCGCATAAAATGTACATATAACATTACTTTCAAATGGTCAGTTACATCTAAGAACGTATCATCATTATATCTTTCTCTTTTATGAGAACTGTCAATAAGACGGACAATTCCTTCTGTTGTAGAACTTGATAAACGATCATACTTGATCACACCTTCATTGTCACAAGATACCTTTCCTATTGAATAGCAGTGTCACTCTATCTATCCATGTAGATATTGACAACGAGACAACACTTTCCATCATATCAGTTCTGAGAATTTAATGAAATGAGTCAGTTACTTGATAGCAATTGTTTAAACACTACCTAACCATAATTTAGGCAAATATATGAAAATCAATGAAAATATTAACAAGATGTTAACAAATGTTTTCAATTGTCTTAATGTATTCAGTACCCACATTTATTTGGGCATAGATATCAATTTCATCCTTATATCTAGTCTCGAAGCTGAGATATTAAGGAAACATGATTTTACTAGCAGGCCATCTTGAAATTCAAGATGGCTAACATATAGGAAAAATGGCAAGGTGGAAACAAGTTTATTTCCATTCAGTACCACCAATACAAGTTATCCAGGTATGTTTCAAAATTCTACTCACAATGTTTTGCGGAAGTTGTCGTTGAAATGGTCTATGGCTCCTTTGATGTTTGGCAGCTGTTAGGGAATCAGACAAAACATGACACACAATACAGTGAAAAATTAATTGTATCACCAAAAGGGTAATACCAAATTGTTATTTCCTAAGTTTGATATATGGTACTTAACAAAGAAACAATCGATTAATGACATGACTAGCAATTAGAAAATAAACCTGATACAGGAAGGAAGAGCTAGATTCCTGGATGAATCCCCAATTGTCATTCTTGCCATGGATTTTACAATAAGAATAAGAATATTTTACTTTTGCTTAACTTTCAGACAGAGATCCAGAAAGTTTATGACAATCAGCAAAAGTAGTGACAAAGCCTCCAAGGAATCCAGATTCTTTTCTCAAGGAATCCAGAATTATTCTCCATGTAACAGCGAATCAGAGATTATGGCGGACAACATAACCATATATCCATACATAGCGGAACAAGTCGACATGACAAACAAAGTAATTACAATATGTTACCTCTATGTGGCACCTGTCATCTGTATTGTGGGTATAATTTGCAACATGGTGAGTTTACTGGTGCTAACACGTCGTCAGTTAAGTAGCTCACCTTATGTGTTCCTCTCCTGGCTTGCAGTGTCCGACTGTGGACTTCTGTTGCTGTTTGTGCTATATGTTCTTGAACACCAATCTACAGGGACAGGTGGCACGATAGGATTTTGGACATACACGGTTAAAATTATAATGGCCACGTGGGTGATAAATGCCTTTTCCACTGCTAGTGTTTGGATTGCTGTATTATTGACCATAGACCGTGTTTGTTTTGTGTACAGACCATTATGGGCGAGATATTGGTGCAGTGTTCACAAGGCTCGTCTTAAAATTGGTTGCGTTTTTGTGACTGCGTTCATATTTAACCTTCCACGGCTGTTCACAAAAACCACATGGCGTTTCAATGATACAGATTTTATTAATGATACATCGTACAGGACGAGTGATGAGTTTTACGTCTACAGTTGGGTACATACAGTACTCGTGACCTTCATTCCATTTATTGTACTTTTTGTCTCAAACATTTTCATCATGGCCAGCGTGTATCGGGCCAAAAAGTTCCGACAAAGAATGATCGCCATGAGGTCATATATGACAGCAAAAGACCAACGGTTTAAGAAAGATGAGATTCGCTTGACAACAACATTAGTCAGCATCATTTTCATGTTTACCATCTGTATCATACCCTCAGCCTTCATATCGCAAAGAATTGCTCACAGTGTCATCGGTCCTGGTCTCCTTTTAAGCGAATTTATTGCTTCCAAAACATATCGCATTTTACAGACAGTTATCAACATGCTAGTTTTGATCAACTGTTCGTCCAACTTCTTCTTCTACTGTGCCTTTAACCACCACTTCGTCCGGACATTATCACGGCTAATGGATGAAAGGCGAAAGCTGCTATGGCGTGCTAAACATTTATTCCAAAAACAGAGATCAGATATAGTAGCTCAAAGCAGCGCGCGTAGTTCGCCGCCAGAGATGAACAGGAGCTCCAGTAACACGTCATCCAAGAAGCGCAAGAACTACCTAGAGCTACACAGATTTGTGAACAAACCAAGTTCAGTGACGTAACCAGAGATATACAGTTAAACCCCGCTTAGACTGTTCACCCCTAAATACCAGATGGAACAAATTCGTTGTGATGAAAGAAACATTTCTGTTGAATAGAATAGTTCATAAGACTTTAGCTATTATTCAGTCAAATTAGTCTCAACCTACTCAAAAATCCCCCTGTGTGGTTGTCAATAAGTTGACAGATTGGGTGGCAAGGGGTCAAATTATTTGACGACCATAGGCTTAGTCGTCACGAAAGACATGTGGTCTTTTAACCCTTTCACTGATAAATTGTCCATATATATATATATTTTTTCAAGCCACCCATACAGGAACTGTTGAATATTTTGAAGAGTCAGCAAAATAAGTTTTATGTCGTAAAGAATCTATTTTTTCAGGGATTTGTCCATCAAATGGCTAAGACAAGGCAACAATGACAAGCTATAGTATGTATGTACTCTTGGTCTAAAATTCCGCTTTTAAACCATGTGTCATCAACTGTTAAGCCTTGAAAGTAGTGTCTCAATTTCAAGACAACAATATATACATGGTTTTGACTATTTTAAAACTAATTTGACTGGAATCTGTTTCTACCCTGTGCAGCAAGCACTCCCAGTAGAATTAATTTCAAAACATTCAAAATCTCCTTATTATGAATCATTCTGGGATCAGGACCAACATTTTTTTAAATATTCAACAAATGATTCCTTAGACCATATTCTTGACATCATAAAGAATTTGTTGTTTCTTAGCTGTGAGGGTTAAAGAGTTGATTTAATAGCATCTTTTGACGCAATCTAACGATCCCATCATCACGTTTGACACATATTAGTGTACGTTGATGACACTGGTTTGGGAAAGGTCTTCAGGTAGTAGGAGAATCTTGCCAATCCGTTGTATATCTATCTAACAATACTCGTATCGTGCAAAAAGTCACTGTTGCCATTTTTTTATGAACATTTATTATATAAGATGTTTGAAGTAAAAACCTGACGCTTGGAATCGGTTGTGAATCCAGACGTCTGAATGGTCTGAAGCTCATTTTTCAGCCCCTTTTATACCCTCCTGGGTTTAGCCTGGGGATTGACTTTGATTGTGGCCAAATATGCAAATGTGTGGTGGTGATTGCCGGTTGTTGGAATCTTTTATTTTACCGGTTGTGGGGTTTTTTTACCGGTTGTATGTTTTACCGGTTCAAGTGTCATGGCGGCTTGGTGAGAGATTGGCGGTTGGGGGGGGGGGGCGTGTAAATTTGAACCGATTATAGATTTTACCGGTTGGTCAAAGATTGGCGGTTGGGCGGGTAGTTTTTTTTACCACTTGTGGCTTTTTCGCCGGTTGTGCTTGACATGGCAGCTGTATTAATTTTTTACCGGTTTGGTGTTAAAGCTTTTTACCAGTTGTAATGTCGACGGTCGTGGCTGCCATTTTGGAAATTTGAGGTGGGGAATTTTATACCGGTTTTTTGGCTTTTGCTGGTTGTGTTGTCATTTTGACCCGCTGTGGGTTGGGGTGGAGTGTGGGAGTGGGTGGTGGACGGTGGTGGGGTCGGTTGGGGTTTGGGGGCGGGGGGGGGGGGGGGGGGGGGGGGGGGGGGGGAGTTGGGGAAGGGTTGGGCTGGGTGTTGGTGGGGCTATGTGTGGAGGTAGACTCTGTGGTTGTCATGACCCAGTGATTGATTCAGACTTATGGTGTTTCATTCCTTGCCCAGAACTCATCAGAGGCCAATGGTGGTATGTAATTTCAAGGCATATGTTAGTGTGCCTTTTACCTGTCATTCTTAGTGTCAACTACCAAGCATTAATGTATTATTGTATGGAGGTGAAAATAAGATGAAATAAAATAAAATAACGGGAGAATGAAAACGCGGAACAACACGGTGAGTATAGGAGTTTTGTTCTTATTTGTGGTATGATGATGCAATGAACGGCGAAGAGGTGAGAAATAAGAAGATGTGTGAGAAAGTTTGTAGACTGATAGGATATATTCACATTTTGAGAAATTTGTGTCTGTGACGTATTGCTGGTGAGCATTGTCTTTTTTTAGGAGACGTCTTTGCTCCAGGCTTTATGGAAGCACAGGTTTCTCATCATATCATATATTGATTGAAAATTAAATATCTTTTTTTATCACTGTTACTGTACGTAAAGATGATACACTTAGTTTCGTGGGCAGAAAAATATACATTCAGGATCGATGCCATTATTGCCACATCATATCTGTATACCATAAGCTACACATGTTTCATACTCAATGTCATTGACTTATATTTGCGGGTTATCTGTACCGAATCTGATAACCAGTGTATGCAACAGAGAATATATGTTATTGTTCACTTCAAGCTTAACAAATATTAATTCAATATTATATTCAGTATAATTCATCTGCATCCCAATGCACATCAATATCATCGATGTTGTATCCATAGTGTTGTATTGCTGTTTAATATTACTAGTTGATGAATCCCATATGTCAATCAAGTATATGACCTCATAATGAATGGACCTTTCCAGTTTTAGCTAAGCCCCGCTAATCTCTATCTAAGCCCCACCCACACCGTGACCAATCTCTAATTCCCTGACTATCAATTTCCAGAAAACTATACATGTAAGCTGTTGAATATTTTGAAACTAATTTGACTGGGTGCTGTTGCTGCCTATGGCAACAACAGTGCCCAGTTAAATTAGTTTCGAAATATTCGACGGAATGTTTATTAAATAGTAGACATACAATTTATATAACGTGTCAGACTAATAACCGTTAAAAATTGACTATATGGAATCATTCATGGCGCAATGATTATGATGTCACCATATACGCCACTTAGTTAATTATGACATCATATGACGTCAAACGATCAGATAAACTGGAAGGGTGAATTACATCACATTGTCGGCTGACGTCACAATCAACTACGTAACCAATGATGCAGCTAAATCTGTCAGAAACTTTTAAAAGTCTGTCAGTTGTAGGAATCATCTGCCATTACTATTTAACAAACATTGTAGTTTAGTATTTTGAACCTAATTTTACCAGACACTATTGTTGTCATTAACACCAACAGTAACCAGTCAAATTATCTTCAAAATATTCAACAGCTTACCTGTACAAATTTCTGAAAATTGAGAATCGGGGAGTACAGTGTTCGATCGATTCCAACAGGGGCAAAGTGTGGGCGCTGGTTAGCTATAGATGGGTGGGGCTTAGCTAAAACTGGATTCATCCATTATAAGCATATTACTTAACCTTTTAACCATCGAATTTGGTTTTTTAAATTTCAAATTTTTCATAGAAAATGTCCATTTGCAGACCAACATAAGACTATTTTTGAAAATTTACCACTGGAATGACTGGCTCTGTTATCAAGCCAGTCATTCCAGTGGTAAATTTTCAAAAATAGTCTTCTCTTGGTCTGGAAATCGACATTTCGCAAGACCACTGCAGAAACCGTTTTTTGGCTGATATGATGTATCTGACGTCATAATCAGAATCTGACATCATAATCAGAAACTCTTGCTTGTTAGCTGATGTCACAATCAAATGAGTACCTCCAACAGAAAAGCCCACAGTAACTGTCTGAATTGTAGATCTTTGGTGAATTTACAATTTAATAAACCTCTGTTCAATATTTTGAAACTAAATGGACAACTCCAGTCAACTAATAGTTTCAAAATATTCAACAGCTTACCTGTATAGTTACAAAGAAATTGAGATTCTGGGAATTCAGACTTCAATTTAAAATCGATTCACGTGTGTGCACAAAGTTGACGAAACTTACCTAGAAACTGTTGGAGAATAGCTAGAAATAGATACATATATCAAAGGTAACTGTGTATTACTATTAGCATCAGAACATCTTTCAATTATCTTCTCATTGCCGTATTACACCATTCAGTGAAAAACAAATTGTTAATTTTACACAAACTTCCCATTACCATGAATGCGTGATCACTGGCTACAGTTGGTGAAACAGAATGACATAGTGTCCAGCAACAAGCAGGTCCGGATTTATTATGGTGGAGGCCATTGGGCAAGATTTGGGAGGGACATGGGAGGTATTGCCGCGCATAGATTGTGTGGTCCGGGGGGCCCTTCCCCATAGAAAATTAGATGCTCTGTAAAAGTGATTTAATGGCCTCTCAGAGTATCTAATTTTAAATTTTTACCCCCAGGGAGGCCACTGGAACACCCATCTATTATGGAAGTGTGTGTGTGTGTGTGTGTGTGTGGGGGGGGGGGGGGGGGACACACACTGCCATTTCCTATATTCTGAGTAATAAATAACATCCTTATCTTGTTTTGATTGTTGCCATTAATTTTCAATAGAATTTGGACAGAAATTTAACAATAATCTTATCACAAAAATTCTCACTGATCACTCCTCCTTATGCATTAGAATTGTGCACTCATATAACAACACACGCTACCTCTTAAAGGTGGGCCATGAAAATGGTTACATTTAATTTTGGTGGAGGCCTCTTGGCAACTTCCCCAGTCCTAAATCCAGCCGGGAGCCCTGAGAACAAGAATTAAATTTTCACATCAATTATTGATAGAAAAGCATTCATCACAACAATAAAAAAAGCTTTGGAATTTTCCCCAATCAGACGCTTCATATTGATACCTAAT
The DNA here is from genome assembly GCA_034401795.1 of Chaetoderma sp. LZ-2023a. NCBI lineage: Eukaryota > Metazoa > Mollusca > Caudofoveata > Chaetodermatida > Chaetodermatidae > Chaetoderma > Chaetoderma sp. LZ-2023a. Next base: position 82,752,169 of record CM067367.1, read on the forward strand.
TATTTCTACATAACAAACCATGAGAAATATATTAAAACATGCACTTGTGAACAATCCAAATTGACATCTGTCAGATTAATAATGAAAAGCTTGAGAAACTCGTGTCAGAGGCTAGATTGAAATGAAATAAACAACTGTTGTGTAAAATTGTGGTAGATTGGTTTGTATTGTTATTTGAATGGGCACGCTTGAGGGTAATCCCTTTGACCTTTAGAGACCAGAACCGACAAACTTCTTAAATGTCTGACAGCGCTACAATTTTAAAAAATGACTGTTACAAGCCATTGGGCGATAATTTAAACATGCAATAACTCTGGACCTGCTTGAATATTTTGAAAACAATTTGACTGAAAGTTGTTGGTGGCTAAGCTAAATTGTTTTCAAAATATTCAGCATATCCAGAGTTAAACCCCATGAAAAATGTAGTCTGCAGAAATTCAACAGGCAGACAGCTATGATGCAAGGAATATTCAGGTGGGTAATGTGAAAGTAATTTACCGTTGAGCAGTTGCTGACTTGGGGCAAGTTTCAAAATAGTCAACAGCTTTCCTGTATTGTTGTCTTGGCTAAATGTCTATACAACGAGAGAAAAGATTTCATCAGACGTAACAAATTCGGCTGAAAATATTTGGCAAAACTCAGACAAATGAAAATTATATCGTTCTAAAGGCAGTGTATGGAAGAAATGCCATACATGCTGTAGGCATAATTTTATTGAATCTAACTGATTTCAATAACATGATTATCGCAAAATGCTGACATAATTTTGATTGGAAACCTGTTTCCTTGGACAAATACGTTGATAACTTGCTGTGAGTCTGTGACAGGTGTGTCCTTCGAGATGTTCTCTTCCCAGAACTCCGCAGTAAGAATAATGATTCAATAGCCATTATCCAAAAATGAAATGTCATCCAGAAACGTATTCATTATATTAATCAGAAGACATGAATTTAAATGTTTATAGAATTCATTATCTTATTGACACTTATACTGAATGTTTCTCAAATAGCTTGCCCAAGGCAAAAACAGCAACAACAACAAGATCAATCACGCTATGGTTAACATTAATAAATTGGAATATTTCCAAAACAGAAACATGTTAGTTAGTAAAGGTTTGAACACAATGTAAGAGAAAATGTTTAACCCTTTAACATTGAAACCGGCCAAAAATGGCGTCTGTAGTAGTCTTGAGAAATGTCCATTTTCAGAAGACTATTTTTGAAAATATACCACTGGAATGGCTGGCTCGAGCCAGTCATTCCAGTGGTAAATTGTCAAAAAGGGTCTTCTTCTGGTCTGCAAAAGGATATTTTCTATGAGAAAATTTAAATTTTCTGGAACAAATTTAAGGCTTATAGGGTTAACATTGATTCAAATGTGTGTACAAAATAGGTTAAGCTTAGCTAGAAATTCTACCCCAAGTTAGGATTAGAGGATCTTCTATAAGGCTTGTGCGATTAGTATTGTAAGTGATCACGATCGACTATTTAAGAACAATCGTGATTATTCGATTAATCAGCCTGGTTACAAATTACATAACAACAAAGGCATATCAATCACGAAAGCTGCAGTGGCGTTTAGAAATTTCCATTTGCAGCCAAAGAGAAGACTATCTTTGAAAATGTACCACTGGAATGCGTGGCTTAATCATCGAGCAACGCATTCAAATGATACATTTTCTAAAATTATCTTCTCCAGGGCTGCAAATGGACATGCAATCTCTGAGCAAAATGTAAATTTCCATGAATGATCGCATTAAAGACTAATTAAAGGATATGTTTTGAAATATTTTATGCAGTAGAATTATTCACGGCTATTCAATTCTTTAATTTTTAGTCATATAATTTCAAAGGTTAAAAAATAATAACAATTTTTTTATTTAATCACGTAATCGCGCAAGCATATCTCCAAGAAGTCGGAATTTTATATCAAATTTATCACACATGTTTAGTAAGATCTTTAGTGAGTTCTAAATGAGATCTTATTAAATGAGTGTGATAACTGATAGGGAATGGCAGAGTTTGTCGCAGATACTAAAACATGGTCCTCCCCTCAGGGCAATGAGAGGACATCATGGAGTGTGTAATAGTTTTGAGAAATATTCATATTCATATTCCTATCGAGAATTCACGTATGCTCAATTCCAACTGATGCCACAATGGAGGGAGGTGATCTGTCACTCATGTATCTCATGTCATAATTAATAACGTCACTTGTTAGCTGATGTCACAATTAAAATTATCTGTCACGAAAGCGTCTGAAATGTATGTCTGATGAATTTACAATTTAATAAGAATTACTGTTGAATATTTTGAAACTTATTTGACTGGGCGCTGTTATTTCCATTATGGCTTACCTGTATAGCTACCTTGAAATTTTGCTTCTAGAAATTCAGGTTTCAGTTTCGAAATCAATTCCAACATGCATAGAAAGGGGGTGGAGCCAAGTCAGAAATGGGCGGGGCATAACTAGAAATGTAAACCTCTATTAACCTTTTAATCAGACTTTATTCAAGAAAATTTCAACTTTCTCAAAGAAAATGTCCATTTGCAGACCAAGAGAAGACTATTTTTGAAAATTTACCACTAGAATAACTGGCTCGATAAAAGAGCTAGTAATTCGAGTGGTATATTTTCTAAAATATTATTCTTTTGGTCTGCAAATGGACATTTCTCAAGACCTCTGCCGAAGCCGTTTTTGGCTGATATGAGTGCTAAAGGGTTAAAACATGTTACTTTACCTCAAGTTTTGATGAGGTCAACACCTGGCAGGTATGCAATAATGTTTTAAGAATATTAGATAATAACTTGCTATACTTGAACCATCATTACAACACTAGCCAAAAATACAGTAATACATGTCTATCTATGACTGGCCCATTTCTAGAGCTCCACTTACATTTTATTGATGTTGGAATCATTTATATACTTTGAATCCTGAATCCCCAGAATCTCAATTTCAATGTTCTATACAGGTAAGCTGTTGAATGTTTTATGGCATTAACAACACCCATTCAAATTTGTTTCAAAATATTCAGCAGATTGTTTATTATCCATCAAAGACACACAAATCATACACTAAACAGACTTTTTGATGTTCATGACAGAGCTAAATATGTCATTATGATTGCGACATCAGCATACATGTGACATAATAGATTATGATGTCATATACTAGAGCGACAGATTGGATCTCTGCCTTAGTAGACTTCCTGCCAATACTGAGCTGGTGATGTTACCATCACTGTCACCCGAGCTATCGTGTAGAAATGAAAGCGAGGTGCCCACTCATAGACACAAAGATTAAAAAGCATACTATCATCTCGTTCAATTGTACCAATAATAATAATAATAATAATAATAATAAATTTTTTTTAATTTCAGCCATAAATCAAGACGATTTATGATAACCTACATAAGTATCATTTTCCAAAATAGAAGGAATTAATTTCCAAGGAATCCGGCCAGTGTTGCTCTCTGTGTAACCAAGATTTTGTGATTATGACGGACAACATAACCATATATCCATACATAAATGAGCAGTTTGAATTAACAATAAAAATAATCAAAATATGTTATTTCTATGTGGCACCAGTCATCTGTGTTTTGGGAATAATTTGCAACATAGTGAGTCTACTGGTGCTGACACGTCGTCAGTTAAGCAGCTCACCATATGTATTTCTTGCCTGGCTGGCAGTGTCTGACTGTGGACTTCTGTTGTTGTTCTTCCTCTACGTTCTTGAGTACCAAACTACAGGTTCAGGTGGTTTGATAGGTCTTTGGACATATTTAATTAGAATTGTAATGGCCACGTGGGTGATAAATGCCTTTTCCACAGCTAGTATTTGGATTGCTGTATTATTGACTATAGATCGGGTTTGTTTCGTATACTGGCCATTATGGGCGAGGTATTGGTGCAGTGTTCCCAAGGCTCACCTTAAAATCGGATGTGTTTTTCTGTCAGCATTCATATTCAATCTCCCACGAATCTTCACAAAAACGACATGGCACTTTAATGAAACAGATTTCATAAATGATACATCCTACAGGACGAGTGATGAGTTTTACATATATAGCTGGGTGCACACAATATTTGTGACTTTCATTCCATTCATCATGCTTTTTGTCTCGAACCTCTTCATTGTTGCCAGCCTGTATCGAGCAAAGAGGTTCCGGCAAAGAATGATCATTATGAGATCATATATGACAGCAAAAGACCAACGTTTCAAGAAAGACGAGATTCGACTGACAACCACTTTAGTCAGCATCACCATCATGTTTACCATTTGTATCATCCCATCAGCTTTTACATCACAAAGGATCGCTCATATCGTCATTGGTCGTGGTGTCAGTTTAGCACAATTTATCTCTTCCCAAACATACCGCATTATACAAATAGTTTTCAACCTGCTAGTTTTGATCAACTGTTCGTCCAACTTTTTCTTCTACTGTGCATTTAACCCCCACTTCGTGCAAACCTTGTCACGGATTATCAATGACAAACGAAAGTTCTTCTCCCAAGCTAAGAATTTATTTAGAAAACAGAGGTCAGATAAAATAGGTATGTATAGAGTTCGTCGCTCACCGCCAGAAATTAATAGACACTCAAATAACACATCCTCCAGGAAACGCAACCAGTATTTAGAGCTATACAGTTTCGTGAACAAACGAGTTCAATAAAGCAGGGATGATTGAGCTTACTCCAGAATCATAATGCGGTTTTTAACTCTGTCATGAACATCAAAAAGTCATCCATTAGTCTACAAAATGCATGGCTGATGAATTAACACATCAACTCTTTAACTCTCATATCAGCCAAAAGCGTCTTCTGCAGTGGTCTTGAGAAATGTCTTGAGAAATGTCCATTTGCAGATCAAGAAGACTATTTTTGAAAATTCACCACTGGAATGACCGGCTCGATAACCCAAGCCAGTTGTTCCAGTGGTAAATTTTCATAAATAGTCTTCTCTTGGCCTGCAAATGGACATTTACTATGAGAAAATTTAAATTTTCTTGAATAAATTTGAGGGTTAAAGGGTTAATAAACATTCTGTTCGATAATTTGAAACTAATTTGACTGGGAACTGTTGTTGCTAGGCAAGAACATCTCCCAGTTAAATTAGTTTCAAAATATTAAGCACTTATCCTTCATATTTATCTTAAAATTGGAATTCTGGGTATTTGGTATTCAAAGTATATAAATCGATTACAGCATGTGTAGAAAATGGGCGGAGCTTAGCTAGAAATGGGTGTGGCATAGATAGAAATTATTCTCTATATTACCATATTAATATAGATCAGCAGCCTTCCTTCCACAGGGTAGTAAAATAATTCCAAATGTACCTCGGTCAGTAGACATAGTCACAGGTCTGTTCAAATTGAAAATATGTGCAACCCATTTTTGGGATGTGCTAATTTGTTTTAGGCAACCCATTCTGTTCTGCGTAACCGTTTTTCATGTATTTAAGTACAACATAAAAGGAATAGGGGGAATTGAAAAAAGATTGTCAGAAATAATTACGTAACATTTGTGTGAACAAACAATGGGTTAAGACAATTTGGACAAGCCTCACTTGAGCAGACCTCTAAACATAATGTTCATATGGATTTACTAAAACCGACTTTCAACATATTTTTGTAAATTTTTACATGTTTGTTATATATAAATTACCTGCAAATGTCTAACTCTTTAACACTCAAAACAGACAAAAATGTCTTCTAGTGTCTTGGGAAATGTCCATTAACAGACCAAGAGAAGACTATTTTTGAACATTTATCACTAGAATAACTGGCTCAATAACCAATCCATTCATTGCAGTGATAAAGCTGACAAAATAGTCTTCTCTTGGTCTGCAAATCAACATTTTCTTTAAAAAAATTGAACTTTTCTGAAATAAATTTGAAGGTTAAAGGGTTAAATACAAATACTGTAATTTAATTACAAATAATTGTTTTCTAAAATACAAATCTTTACGGAAGCATTTGAAATATTCAATGAACAATTTGCTATATAAAAGATCCTAATATGTTCAAACATAGTTAAGCAGAGGACAGCATGATTCTACAATCAACACAAAAGGAACTCATGATCATTGATCTTTAAAACTTAGGGTACACATATGATGATTATTTTGCTGCCTATAAAGGCCTGTTATTTGGCAATCATATTATGTGATAGGAATAGATAGTTGATTGCTGTACTTTATTGGAGTAGCAATACAAATAGATCATTAAGTTTGTGGTGTAATACTAAAAATATTCTGTTGAAAATTTGGACACAAATTTAGTGAGTTTAATCAAATTCTGAAATTAATTTGGATATCTTGAAAATAATTCTATTTCAAATTATTTTTAAAATATTCAATGTAAGTTCACCAGAAATTGATATACCAGGAATTCAGCATTGAAAGGTTACAATAACAGTTAATGAACAACAATAAACGGTAAACATAAAAAATACATTGAATTCTACTTCCTTAAAACAACATTTTTCGTTTCTTACAAACAGCAGGAAAAGTATGGGAAATAGGACTGATGTTCAAAAAGTAGGAACAGTAGAATCATGGGGAGTCTCTGTGCGCTATCGCAATCAATTAGTAGCCAAACCGGCTAGAACCTGCACTTGCAGTGGTCTTAAGGAATGACCATGTGCTAGCAGGCCAAGAATACTATTTTGAAAATATACCACAGAAATGGCTGGCTCGATTTAACCGAGCCAGTCATTTCAGTGGTAAATCTTAAAAAATAGGCTTCTCTTGGTCTGCAAATGGACATTTTATATGAAAAAATTGAAATTTTCTTCAACAAATTCGAGGGTTAAAGGGTTAAATTTCACTCCCTTTTGTCTCATGTTCCATAGATTTAAAGCTTTGAAAGATGAATTCCCAGAAACTAAATTTCAAGTTAACTATACAGGAAGGCTGCTGAATATTTTGAAACTTTAAATTTGTAGCAGCAACAGTAAAATTAGTTGCAAAATATTCAAAAGAATGTTTATAAACAATTAGCTCAGCCTACATGTGACGTAATGGACCTTTCCAGTTTTAGCTATGCCCTGCCAATCTCTATCTAAGCTCCACCCACACCACGCTCGTGTTGGGGTCGATCGATCTCTGAACTTCCTTACTATCAATTTCCAGAAAACTATACAGGTAAGCTGTTGAATATTTTGAAAGTAATTTGACTGGGTGCTGTTGCTGCCTATGGTAAAAACATACAATTCATACATGTCGGACAAAGCATTAAAGATGGGCTTAATCGCATCATTCATTACGTTATGATTGTGGCATCAGCATGCACGTCGCGTAGTTGATTATGACGTCATATGATTGAGTAAGAAAATGGATTCATGAATTGATTATGTCATATACTTGAGAAACACAGAACACGGATGAAGAGGAATATAGTACATGGTTGAAATATGTGTTATATTCCATCATTATAAAGCTGATTATGATGTGTCATTGAGATAACAGCTAGAATGAAAGATATACTGCAAATATTCAAACAAGTTAACATATGCTGGAAATGTACTCTAACCTGAAGCGCCAATTTATAGACATGATTTTAATTGTGATGTATCTGAAAGTTGTTGAATATTTTGTAATTTTGTAATTAAAATACATAATTCTATGATTGTGAATGTTTATTATTTAGTCATTATAATAATTGGTAATACGTTCTACAATAAAAGAAATATTTTACATGTCTAACTGTTCATTAACATACATAATTGTATTATTATGAATATTTATTATTTACCCATTATTATAGTTATTAATATTCTCTACAATAAAAGAAACATTTTACACGTCTCATTGTTCTTTTAAGTAATTTTGAATCTATAAATTAAAAACAATTTTTATCATGCTGATCATCCCAAATTCCCAGTAAAATGTATTCACTCGTAAAACAGTTCGTAAAATGGGATTCGCTACATTGTAACAACAGTGATTAGGTAAGTAAACTTAAAATATTTTCCTTTATACAGTTTGAAAACTTCAGCTTAAGACTAAGCAAATATGAAACAGTATGTATCCTTTCTATGATGTTTGAATTTTAGCTTCAAATGTGCTGAAATAATGATGTGATCCTGGCTTTTATTTCAACAGGAGTGAAGTTTTCTCTGTTTTTTACTTTCGCTTCAAATAACTTTCAACTAAAACGTTGTTTTCAAGATATGTCATCAAGCACACATAGTTGGTCCATTCATTACACCATAGGTTATACACTACACGATAGGTTATATATACCTCACCTCTGGCTTCTCTATAAAATATCGAAAATTGCATACGAATGTGACAACTATAGAGAAAATGTGTAAAACCGGATTAGGTCATCATAAAACTGTATTCAGTTTTGAGTAAAACTTCATTCGGTTCATGAGAGTGAATGAGTAAAACGGGATGTAGGTTTTATCACACAATTCGGGCAAAAATATTTGTGTTCATCCATTTTGATAGGTGGTCTTTTATGTCAGCTGCATGTGAACAGCTATTCTTACATTGCATGTCTACTAGTCGTCTACTAGTCATGTGCAAATTCTGTCAATTAAGCTTGGGCTTGCAGCTGGGAAACAGAAGTCAATAATGAAATTATGGAATCTGGTGACTTAATTGCATACTTAATATAAATGTCAGGGGTTGTGGTTGGTAAAGTTAGTGTACCTGTTTGCTTTATTATAGCAATAGAAACCTCTGGGTCGGCCATAGGGGCAAACAAATTGTGTGACTGTCTAGGGTGCCACTACCGGCTAAATTTGGTCAAGAAAATAAAAATAGGCCAAGAGGACTAGTTTTGGAAATTACCACTGGAGTGACTGGAAATTGAGTTCCGGATGATAGATCTGTTTCCGTTATCGGATCGCTTTGAAACATCATAGGGTGGTTGGACTAGGTCTGGAAAATAAACCTATCGAAATTGGCGATAATTTGAAATCCAAGATAAATAACTCAATTATCATTTATTGGATCCCTTTGAAACTTCATAGGATGGCAGGACTAGGTCTGAGGAAGAAACCTACTGAAACTGACGACGATTCAATATCCAAGATGGTCACCAATCACTAGCTGTAATCTTGAAAATAGGTTTCCAGATGATAGCTCCGTTACCGTTTATCTGATTGCTTTGAAACTTCAAGGGTGTTTGAAAGTCTGAAAAGACGCATATCAAAATGGGCGATGCTCCAACATTTAAGACAGCCATTAGCCAAGAGAGGCTATCTTGAAAGTTGTTTTTTGGATGACAACTCCATTACCGTTTATTGAATTGCTTTGAAACTTCATAGGATGACTGGACTAGGTCGAGGCATAAATTTATTGAAATCGACCAAGGCTCCTAAATCAAATATGATCGCATTTCACCAGTGGTCATCTTGAAAACTGCTTTACAGACGATAACTCACTTCCATTTAGCGGAACCCTTTGGAACTTCTTAGGATGACGACTATGCCCGAGGAAGAAACCTATCGAAATCGAAGATGATCTGAACAGGAACATAGCGAAATCGAAGAGGATCCGAAAGCCAGCCACTGGCGGCCATCTTGAAAATTAGTGTCCCTCTCTGCAGGAAAAAGATGCTAAGCACTTTTCACAGGAATATAGTTTTATCTCCCTATGAGTGTTGATATTTTCTATGTAATGTACTTTAACATTAAATCTTCAGTCGCACCCAGCAAAAGGAAACGAATGTAGAAATTCATTAACATGACTTCGCAAATGAAGAGGTAGGGCAGATTTTGTAGAATAATCTTTTCCACATTCATTGCACATAAAGCGATTTCCATGTGAGGAATCTTTGTGTTCCTTTAACTCACCATCTGACAGACAATACTTGTGACAAATCATGCACCTGTGTTTGCTGCTTTCGTGGCTTTTCTTATATGCCTATTGAGCGATGATTTGTAAGCATATTCCTTTGCGCATACGGAGTATTTCTTTGTATATGCCTTCTGTTAGTGCTGTTTGGCTGGCATAGAAGTTGTAGGCTCTGATTTCACGTCGATCTCAAAGCTGGTGTCGAGCATGGAACCATCTACAGGAATTGATTCTGTCACAATAAACAATACAACTATTTGGAACACTGACAAATGACTGAATAACAACATTGCATCTTTCAAATATGCACAGAATATTTAGTAATTGTAAAAGTATATCTTAGACATTTATTTGGAAATGGATGGAGCTGATGTGTCACTCAAGTATATGACGCCATAATCAATTACGTCACATGTAGGATGATGTCACAATGAAAACTCTAAGATTTTGAGCCAAAAAAATTGATGAATCAAAATTCTGAATGAAAGTTCTGGAGCCTATGACCATTGGGTCCTTTCAGCCAAATTTGGTTGAAATCGGTCAAAATGGTAAGAAGAACCATTTTGACAATTTCCGAGAAATTTTTAATCAAATCTAAGATTTTCACTAAAAAAAATTGAGGAATCAAAATTCTGAATGGAAGTTCTGGAGCCTATGACCATAGGGTCCTTCCAGCTAAATTTGGTTGAAATCGGGTAAGTGGTTAATGAGGAGTAGACATGTAAGCAATTTCCTGGACATTTAAAAAAATCCAAGATGGCCACTGGGAAAATATAGCAACCAAATTTTTGGTACATTTTTCATAAAATCTAAGATTTTCACCTCAAAAAATTGATGAATCAAAATTGTGAATGGATTGTTCTGAAGCCTACGACCATTGGGTCCTTTCAGCCAAATTTGGTTGAAATCGGTCAGAATGGTAAGAAGAAGCATTTTGACAATTTCTGGTACATTTAAAAGAAAATCTAAGATTTTCACCCAAAAATTTAATGAATCAAAATTCTGAATGGAGGTTCCGGAGCCTAGGACCATAGGTCCTTTCAGACAAATTTGGTTGAAATCGCTCAGAATGGTAAGAAGTTTTTTGACAATTTCTGGTACATTTAAAAGAAAATCTAAGGTTTTTACCCAAAAAAATTGATGAATCAAAATTTCGAACGGAAGATCTGGAGCCGACAACCATTGGGTCCTTTCAGCCAAATTTGGTTGAAATCGGTCAAAATGGTAAGAAGAACCATTTTGACAATTTCCGAGAAATCTTTAATAAAATTTAAGATTTTCACCCAAAAATATTGTGGAATCAAAATTCTGAATGGAAGTTCTGGAGCCTACGACCATAGGGTACTTCCAGCCAAATTTGGTTGAAATCGGCCAAGTGGTTAATGAGGAGTAGTCATGTAAGCAATTTCATGGACATTTAAAAAAAATCCAAGATGGCCACTGGGAAAACATACCAACCAAATTTTTGTATAGGAGTTCTGAACACTCCTAGCCTCGGGTCATTTCATCCATGTTCTGTTGAAATCAGCCTAGGGGTTAATGATTAGACTTTTTTGGGCAATGAAAAAATTGACGAATCAGAATTCTGAACAGATGATCTGAAAGCCTACCACCATAGAGGCCTTCAGCCCAATCTGGTTGAAGTCACCCAAGCAGTTAATGAAGAGTAGCATTGTAAACGATTTCTCACCATTTTCCAGAAAATCTCAGATCGCTACAGTAAAAAATGATGAATCAAAATTCTGAATAGAAGGTCTGAGGCCTACCACCATAGGATTCTCCCAGCCAAGTTTCATTACAATCAGTCAAAATGGTAAGAATCAATTTGACAAAATTTTGGAAATCTTTTAATAAAATCTAAGATTTTCATGCAAGAAACTCATGAATCGAAATTCTGAATAGAAGTACTAGAGCCTATCACAATAGAATTCTTTCAGTCCAATTTGTTTGAAATCTGTCAAAATGGTAAGGAGTAGAGATTTGAGAATTTCAGGTAAATTTTTAATAAAATCTAGGATTTTCACCCAAAATATTTACAAATCAAAATTCTGAATGGTAGTTCTATAACCTATGACCATAGGATCCTTTCAGCCAAATTTGATTGAAATCGGTCAAAAGTGTAAGGACAAGTAGAGATTTGAGAATTTCAGGTAAATTTTTAATAAAACCTAGGCTTTTCACTCAAAATATTTACGCAACCAAATTCTGAATAGAAGTACTAGAGCCTATCACAATAGAATTCTTTCAGTCCAATTTGTTTGAAATCTGTCAAGTGTCAAAATGGTAAGGAGAAGTAGAGATTTGAGAATTTCAGGTAAATTTTTAATAAAATCTAGGATCATACGAAATATTTACGAATGAAAATTCTGAATGCAAGTTCTATAACCTATGACAATAGGATCCTTTCAACCAAATTTGATTTAAATTGGTCAAAATGGTAAGGAGAAGAAGCAATTTAACAATTTCCGTAAAATTTTAAATAAAATCTAAGATTTTGAGCCAAAAAATTTATGAACCAAAATTCCAAATGGATGTTCCGGATCCGAGCACAATAGCATCCCTTTGACCAAAATTTAGTTAATAGTCGGCTATTGGTTAAGGAGTAGTGTTTTAAAGCAAAAGTTGACGGACAACGGACGGACGGATGATGGATGGTCGCCATGGCATAAGCTCACTTGGCCTTTCAGGCCAGGTGAGCTAAAAATTGATGAATCAAAATTCTGAATAGAAGGTCTGAGGCTTACCACCATAGGATTCTCCAAGCCAAGTTTCATAACAATCAGTCAAAATGGTAAGAAGCAATTTGACAAATTTTTGAAATTTTAAATAAAATCTAAGATTTTGATGCAAACTTCATGAATCAAAATTCTGAATGGAAATTCTGGAGCCCATCACCCAATAAGTAAGTCACGAACGCATATGCGTTCTCATACGAATTGTATGTCTACTATTTAATAAATATTCCGTTGAATATTTTGAAACCAATTTGGCGTGGCGCTGTTGCTGCCATAGGCAGCAACAGCACCCAGTCAAATTAGTTACAAAATATTAAACAGCTTACCTGTATAGTTTTCATAAAATGGATAGTCAGAGGTGGAGCTTAGATAGTGGAGGGCGGGGCATAACTAACATTGGAAAGGTCCATTCCCTGAATATGCACAAGCTTATTCAATGTCCATCGCTTGGAAAGAGCATGAAACGTTAAGAGCCCATGCTCCACCTTTCCATTATTCGGATAGGTGGAGGTGGGTGGGTCGCTGGTGTGGTAGATTTGTCACTGAGAGAGATAAAAGCAGTGACTAACCACCGCAGCTCTCTCTCTCATCAATCCTATGGACCACCCAAATGATTGGCCAGTCTCCAGCTGTGTTAATTATTCATTTTTGTCTTTGTCATTGCACATATGCGAGTGACCATGTGAGTGACCATGTGAGTGACCATGTGAGTGACCATGTGAGTGACCATGTGAGTGAGTGTTAGCATGAATCTGTGCCTGAACGGACATCCTAGGAGGAAAGGTAGTGACAAGCTTTAAGCAAAGCATACTGATGTTCTTCCGAAAGATACGACATCTCATCTGCTCTGTAACTCAATCATCGAGGCTACCCACTTGTTATTGTGCAAGACCTTTCTCCGGACTAGAGGAAGTCAACCGCTGCAGCTGTCAACTAACGCTACTGTTAGCCGAGATAGAAATAGAACCACTAAGAGACAAACTGCCACTGTAAAACCCTAAAGCTTCCGACCACTTACCCAATCCACACCTCATTAGTTACAAGATGCTGTAATATCCACACCATCTCCGAGTCAGACATGATGCTTAAGCTAAGCAAACTCATAGCAGAAGAGGAAAGAAACATTATGACAAGAGAAGAAGGAAGAAAATGCGTCTCTGAGAGGCGTTCGAGTCAACATAAAAATGTACTAGAGGTATGATGACCAAATACCCCAACAAGCACCAGGTCTGCAATGATGTGACCCCTGAGGTCATGCAGGCCAACATGCTACAGCATCGCTTGAATGGATTATTAGTAAAATGTGATGTTACATTTAAGCTTTCACTTAAAGCATCTGGTTTTAACTTCAACACTGGATCAAGTACTGGCAATATGAAAATAACATCAATAGCAAATTACTCTCATTAAAAACATAACAATTTCCTGCCTTGTAACATTACAGACATAGCATCCCTATGTGTGTCAAGCTCTGACTGACCCTATATGCTCTTGACCCTGCTTTCGTCACAACTCAATTTCTTGACAGACATATTAGGTAGTTGGTGAATATTTAGAAATTAATTTGATTGAAAGTTATTGCAAGTTATTGCTGCCTATAAATATCTGACTGATTCCTGATTAGGCATACATGATAATGCATGTTCTCAAATATTTGAGTTAAAATATATGTTAACAAATTGAATCCCATGGAACAAATACAAGTTTTTTAAAATTCCAAAAATTTAACAGTTAGACGCTTATATGATTTTTTTTAAATTTAAAAACTGTTATTTCAACATTGACTGTATTAATTAAGCCATGAAAATGTCGCCTGCATCAGCTAACAGGATTCTCTGTCTAGCGGCTAATAATACCTCTCTTTGATATCAAGCTGGACATTATGGCTTACATACTAATTTCCTTCTATTCATATTAGTATTGGCAATGATGTTTAATCCATAGATTACCGCTGAAAACCTCTGTGATTAGTTGAATGAAGGCATCCATGGGTTTCATATTATGCACATTTATAGCTGTATTTATCAGAATTCAGAATAAAAGCAGTCAGTCTTGTAACAAATACACGGCTATATTTATCGGGTCATGAACAGATCATCTGTCAATTGGCCCAGACAATGTTCTGTGATCAATAACACGTTGCGCAATGAATAACACAGCGTGACACTTAGTTAGAGTGAGGTCAAAAATAGGCCACTTCACTCTTCAACCCTTGAAAAACCAGTGTTTCAATTCACCTTTCCAGTGTATCCATCTATCATCTGACATCATAATCAGATAAGAGGCTTGCAGGGTGACGTCATAATCATTACATCATAAATGATTCTATTTGGCCCATCTTTAACTCTTAATAGTCCGACACGCTGTCTCTAATATTTAATAAACATGCTGTTGAATATTTTGAAACTAATTTGACTGGACACTTATGGCAGCAACAGCGCCCAGTCAAATTAGTTCCAAAATATTCAATAGCTTACCTGTATCATTTTTCTAGAAATTGATAGTCAGGGAGTTCAGAGCTCGATCGATGCCAACACGAGTGAGATGTGGGTGGAGCTTAGATAGAGATTGGCGGGGCATAGTTAAAAATGGAAAGGTCCATTGAAAGACAACAACACAGGAAAGCTGTCAAATTTTTTGAAATTAATTCGACTGGAACCTGTTGCTACCATATAGGCAACAATTCCCCAAAAAATTAGTTTCAAAATATTCAACAGAATATTGATTAGATCAAATAAAATTTGTCATTCCTGGGCTGTAATTTCAAAATATTAAACAGTTTGACACGGGTTTTCAATCTACACTATAATTATCAAGATGTTATTATGTCCTGGTCCAGGCCACCTACCTACAAAAATGTCTTCCAATATTGGGTTATAGGGCAATGTAGAACAAATTGATAAATTGCATCTTTATGCACTATATAGAGAAGCTCAAATGAGGTCCCATTTAATTTCACAATTATCAACTCAGAGTTGATAAAATTCTAACTTTGCTCGACCTTTAGCGAGTGAAAAGTGATAATGATTGATGAGGTTGATAATAGTGATATTAAATGGGGCCAAGTTTGAGTCTCTTTATGATATAACCTGAAATTTAGACAACTAGCACATTGGATGTCTTACGCCAAAGAAAATAGTACTTGTAATTTGGACTACTAGAAAAAATTGCACTAATTAAAGTTTATTTATTTACATATCTAACAATATACATTGACAAAAATATCTTATAAACTATGGGACGTCTCAAGCGTCATTGCAATGCAAATTTCTACCCAAGGCCACCTTCACACCAGCTCCAGGTGCTGATGCGCAACTAAATAGCTTTAGAAAGGCAATAAAATACCAATTTGCCAAACATATCCATCATAGAAACCCTATTGGCAACTTCAAAGAAACTAAAAGACATTGTTAGCAAAAAGGCGGATAAAGGCCAGGCCACTGTAATTCAAAACACAGTTGATTACATCGCCGAAGCCCTTAGACAGCTTTCTGATAACAAATTCTATTTAGAATGATCAGAGAATCAACTAGTCAACGATGGTGAGATCACAGCAGAAATAGCAAAAGGTCTAACTCATAAACAGCCAAAAACATCCCAGTTTTATTTACTACCAAAAATACACAAATTCAAGAATGGAGAACTAGACTTTCCTGGTAGACCAATCATTAGTGGTAATGGATGCCCCACAGAACTCAATAGCAGTTTTGTCGACGAAAACATTAAAACACATGTGAAAAAAATTACGTCATACGTAAAAGAGATTACTGACTTCATAAGACTAGTAGAAAACTATGACACAATCAATGCCCACACTCTTCTTATCACTATGGATGTCACGTCTCTTTACACCAACATCCCAAACCAAGAAGGTGTACAGGCAACAGGGGAAATTCTTATGCTGCAACAGCCTACCAGGACCTCTATCAGTCAGAGGACTGTTAAGCATTTTAAAATTAGTTTTAGAAATGAACAACTTTGAATTTTATGGTAAATACTATCTGCAGGTAGGAGGAACCGCTACGGGCAGCAACAAAGCATGCACATACACATGCATCTTCTTAGGCGAATTGGAAACCAGATTGCTCAAAAGATGCCTCATCAAAACCGGCCCTGTTCCTAAGACACATTGATGACATTTTCATGATCTGAAAACATGGAGAAGGAGCCCTGTATGAAGTCATAACATACATGTACTCATCAAATAAAAGTATTAAATTCACAGCCGATTCCTCCTACACTTAAGTGTCAATGTCTTGGACACCACCATATCAAGAGGAGAGAACAACAAAATCATGTTCTCCTTATACACAAAACCCACAGACACACAGGGGTATCTCCACTAGTCGTCCCCACACTCGGCTTGGTGCAAAAATGCAAACCCATATGGACAGTGTCTACGTTTACGAAGATTCTGCACAACGGACTCCGAATATCAAAAACACAGCAATGAGATGATCACGCATTACAAATGGAGAGGTTAACCGTCTAATTTCCTAGACGAAGCACAAGCTAAAGAAAAATAAGGATAAACCTCTGCAAAGACCAATTCGAATTACAGAATTCCACAAAAGCAGTGAATTCATCAAAAAAACTAATTCTGAAGAACTGGCACATTCTTGAAACTAGTCAAAGATGCAGACTAGCATTCCAAAAGAAACCAATGTTTGGATTCAGGCGGAATAAAATAAACAAGGACCGCATCATTAAAGGTCGCCTAGAAGACCCTAACCATTCCAAATCTATGCATAGGAACCTATTCGCACCTTGCCCAAAAGGCAAATGTGATTTCTGCCAAGTAATGGACCAAAGCAAGCGCTTCAAAAGTCACCACACAAAGTTCTGAGCCAAAATAGTTGGTAATTGCCAAACAGGGAACGTGATATACATGATCAAATGCAAACGCTGTAAAAAACAATATGTGGGAGAAACGAAAATAACGTTCAAGATCAGAATACAAGAATACTTACGTTTAATCACCAACTTCTACAAACACATACGCTATGACGCCAGTGTCAGGACACTTCACATCAGAAGGCCATTCTAAGAGCGATGTACAATTTAGAATCATACAAGTCTTAACATCAGATCCAGATGATGAAGTCTCCACAGTCTGGAAACAGGTAAAAGAAAGCCACTGGATACACCAGCTCAACAGTATGGCACCCTTTGGCATCAATATGGTGGGGTAAGAATGTCACCAAAATGTCTCCCCCTTTAAGTATTTATTAAAGCAAAATCCAAGATGGCCACCAGATAAATTAGGCGATCTGCTTCTTTTGAACAAATTTGGATGCTTACTGTCCTATACAATTGACATCAGCCAAGTGATTCCTTAGAAGACATTTGAAATTTCATATTACTTTAGTATTGGTGTTTATGGTGGGAAATAGATCCAAGATAAGCGGCCAAACCATTTATACAACAGTTTCGAAGGTGGACAATTTGAATTCGACATACCCAAAAACATATATAAAAGCAATTTCTGCTTCAAAATTCATAAAATAAAATAATAAAATCCAAACACGCTACATTTTACTTGGATGATGGCAGCTATGATTTTTACATATTGAGCAAACTTTAATGAACCTTAGTCCCTAATCATATCTCCCAAAGTTCAGCCCGATCCATTCAGCGGTTCTGGAGTAGTCATCCAAGATGGCTGCTGAAACCTTTGGCCAATAAAATTCTGTTGAACAATCTTGGGTCACCTCTTGCACTAGCTGATGTTTCATGAGTTTTGAATCGATCCCCCAAGCGCTTTCCGAGAAGATTTTTAGACATTTCTAAAAATTGGCCAAAATCCATAATTGTCATTGGCCAAATTGGCCGATCGGCTTCCGTTCAACGAACTTGGACCTCTGTTCCCTACAGCTCCTTCTTGCCAATTATAACTGAAATTGACTCAGTGGTTCATAAGAAGTTGTTTACTGGAAAAATTGACAGAGGACGGACGGACAAATAGGCATAAGTTCACGTGAAATTTCAGGCCAGGTGAGCTAACAACCACGAAAATACTTATTTTTAACCAGGTTCATATTGTTAACGCTTTAAGGGTTAAGTTTTGTCACGAAAATCAAAATATTTGCTTACTGAATGTCCATTTGCAGCGCCTCGGGACCATTTTTGAAAATTTACCACTGGAATGACTGGCTCAGTTATCGAGCCAGGCATTCCAGTTGAAAACTTTCAAAAATAGTTCTCCCTTGGCCTGCAAATGGACATTCCAAGACCACTGCAGAGGCCGGCTTGACCATTAAAAGGTTAATATGGAATGTCAAGCTAAAAGTCTTTGCTTTTACGATATCATGATGTAACTCTCTAGGACATTATCGTGCATGCTGAACCCTTTGGTCTGGGGCTCCATTATAGAAAACAGCGCCATTCCTTCTTTCATGATACAGAAAATTTGTATTATCATACAAGAGAAACCATCTTTATTCCCTTAATGCAAATGTCAGCAAAACAAAGTCACTACATTTTCAGTGGAGTCTGATGAGCTGACGCCTGCCTTGATCCTCAAACAGACCTCGTATATATATCAGATCATCCAGACTAATAAAAAGATGTGCTTAGGAATTTGTTGAGTCAACGACGATCAGGGCTCGGCATCTTCAGTTCTTGCTCTTTTCTTTTGACAGCTTTCTGTCAAAGACTGCAATATTAACTTCCAACGCGTTCAAGAATATTCAGGAGCATATAATGAGACTAGAATCACTGCACGCTCTCCAGTTCATCTCGCTTCTTCTGCATCATCAGAGTGACTGATCGAGAGACTTAGAATCACTGACCTGGAGTATCAAATCCAATTCTTCATGCTGCAAACACATTCCTCATACTACCATAGCTGTCGATCCTCTACTCTCCACACTGTGTCTTAATATTTACATCAACATTGGAGGAATCCGGTTACTCAGTCAGTCATATCACGTCATAATCAGCTACATCATATGTCGGCTGGCATCATAATCAATTACGTCATGAATAACACGATTTACTCCATCATAAATGCTTAATAGTCTGTCAAGTTGTACAAATTATATGTCTTGCATGGCTATTTAATAAATATTCTGTTGGTTATTTTGAAACTAATAAGACTGTGCGCTGTTGCTGCTAGAGGCAGCAACAGCACCCTGTCAAATTAGTTTCAAAATAATCCACAGCTTACCTGTATAGTTTTCTGGAAATTGAGATTGAGGGAGTGCATGGATCGATCGATCCCAACACATACAAAGCATGGGTGGAGCATAGCTAGAGACGGACGGGGCATAGCTAAAACTGGATTCCTCCATTACCTATATCCGACTATGTCATCAACAGCAGGGTCGATAATGAAAGTAAGTGTGGAAGCACTGTACACCATCTAGCAAAACTCCTATACAGCTTCCTGGCCAAATGAGACATAATCAGCTACCAGTATGCATTGCAACGGATGGATCCATGCTGTCACTCAAGCATTAGATATCATAATCGAATATGTCACATGTTAGCTGATGTCGCAATCAAAATGGTGTAGCTATGTCATGAAAATCAGTCTATTACAAACCCCTGTTGAACTACCCTAGTCAAACCATGGTCAACCATGGGTGCTAAATGCCATTATGATGAAAACATGGTCAACCATGTTCGGTATGATACAAACAAATTTGCTCACGGTCACAGGCTCACTATGGTCCGAACATGGTCGACCACGGTCAGACATCTTTGACCATGGTCGTTCATGGTTTGACCATGGCCAAACCTAATAGGTTTGACCATGTTTAACCATAGTCGACCATGGTCAGCCTATAGTTCGAATATGGTGAGACCATGGTTTGGAACAGTATATTTAATATGCAAATATGTATTTAGTGGCAGCAGAGCATGCTTTATGTCCACATGCCATTAAGTCGATAATCCAAGTCCACTTTTGTAAAAAAAGTGAACGTGTGCCTGACTGATTCTACAACATTGTAAGCACAGGTCATGAGCTACAGTAATTATAGTCATGAAAATATATAATAATGATCAAGATTTCTCCATATGAAAGCCTATGAAAATGTTGCATTGGTTGACCTAAATTGGCATGGTCGATGCATATTATCAGTCAGTGCCATGGCCAAAACCGAGTCGCCCATGGTCAACTTTCATCACCGTCAGATTTTGACAATTTTCCAGGTTGACCATGGTCGACCACGGTGGACCATGATACCATTTTCAATAATTTGCAGGGGAATTTGTTCAAATTTTATGTTTATGATGAATTTACAATTTAATACATATTCTGTTGAATAGTTTGTAATTAATTTGACTGGGAGCTGTTGCTATCATAAGCAGCTGTGCAACATCCTCCATCCAAATCAGTTTCAAAATATTCAACAGCTTACCAGCATAGTATTCTGGAAATTGAGATTCAGGGAGTGCAGCGATTGATTGATCCCAACTTGGGCAGTGTGGGTGGAGCTTAGCTATAGATGGGTAGGGCATAGCTAAAACTGGATTCCTGCATTAAACTGTCAATAAGCTTGCTAAAAATATTGTGTCCGAATTGCAGAAATTGATTATTATTCAGGATTCAAACACATTGCACAAAAAAATTCAATGAATTCCATCATTTCTAGGACCAGACTTACGCAATTGCAGGACCGTAACCCTTTAACTCTCAAAATGTTTTCAGGAAAAATTTTAATTTTCTCATAAAAAATATCCATTTGCAGAACAAGAGAAGACTATTTTTGAAAAAGTATCACTGGAATGACTGGCTCGGTTACCTAAAACATCCACTAATTGTGAGTGTCGGTTAAAAACTCTTCAAGATCTGGATCGGACAAGAAAATTTTGACAAATTTTAGCTTTTCAAGGGAGATAACTCTGGTGAATATGGGCGGAATTTGCTGAAATGAAATTATAACACTTCGTCTATCCCTAACACATTTGCTGGGGAAAAATTGTGAGTATAGGTTCAAAACTCTTCGAGATCTGGCCCGGACAGGAAAATTTTGACAAATTTTAGCTTTTGAAGGGAGATAACTCGGGCGAATATATGCAGATTTTGCCGAAACAAAATCATGACACTTCGTCCATCCCTAACATATCTGCTAAAAAAAATTGTGAGTGTAGGTTCAAAACTCTTCGAGATATGGCTCGGACAAGAAGATTTTGACAAATTTTAGCTTTTCAAGGGTGATAACTCTGGTGAATATGGGCGGATTTTGCCGAAACGAAATCATGACACTTCGTCCATCCCTAACATATCTGCTAAAAAAATTGTGAGTGTAGGTTCAAAACTCTTCGAGATATGGCTCGGACAAGAAGATTTTGACAAATTGTAGCTTTTCAAGGGAGATAACTCTGGCAAATACGGGCGGATTTTGCTGAAATGAAATCAAAACACTTCGTCCATCCATAACACATGCTGAAAAAAAATTTGTGAGTGTAGGTTCAAAACTCTTCAAAATATGGCCAGGATGAGAAAATTTTGACAAATTTTTGCTTTTCAGGGGAGATAACTCGGGCAAATAAGAGCAGATTTTGTTGAAACGAAATCATGACCCTTCGTCTATCCCTAACACATCTGCCGAAAAAAATTTTTTAGTGTAGGTTCCATACTCTTAGAGATCTTGTCCGGACAAGAAATCAGACGAACGGATGGACAGACGGATGACGAATGCCATCACATAATACGACCCCGCTTTGCCCCGCTTTGCGTATAAAAACAGATCAGTGAAACACAGGAGCGAACGAGAAAATATTTCATAATCAACAGCTTCCTGTGCGCATAGCAAATTAGTGTGCAGCGTTTATACCACAAAAAGAATGACAACTTCTTTACAAAGCATGACATATTATTATTATTATTATTATTATTTTATTACTGTACGTGTGTATCAAAATTGAGATACCAAATTTACACAAAAAGAGCTAATATCATATTTATGCAAACAATAACCATAATTGTCAACATGAATGCAATAATATCTAACTTTATGACTAATTTTGATGCAAAACAAACTATTCAAACCGTATTATTAAGACATTTGGCAATATAATTGTGGTATTGGCAATAATTATTTATTACAATTTTATCGATCATGCCTCTAGTAAGGTGATTTAACACATGGAACATGTACTATAGAGAGAATATTGCAATAATATAAAGAACTATAATGAATGTTTATCAAATGAATAGCAAATGGATTTTGCAAAGGATGGCAAAGATAAGGCCACTTAAAAATGATTGCGTGGTTCCAATTACATCACCATCTGAACTATGGTTGGTAGGTAGGGAAATTTATAATAATATATAATCTTTTTATGTTGATAAAATATAGGATAGGTTAGTATCAATCATCAGGTTTTATTTTTAGGAAATTTATTGAGAAATAAACAGTTGAATAGTTTGGTAGATAAATATTATCTTGCGAACGGGACATGCTGTTGTTGTTTACATTATACAGATACATGTAACATAGCTTGGTGCCAAATTTGGGCATTGGGAAAAAAATTCTGCTTTTGGCATTTTTAAAATTTAGGGTTAACAGTAGGGTATGTCATGTTAATTTTTTTATTTTTTGCTAAAAACTTTAGGGTAGCTGGAATAAGCTAGGGTAGGTAGGGAAAACTAGAACCACAATATGTTTTAGTAAGCCTAAAATGTTAAGTTAATATATGCCATGTCTGAACAGTTATTTAGAATTTTAGTGACGCACTGTATCAGCCCCACCCTCAACGAAATGGAGGAATCCTGTTTGCCAGTTAACCCTTAGAACTCTGATGTCAAAATTTTAAATTTGAAAATTAAATTAAAAGATAATCTGGTGTTCGTTTTTAAACAAATTTGGTGGAAGATGGTGCTGTCATTTTTTTTTAATGTACACCAGTTTCTTTGCTACTCGCACTGTAAAAAGATAGAATGTTGACATCAGAGTGGTAAGGGTTAATCATTTGACGTCGTAATAAACTACATGACATGTAGGATGATGTCATAATCAATTACATCATGAATGACGCGATATAGTCCGTCACAATGCTTTATGTCTGTCAAGTTGTACAAATTGTATGTCTTGGCTAGTTAATAAACATTATGTTGAATAAAAAAAATATATATTACTTACCTCTCCAGGATGTAGAAATTGTTTGAGTGTAGCTTTCGTGACCATCTTGGTCACTTCTTCAGCCCTGACGGATGGTCGCTGGCAACGTCACTCTGGTCAGTTCTTGTGGAGTCACATGACAACATTGACTGGTAGACTGCTGGTATACGGTAGCCCTCATCTCGGTTTATGGCTTGTTGGTGTTTGGTAGATTTCGATGGCCGCTTTTACTTTCCATTTAAACAAGTTGGTCTCGATGTTGATGACCAAGGCACTGCTGGCGGCTATGACATGGCCAGTGGTTTCTGTGTGTTCTGCCACAGCTGAGTTGGAATAGATTTTGAGATGTTCTTTGACTCTGGTGCTGAGAGGCCTTTTGGTTTCGCCTATCTATGTCCCTTCACATTGGTCACATTCGCTCTTGTAGATGACTCCAGAGCGTTCATCTGTGGTCAGTTTATCTTTGGGTCTTACTAATAGTGATCGTAAGGTATTAACGGGCTTGTGGGAAGTTTTGATGTTGTGTTGTCTGAAGAGTCTGCCTACGTGTTCAGATAGGCATTGGATGTACGGAAGTCCGACCAGTGGAAGTTATACCATTGGATAGGAGTGATTTCTGGATGTGATGATGTTCTTCCTTTTTGTCTGATGTTTCTGTGATGATGGAGTCTGCGCAGTGAAAAAGATTTGTGATGACTGACCTTGTGTGTTCCAAATGGTGGTTACAGTGAAAATTTAGATATTGGTGTGCGTGTGCGTGCGCGTGCGCGCGTGTGTGCGTGTGAGTGTGCATGTGAGTGTGCATGTGAGTGTGCGTGTGTGCGTGCGTGCGTGCATGCGCGCGTGTTTTCTGTAAGATATGTTCTTTTACTCTGGTGTCGAGAGGCCTTTTGCTTCGCCTATATACGTCCCCTCACCATGGTCACATTTGATCTTGTAGATGACTCCAGAGCATTCATCTGTGGTCAATTTATCTTTGGGTCTTTATAATTGTGATTTTAAAGTTCTCATCTATTCATAAAAGATATAAATCCTAGCTTCACTTAGGACTATTGGTTACTTTATGGATACTTTAACTAACTTGGACCGTAGCCACCATTTTAGATCAATATTTGCTGGCACAATTATTTCAGACTCTATTGTCTTCACCCGTGAGCAATTGTTCGTATAAAACCATTCTCGTAATGCTGATGCCGGTCATTCTTTTGCTGGCTTCTAAGATGAGCACATAGTAAGACATAGCATAGTACAATACTAGTTCTATATTTCCTATGGTGCAAATAAAAAAATATCTATAACAAGTTTACTGAACAGCTTTCCATCAAATTGTTGACAAAATAATCAGCTGATAATACAATTGTCACTTGGCAAAGCTTTGATAACAATTTGGCTGAAAATCGTTGATGAAAAAATTATCAATTAAATTGTTCTCAAAATAATCAGCAGGGCAGTCAAAGTTGCAAGACCTGCTGAAGATAATTTCAAGCAAATTTATTGACAGTAATTTCTTACTCAGGCAGCAACAGTGCTGTCAAATTTTTCTGAGAATTATTAGCGGGCTTTCTTTTTTGTTAGCTAACAAATGCATACACAATGCACAATAAGCCTATATGATATGTGCGAAGATTCTGTTCATTTCATTGTCAATCAGGTCAGCATATTATTCTATTCACAGTAGGCATGTCAGAGGCGATTGATCGTGCACCTGCTGGTGGACTGCTGGGTCTCTGTGAACATATTTCACTCTGAAATACACATACGATATAGGCCTAACTAGTTGTGTATGCACTTGCTCGCAAACAAAACAGGAAGTCCGTTGAATATTCTATGAATTTGACAACCCTGTTGCTGCCATAGTTAGAAATGATTGTCAATAAAATTACGCGAAATATCTTCAGAAAGGCCTGCAACGCTGACTACACTGCTGATTATTTTGAGAACAATTTGATGGAAAGTTGTTGCTGCTATAGGCAGCAACAGTTTTCAGTAAACTTGTTATAGATATATTTCTGCTTCCTAAGATTACAGGTAACCAGATATCCAAGTTTAGTTGCAATAGGCTTAACCAATCCTGAAATATAAGCCGAGAAGTTTTGCTAAACGCAAAAACTTAATGTTGAAAAAGCAGAGTTCTGTATCAAGGTCAGTGACCTTGACCTTTGACCTTGTGACTCCAATATCATCATGCTGCTTCCAAAGATTATAGATAACTATGTAGCCAGGTTTAGTTGCAATAGGCTTAACCAATCCTGAAATATAAGCCGAGAAGTTTTGCTAAATGCAAAAACTTAATGTTGAAATATCAGTTCTGTATTAAGGTCACAGTGACATTGACCTTTGACTTTGTGACCCCAACATCATCATTCTGCTTCCTAACAATATCGGTAACCATGTATCCAAGTTCAGTTGTAATAGACTTAACCAATCCTGAAATATAAGCCGAGAAGTTTTGACTCCATAACATTGAACGCATGATGCCTGCATCAGAGTGCTGCTTCCTTTCGATGTATATCTCCACGTATCCAAGTTTGGTTCCAATTGGATCAGGCATTGCTGAGATATAAGACAATAACTGTTGTTTAACGTGAAAACGTAACGTAAAATATTAACAAAGATTATACCGTGACCTTTGACCCCATAACCTAGAGCGCATGATGCCTGTATCAGCGTGCTGCCTCCTTTCGATGTATATCTCCATGTATCCAAGTTTGATTCCAATTGGATCAGGCATTGCTGAGATATAAGACAATAACTTTTGTTTAACGCAAAAACTTAACGTAAAATATTAACAAAGGTTATACTGTGACCATATATCCTGACGGAACCCCATAACCTTGATGTCATGACCGCTTTATCAGTGGATTGCTTCTATTCAATGTATATCACCATGTACCCAAGTTTGGTTCCAATTGGATCAGGCATTGCTGAGATATAAGACAATAATAACGTTTGTTTAACGCAAAAACTTAACGTAAAATATTAACAATGGTTATACTGTGACCATATATCCTGACAGAACCCCATAACCTTGATGTCATGACCGCTTTATCAGTGGACTGCTTCCATTCAATGTATATCACCATGTACCCAAGTTTGGTTCCAATTGGATCAGGCATTGCCGAGATATAAGGCAATAACTTTTGTTTAATGCAAAAACCTAATGTAAAATAATAACAAAGATTATACCGTGACCTTTAACCCCTATAACCTTGACCTCATGATGTCTGCATCAGCATGCTGCTTCCGCTAAATGTAAATCACCATGTAACCAAGATTGGTTCCAATTGGATGAGGCATTTTTTAGATATAAGGCAATAACTTTTGTTTAATGCAAAAACTTAACCTAAAATATTAACAAAGATTATACCGTGACCTTTGATACCATAAACTTGACCTTGTGATGCCTGCATCAGCATGCTGCTTCTTTTCGATGTATATCACTATGTACCCAAGTTTGGTGCCAATTTGATCAGGCATTGTTGAGATATAAGGCAATAACTTTTGTTTAACGCAAAAACTTAACGTAAAATATTAACAAAGATTATACTGTGACCTTTGACCCTATAACCTTGACATCATGACTGCTTTATCAGCGTGCTGCTTCTTTTCGATTTATAGCTCCATGTACCCAAGTTTGGTTCCAATTGGATCAGGCATTGCTGAGATATAAGGCAATAACTTTTGTTTAATGCAAAAACTTAACGTAAAATATTAACAAAGATTATACCGTGACCTTTGACCCCCATAACCTTGACGTCATGACCGCTTTATCAGTGGGCTGCTTCCATTCAATGTATATCACCATGTACCCAAGTTTGGTTCCAATTGGATAAGGCATTGTTGAGATATAAGGCAATAACTTTTGTTTAATGCAAAAACGTAACGTAAAATATTAACAAAGATTATACCGTGACCTTTGACCCCCATAACCTTGACCGCATGATATCTACATAAGCATGCTGCTTCCTTTTGATGTATATCACCATGTACCCAAGTTTGGTTCCAATTGGATCAGCCATTGCTGAGATATAAGGCAATAACTTTTGTTTAATGCAAAAACTTAACGTAAAATATTAACAAAGATTATACTGTGACCTTTGACCCCATAACCGTGACCGCATGATGTCTGCATCAGCATGCTGCTTATGTTAAATGTAAATCACCATGTACCCAAGTTGGTTCCAATTGGATAAGGCATTGTTGAGATATAAGGCAATAACTTTTGTTTAATGCAAAAACTTAACGTAAAATATTAACAAAGATTATACCATGACCTTTGACCCCCATAACCTTGACGTCATGACCGCTTTATCAGTGGGCTGCTTCCATTCAATGTATATCACCATGTACCCAAGTTTGGTTCCAATTGGATAAGGCATTGTTGAGATATAAGGCAATAACATTTGTTTAATGCACAAACGTAACGTAAAATATTAACAAAGATTATACCGTGACCTTTGACCCCCATAACCGTGACCGCATGATGTCTGCATCAGCATGCTGCTTCCTTTTTATGTATATCACCATGTACCCAAGTTTGGTTCCAATTGGATCAGGCATTGCTGAGATATAAACTTAACTTAAAAGTTTACGCCGGCACCTTTGCCGCCGCTGCCGGAAAAGTGATACCTATGTCTTGATCCTGCTTTGCAGGCAAGACAAAAACTTAGCAGAGATTGGACGGTGTCAGATAAGCTTGACCGTTGACCTCATAAATTCAATCGGATGAGTCATTTTTGACAGTCAGACAGGCAGGCGGGCAGATGGACAGATGGATCGACAGAGACAGATAGAGACAGACCCAATCGCTTTATTGATAAAATTCTAATTTTCACCAATAATAATAGTAGATGATGCATTCAGA
Source organism: Chaetoderma sp. LZ-2023a (assembly GCA_034401795.1). NCBI lineage: Eukaryota > Metazoa > Mollusca > Caudofoveata > Chaetodermatida > Chaetodermatidae > Chaetoderma > Chaetoderma sp. LZ-2023a. The sequence continues at coordinate 82,780,654 of CM067367.1, forward strand.
GAATTTGACTATTATATATTCCCCTGTACCAGTATAGTACAGTATTGCGGTTGGATCAGCTTAAAATATCAGAAATTTCTTGAATTTTCTGATGTACTGACATTGACTGATATATTAATTTCTAGCCCGTTAACTATATAGTGAAGATTAAAAGATACAGCTGAACCACAATCCCAATCAAGTCTCATTACATGCCATTGAGGTACATATTTTGATGTGAATCGATGAAGGTATTATAAAGTTATGCTCCACTAACAAATCTGGACCAATGGATGAACACAGTAATGTGTGGTCGCACAGATAATTATGCACTACAATAGATGCTTAAATAGAAACTTGATCAGAGAAAAGCGACAAATAAAAGCCAATGCGCGCGACAATGAGCTGATTAAACATTTCCGGAGGGAATTTGTCAATTTCTATACAACATGGGGGATGTCTGTTCCAATATATTGAAACTATTAACCCTCAAACTTGTTTAACCATTTTACTGATGAATTCCCCATATCACATTTTCATAGCAACCATACAGGAAAAACTGTTGAATATTTTGAAATTAATTTGACTGGAAATTGTTATTAATTTCAAAATATTCAACACAATAAGTTTTATATCGTAAAGAATTTAATTTTTCAGGGATAAGTCGGCGAGAGAGTTAAGAAAACTGAAGTTTTCTCATAGAAAACCTCCATGTGAAGACCAAAAGGAGTTTATTTTTGGAAATTGACAACTAGAATGACTGGCTCGATTATCGAGACAGTCATCCAAGTGATAATTTTTCAAAAATAGTCTTCTCTTCAGGTCTGCAAATTTCTCAAGACCACTGCTGAAGCGGGTTTTTTTAGCCGATTTGAGTGTTACCCCTTTGACACTCATATCTGCCAAAAATTGCTTCTGCAGTAGTCTTCATAAATGTCCATTTGCAGACCAAGAATAACATTTTTTGAAAATTTACCACTGGCATGACTGACTCGGTTATCGAGCCAGTCATTCCCGTGGTAAATTTTCAAAAATTGTCTTCTCTTGGTCTGCAAATGGACATTTTCTATGAGAATTTTCTTGAACAAATTCGAGGGTTAAAGAGTTAAAATTGAGTCAGAAGGATATTGCAATTAGGTGGCAATTACATAAAAAACATTCTGAATATTGTGCCACAGCATTGTGTAAATTGGGAACATTATCTCTGCAGTCAATACATGCGCTGTATTATATTGATTTCCAGGATATATGTAACTAGAAGCAGCGAATGCTTAATTTAGGAGTCAACTAAGGTGTTACAACCTTGTCATCATGTAATATCCTGTTCATAATAATGGCATCAGCTACATGGAATGTAACTGAAAGCCATGATTACTTTCTGGGGAAATTTGTAAAAGATTTTACCCCCAGAGAAGACTATTTTTGAAAATTTATCACAGGAATGCTTAGCTCATTAGTGCAGTGGTAAAGGTTTTACTACATTGGATGGTCAATCGCAAATCCACACGTTTACAGCCTTTGATATTTTGACCACCACCACTACGCCATCACAACCAATCCAAATATAAATGTCCTTTTGTACATCCGCAAATCATATGGGTAACTCACATATGAAATTTGGTTGAACACAGGCACACACATTTAATTGAATTCTGTCCAATGGTTTTTGGAGCTCGTGCGCGCATGCACACGCTCGCATGCACGCACACACAATTTTTCCATCCTAGACCTGCACAAATTGCATATCCCATTTTTTCATTCGCACAACAGTTACACAAATATTTTAGTGCATCCCTTTTTTGGGTTATGCGGTTATCTTTACTTTGTACATAAATATATGTAAAAAGGTTGTGCAAGCCCAAATAAATGGGTTAGCTAAAATAAATTTGCATACGCCAATTGGATATGGGTGGCACACATTTTCAATTTGTGCAGGCCTGCATCCGTCCATGTGGATGGACACATCCATGTGGATGAACAGAGGTAGGTAGGGAGGGAGCGAGGGATGGACGGATGCACGGTCAGGCACACACACTCAAAGACACGCACACAAGCCCGTATGTACACGCTCATAATCAACACTTTTCCTCGAAAAACACACATGAAGCAAAATTATTTACTTTCTCTACCAAACTTGAAAACTAATTGGAGATTATTATATTACCGCAGCAAATTGTTATAATTGTATGTATGTATGTATGTAATATTGTAAACGCACCGGCTCAGAATTTTCAAAATTGAAAAAAATTGAAAATATTTTTGCTTATTTTATCACCTGAGATTGTCAATTTTGTTTAATAGATGCCATATGGCCTGATTAGTATACAATGATAAATCATTGATTGATGTTTTGAACACTTATTTGAGTTTCGCTTTTACCAAGATGTCGCGTAGATTAGGATTTTTCTTAAATGCAATTACTGGACGCTTGTTGAATGGTTGTTTTAAATTGTCCTGTAATTTGTGATACTCATCCTTTAGGATTTTCGCAATTTCAACATTTTTCCGATTGTATGTGAGAGTAAATGGGATAATCTCACGTTGATCCGAGAGGCATGGGTCCGAATTTATGCCCCTTGGCCATTGTGTTTCGAGTTCTTTAATCCAAAACGATTCTCTTAGTGATCTTTGTTTATCAGTTTCCTCTGTTGTGTCTGAAAGAGGTAGCTGTTCGATGGGCATAATTTCAAAGTCACGGGTGACTAAATGATCAGGAAGAATAAAATGTTCAGCCACATGTGTGTCTTCCTCTAGTCTAATATCTGAAAGGTGTCTGGTTGCTCGGCATCTTAGTCGATTTTTTGTTTCGCCAACATACTGCTTTTGACACAATTTGCATGAAATTAAGTAAATGACATTTTCAGAATCGCAATCTAATTTCGACTGAATTTGAAATTTGCTTTTGTTTTGAAAGCTCGTGAATGTACTCTGGGAAGGAAGAAATTTATCCAATTTACACCTTTTCTTTTCACATTTCCGAGATTCTCCTTCACCAATAATCGGACGATTATGACAAATTTTGGTAGGCCGAGAATTTCTTGCATTATCTGGAATGATTTCCAAATTATGCAAAGTTTCAGACTTTATTTTGCGCAGGAACCGAGAAGAGTACCCTCTCGGTTTGAGGGCTTTGAATAAGGTCGAACATGATGATTCAAAGTTTTCTTATCACTCGAATTTCTATGAAAACGGATTATTTGTGATTTTACAAGTCCCTTGAAAGTATGCGGAGGATGGAATGATTTCTTGTGTAGTAGTTGATGCGAGTCGGTTGGCTTAAAATAAACTTTGTAGTCTAAGTAACCAGTTGTTTCATACTTTATACCTTTGTATAAAGTTACATCTAGGAAATCTACGGACAGCTCATTGATTTGAGCTTTTAGTTTGATATTCGGATCATGATTATTCAGAATGGCCAGAAATTCGGTAAATGCTTCCTTACTATGTTGCCAGATCATGAAAATATCATCGAGGTACCTGCAGTAAATGAGCGGCTGATTTGGACAGTTTTCGAGTGCTTCCTTTTCCCACTCTGCCATGTAAAGGTTAGCGAAACCTGGGCTGAAACGCTTACCCATTGCGCAGCCACAAATTTGTTGAAAAATTTCACCAGCAAATTCAAAGTCATTGCCCTTCAGACTAAGCTCTAATAGAGCTATTACTTCTCTGTCGGGCCTGTTGGTGTCAGGATAGTCGGCAAATGCTCTACGAATTGAATTTAGACCCTTTTCGATGTCAATGTTTGTGTACATAGCATCGACGTCCATCGTAATTAAGAATGAATTTGGAGGGACCGAGATCTTAGAGACCTGGGCTAGGAAGTCTTCAGTGTTTTTCAGATAGCTAAAATGTCTATTTGCAATTGGCTGAATTGGTAGTCGATAAATTCACTAATCCTATATGATTCCGAACCACAATCTGAAATGATGGGTCGCCCTGGTGGTGTCATAGGGTCGGTCCACAAGTCAACAGACTTACGGATTTTAGGAAGAAGATAAAATGTACGTGGTTTCGAATCATCTTTTGCGCACAGGTATTTATATCGCTTTTCAGTTGGAGAATTTTGTTGAATTTGCTACAGTTATTTTGCCAAAGTGGTTCATTTAGTTTTTGGTAATGCTTCGGATTACTAAGCTGTCTATGCGCTTCTTTGATGTAGTGGTCTTTATCCATTATTACAGTAGCCGATCCTTTATCCGCAGGTTTGATGACAATTTCACTTTTTCTAGATAAACCTAATAGGGCCTGGCGTTGCTCATAAGATAAATTTTGCTGATCGTCTGGAAATGTAGTATTTTCAATACGTTCAGAGTAAAGATTTATACTTTCACCGATTGCTGGGTCAACACATTTTAAGTTTGGAGCCCAGCCAGTTTTTTCAATGAATAGTGGAATATTACTATTGGAGTTTTGAAAAAAATCAGCTAATTTCACACGGTGACCAAATTCAGCAGTTTCAGTAAAGCCATTATCTAAATCTGCATCCAAACCTGCTTTATGTTTTGGTGTTGGGACAAAAGTCAAGCCAAAATTAAGCAGTGACTGTTCTGCTTCGCCTAATGCGGAGCCGGTTAAGTTTACAATATTACTACCCAGTCCCATTTCAGGGTGGTTGGTACCTTGACCCGAGTTTAGTTTAAATTAAGGGCCACAAGCCAGTTATTATACATGTCATTTGCTGTCCTCTCAGTCCAATGAATATTGTCATGACCCACTTCGAATTCTGTCGAAGCAAGACTGGGTATGACAATAACCCTGGACTCAGGGGATTTGGCCTTGCTTGACGCGGCAGTCCGATTAATTGCATCGAGTGCCTGCTTTCGCTGAGGTGTCGAGGTTGCGGAGAAATTTAGTTCAGTGAAGTAGATCCTAGACTTGGGAAATTTCTTTCGTACCATACTGAATAATAACCTAAGTCGATACTCGGAGGCTGAGATCAGATTATTATGTATGTATGTATGTATGTATGTATGTATGTATGTATGTATGCATTTATATAGTGCCAAATTCCGGACTAAACTGCTCAAAGGTACTTAACAATACTAACTAGTTACAGAAGTGCTCTTTTATACAAATGTGTTTTCAATAATGACTTAAACTGTTAAATTTTGTGAGAATTACGGATATGGGGTGGAAGACTGTTCCAAAGCTTAGGGTTGGCTTTAGAGAAAGCATGTTGACCAACCATTAGATTGGCATGATTGGAGCATGACTCCACACATAAGTTGCTCACTAGATCGAGGGGACCTAGGTGCTATCTTCCGCTCGATCAGTGATGCTAGATTGGGTGGAGCCAGACCATTTAAACACTTATATACCAAAAGCGCAATTTCGTAATTAATGCACTCTCTAAATGGTAACCAATGAAGATTTTTTAGGACAGGTGTTATATGATCATACGGCTTGGTTCCTGTAAGTTACTGGCTGCAATATTCTGGGTCTTCTGTAAACGTTGTAACTGTTCTGATGTAATACCCGCTAGCAAAGAATTGCCATAATCCAGTCTTGTTGTTATAGTCGAATGTATGAGAGTCTGAATTGCACTGTTGTCAAGCATCTTTCTTATTTCATTGATGTTCCTTAAGTTGAAATAGAGTGACTGACAGAGCTATGTTACTGGCTTTTCCATTGACAAAATTATGCCGATGTTTCGTGCGTTAGTGCTAAATGGATTGTTTTCTTCGTCACCGATCTGAAGCTGTTCAATATCCACCTTTGGTCTAAGATGAAGGATGTAATTAGAATAATTTCTGTCTTTTTATCATTTAGCTGTAACTGGTTGTTAAGCATCCACAGCTTAATCTCGTGAATGCTATATTCTAAAATGTCACGAGCATTAATTTCATTATTGGAATAATAATACTTGATAAGAGCTGTAACACAAGCTCATCATACTTGTATTTATAATATATCATCATTGCGCATCATGAATTTAATTAAATTGATAATCTGTTCATGGCTCTAATGATATCACATAAGTTGTATAATGTTACAATTGCAAAAGCGGCTGTGACATTTTACAATATACGCTTTCAACCATTTGTCAAAATATCAATTTTCATGCCAATTAGAAGATTTTTTTCTTAATTTATCATTTGACATGCTAAGATGAATCAATAGTGATAAAATTTCAAAATAAGATCTCTTAATCTGCAAACCCTTACAGAAATTTAAGCATGCGATAAGCGAACGATGTTAGCTCGCAGGGTTAGTTCACGTAAGCTATCCATAAGCACCGCGTTAGCTTGTGCAAGCACACGATAAGCTCATATTTGAAACATCGCGAGGTTGCACAAGCTTGCACAAACATAACATTCATAACGGCCAAAACCAGCCTCTGCTATGGTCTTGTCGAATGTCCATCGACAGGCGAAGGGAATACATTTTTTGAAAATTTACCACTGGAATGTTCCTGGCTCGATAACCCAGCCAGTCATTCATTTTAGTGACACATTTTTAAAAATTGTGTTCTTGGCCTGTAAATGTACATTCAATCAGCAGATGTTTACATTTTCTTGACCAAATATGACCAATAAATGGTTAACCAGAGATTGTTAACATACTACATGCATGTATTAATAGAAGGCCAGAGTGGTCACTGCATTACTATAGAGTATAGAGCTTAATAAGTCGTACCAAAACTGGCATCTGTCAATAAATTGCAGCAAATTAACATGCTACATAATACCTCCCAAGAGAGCTATTTCCATTTTAAGGTGACTAGTGCTAAGCATTCTATATAGCAGTTATATCAGACTTTTCAAAATAGTAAATTATGTATCCATAACCCATACATGTAACTCATGCATATACTAATAGTCAACACACTGGATTTCTTCAGACAAAGACTTAAATTTCCCACCAATTTTTGCAGGTCATGGCCAGGCCAACTCAACTCAGAGTTATATTACCTAGAACCAGTGTTATTGCTTTTCTTTATATACCTGTGTGAAATAAATTTCAAGTTAACATGGATTAGCTTGGATCTTCTTGAATATCCAAGCTAGTGGAAAATTATTCACCCCATACCAGCTTGGATTACCTTGAATTAGCTTGGACTTTATGTAGTGGCTTGAACTTCTTGAAAATCTCCCCTCTCAGAATTCAAGCTAGCTGGGATTTTCTAGGACTTTGAATATCATCATGAAAAAGTGCAAGCTTCTTGGATTTGCTTGGACTTTTCTGATTTGACAGAATTCAAGCTAGCTTGGATTTTCTAGGACTTTGTTTTGTCAGACATAAAAGAATTCAAGCTACTTTGATATCCTTGAATTTGTAGACTCACTTACGCTACCTTGGATTATCTTGAAATAGCTTGCACTAAGGCAAGAGAACAGGTTCTGTATAGTCATGACTAGAGGTGACCTTGACCTGGTAAATTGGTGGGAAATTTAAAAAGTCTGTAAAAAAGCAAACAGTACATTCATTGCACAGCTATGGATATATAGAATATGATAGTGTGGAAACACTGACAGTACTGTTAGATAGAATGCTTAGCATCAGTAACCTTAAATGGAAACAGAACTGTATTTTGAGGTATGTATTCTATTGATTTCCAGAGATTTATTCAGAATTACCAGTTTTGGTATAGCTTTTTCAGTTCTATGTAGTTAATGCTGTGATGATGCCTTTCTAAATAATATGGCACATTAACAATCTATGTCTATAAGAATAACAGACAAATCAGTAAGAAACTCATACATTGCTAATGTCTGGCTGAAATTGTATTTGTTATTGAATAACTCAACTCCCATGAAGGTGATTTTGGTTTTTAAGCATACATATTTATATATAATCTCTGTGTGGCAGCATTTATGTGTACATGCATACATTTTATGTTAATGGCTAACCTATATCAAAAGCTAGGATTAGCTGGGATTTTCTTGAAGTTCTAGATAGCTGGGACTTTCTGGAATAAAATCCAAGCTAAGTGGGATTTTCTTGAACGTTCAAGCAGGCTTGGATTTTCTTGAACATTCAAGCTAGCTTGGATTTTCTTGAATGTTCAAGCTAGCTGGAATATTCTTGGATTTTAAGTGGCCAATAACAGGCAAGCTAGCTTGGATTATCTTGAATGTTAAAGTTAGCTCGGATTTTCTTGAATGTTCAAGCTACCTGGAATTTTCTTGGATTTTACTTTAACTAGGCCTTTCTTGAATTATCTTGAATTTTATGTGGCCAATACCAGCAAGCTAATCCAAGCTTTTCCAAGTTATTAAAAGCTGGGATTAGCTGGTTTTTTCAATCTTCACAGAACTTGGATATTCATGAATATCCAAGCTTTTTTTGGCCTGGGTAGTAATTAATCATAGCATTTGTAGAATACTACCTTATATATTGGTAACAATAGTCATAATATGCTTTCAGTCAAATTGTGCATGGCTTTTCAGTATTTACACTCTCGCTCTTCATCACTGCACCTTTTGTCACATAGCAGTGATGACAACAATATCGCTTGTATCATTATTTTATTACTTTTAAAATATTGTAGAATGTAACATTTTGATTAATTTTAACATAGCTATATTTTGGCGAAACCTCTCAGTACTGAAACCGTACAGTACTAAACAAAAGCAATGCAAATTGGAAAGCAAGTGACAGGTATCAAAGTGAAGATTCAAAATAATCACTTAGTCTATATCTCCTATTACAAGCCTAGGCATGTATTAGAATAGTGATGCAGAAATTTCACCAGCAGTCTGTCTGAGAAAATGGGTAGGCTTATATTAGGGATTTCCCAAAAATATTGTTTAGTCAACCCCGAATGTTTAAAATCCTCATCAGCCTTACTGACAGCTCAAAGTTTAATTTGAACTTGAGCATGTTTAATTGCCTTTATTCATCCAAGCACAGACCTTTCCGTGATTAGAGTTAAAATCAGACAATATATTGCCAGTCCATTACCAGATCTGACAACAGCATGACATCAGGCTGGTTACAGTATGACTACACACTGACAATAGTTTGACAACAGGTTTTTCGCAAGGTAAATCTTGATGTAACAAGTTTGCTTGAAATTGGTCAAGTGGTTAATGAGGAGTAGGCTTTTAACTGATTTCCAGAAATTTTCGCAAAATCCATGATGGCCACCGGAAATATTGAGCAATCAAAATTCTCGTTAGAAGTCTTGAAGCTTACCAGCATAGAATTAGTCCACCCAAGTTTCGCTGAAGTCGGGCCATTTAAATTGAAGTAGTGTTTTAAATGATTTCTGGAAAGTTTTCGGAAAATCCGAGCTGGCCACCAGAAAGATTGAGCAATCAAAATTCTGAATAGATATTCTGGAGCCTACCAACATAGGATCCTTCCAGCCAAATTTGGTTGAAATCGGTTAAAGCATAAATGAGGAGATGCGAATTGACGGACAGACAATGGACAGACGCCATGGGATAAGCGCACTTGGCCCTTCGGGCAAGGTCTGCTAATAAATGATGGAATATTTATTGATGTCAATACTTGGAAAAAGTTTACCAGAACAAGATGCTGAGTTTGGGGAGGGGGGGGGGGGGAGTGTAGTATTGTATTAGTCAGTTTTCCCGTTTTTAAAGTGTTAAGAAAGTCTAGGGGTTAACATTGTTGAGTTTGGTGTAAGCTTCTATTAATGTATAAGTGTTTAATAGGAGGAGTGCATGTGATAAATAGAATATCACACCCATTGCCAATAGGCCTTTCCAGTTTTTGCCAAGCCCGGCCCACCGCTAGCTAAGCTCCACCCACACCTCACTCGTGTTGGATTAATCGATCCATGAACTCCCCGACTATCAATTTCCAGAAAACTATACAGCTAAGCTGTTAAATACTTTCAAACTAATTTGACTGGGTGCTGTTGCTGCCTATGACAGGAACAGTGCCCGGTCAAATTAGTTTCAAAATATTCAACAGAATTTTTATTAAATAGCAAAGGTATACAATTTGTACAACAACGCAAGTTCGTCTTCAAATATGTGTTCGAGACGTACTTATCTACGTCATTCATGACATCATTGATTATGATGTCATTATACACGTCACGTAGTTAATTATGACATCATATGCTGGATGGATAGAGTGGAAAGGTTTATTTGTATCAAATTTATCAGACTCATTTAGCTCGTTCCAAATGAGATATTACTAAACATGTGTGATAAATTTTATACAAAATGTCAACTCTTGTGAGATCCTCTATACATCATAACATGCAACCAATGGAGGAATCCAGTTTTAGCTATGCCCTGCCCCTCTCTAGCTAGAGCTCCACCCACGCTTTGCCCATGTTGGCATCAATCCATCCCTGCACTCTTTGAATCTCGGTTTCCAGAAAACTACACAGGAAAGCTGTTGAATATTTAGAAACTAATCTAACTTGGTGCTAGACAGCAACAGCACCACCCCACCACCACCATACACCCCCCACCCCCCAGTCGACTTAGTTTCAAAATAGTCAACAGCATACCTATTAAATAGCAAAGCCATACAATCTGTACAAGCTGACAGACTATTAAGCATTTCAAATGGACTAAATTGAATCATTCATGATGTAATTGATTATAACGTTCCCCTCCACATCACATCTAGTTGATTATGACATCATATGATTGATGCATAAACTGGATTCCTCCATTCTATTCCACATACAATAGGCAGCCTTTTATATATGCTAATTAGTCCATCCCACTTTATAGCCTTCAGCACAATGAGTAGAAATTGATTTCTAACAAAGATAGAACTATAACATTTAACTATTTAACTTTTTCAACCACTGATCCATGAAAAACAGGGTTGGCAGCAATTTCCCGGTACAGGAAATACCGGTAAATATCGTCCCAGGAAACACTCCAAAAAGCAGGAAATACTGGGAAATACTCCAATACTCATTAGAAATGGTTAATTTTAAACTAAATATCTTATTTATATTAATCAGAGGGTGTAATATAGAGGCCTATATATAATACAGGTTGACATATGAGATCAAATAGGCAATATAGGCACATCACAGACCTTTTCAACTCTACATAGCAGATACAAAACCTACTATTTATTGCACAAACAATGTTAGTGAAATTTTAGAAAGCATTTTCAGCAGAGGCTGCAACAACAACTTCCAGTAAAATTGTTTCATAATATTAAGAACCGTTTATGTCATGAATGCTTTAGTTAAACTGATAGACAATGCATTAGCATGCTGTACATATATTTTGTGCCATACAATACAAATCCATTATACTGCCTTGAATTCCCAGCCTATCTTAACTTAACTTATCATATACTACCCTTATAGGCAAAATGCCTGTAGATAGATGGCGACTACATTATGCTTATTGCTTAGTTAATTTGTTTCGAGGAAAAGGAAAGATAATGATTGTGTACTGGCTCTTGCGAGTATAAAAAAAATCTGACCAACTACTTCATTTGGTAAGCTATTCCATTATAACTATTCGTAATTCGGTTTGCAAGAGTTATATTGAAATATAAAGAATATTGATTTAAAATAGAGATCTAAGCTTAATTTAACAAACTGCTGGTACACATACACATATCTACAAATTGCTTATTTAGTTAGCCTCAGATTTCTATGTAAATCAATGCTCTGAGCTAGGCTGTCTACAGCACTCAGCTCATACACAGGAGTGATATTGTTCCACAATGGAAAGCCAGCAAGGTGTCTATTTGGGGATTAACTGATTGAGATGGCAACACATTTCATTCTGTTATATACGATTATATACTAATATTATGTTGTACTATTTAGTATTTATATTATTACAGGCTACAATATGACTGATTAAAACACAGATTTTCACATTATTTTCAACATATTCTATAGATTTCAGGTTTAAATAGTACTTAATTTTAACATTTCTGCAACTTCAGAATGAACTGTATTCAGTCATCATATCACTAACTTAGATACAATGACATCCCAGAGAATGAATTAGTTATTTAACCTTTTAACACTCAAATTTGTTCAAGCAAATTTCAATTATCTCATAGAAAATATCAGTTATCAAGCCAGTCACTACCAGTGGTAAATTGTAAAAAATAGTCTTCTCTTGGTCTGCAAATGGACTACTACAGAAGTAATTTTTCAATGACTTGAGTGCTAAAGGGTTAAGCAAGTACACAGCAATAAGTAAAGACCTCAGAAGTAAGTTTACATTCAGTCTTCTCGGATGGGACTTTAAACTGAGGTCCCGTCATACAGTGCCCATCACTGTGTGAACGTGAGCTAGGGTTAGGTAAGCAAGAAATTTCGGCATAGTCAAAGTAAACCGGATGCTGAATGGATCCCTCCTCGGATGGAACCACGCAACATACGGATTACAAAACCAAAACCAAATTGCTAGAATTAGAATCTTTCGGAATTTTCGAGGGGACTATGGAGGGATGTAACCCGGATGACTGATCGAGTTCGTCCTCGGACGGACAGTCACCATACGGGCTACCTAACCAATCAAAATCAAACAAGTGCGCGCTGGTGCCTGCTCGGATGATGGCCAGAAGACCAAATGGGTCCCAGGACCCGAAAGACCCCACACCCCAACCTCCCCACTCCCCCCAAAGGGGCCGGGAGGTCTCTGACCTAAAGCCCCCCCCCCCCCCTTGGGTGCATCAGGTCATAAGACCGTACGCATCTCCCCCGACCCAACACCTACCCCATCCCTTACCCACCCCTGTTAGGTCCAGGTTAGGCCATCCCCATTACACACGCCCAAGCATGAGGAGCAACAAAAAAAAGCCATGGAAAAGAACAGCAACATGAGACAAAATCGAGAGACAACGATCAACACACACACACACACAGAGAGAGACACAAGCTAATGCACAAACCGACGTCACAAGAATTCACAAGAATTCAACAGAAACCATAAAGGCCAGGCATGAGTCTAGACCCTAGCATTCGGAACTAGCATATAAACGCCTCAAATATTACAACACACACACACACACGTAAGTTTACATTGCATGTTCTGACTGTAGTCAAAGCATTTAATTATTGGATAGGTAATTGTATAGATCTACTGAACTCCATGCAAATCTATAGATGGCGATTTACTGTCAAATATCCAGTCATACCTCATATTTCATTGGATGTTCAGTTTTGTCTGTGTGTAGTGCTGCTTTAGCAGTTAGAAGACAATGTTCCTTATGCATAGGTTTGCAACCTACCGTATTTCCCTTAATTGAAGACGAGGCTTCTATTAGGACAAGAGGTGTTCAATTTCCAAACCAACATCTCTGAGAAAGTGGGTGGGCTTATATTAGAGTTTTCCCAAAAAAGTTTTCTAAAACTGATACCACGGAAATTCAATGCATTTGCTCCCGTAAAAATTCCCACCGCCTATGCATATGTTTAATGTATACCTCAAAACATCACCGGGGAAGTGAAATTATTTGATTTGAGCGCATAAATATTGCGTATCCTTTAATAAAGGTCATTTATTACATCAAAATTAATCCACAATTTTGATAAAATGGCATCGCAAAAAAATACAAATCACGTGATTCGCCTCCAATTGAAGAGTTTATTTTAGAGCGAGTACTCGGATACAAATATTCTGGAATCGGGGACTCGGAACTCGGGAATTTCTATATATTATCATTACGTGATAGGAACTGAGTATCATACCGGTCTGAATAACGGGTACCCATTTGATAAATTCCCATTAGCGTATAATATCTCACGAGAACATGCCGCCTCTCATTGCAAGAGCCGCTGGCTCGCCAACTTAAGAAGCCGGCTATATTGTCGTTCGTTTATAATTGATTTTGGGTCATTTAATGTTGATTGGCATTACAAATTTTAGGCGCAATACTGCTTGTTTGGTACATAAATTTGGTCTTAAAAAACAGCTTCTGTAGTAGTGGTCGTGGGAAATGTTCATTTGACGACTAAGGCCGTGTTCTCACTAGAGACTTAATCAGGAACAACGCCATACCTCAGTATGGCGTTATTTCTGATTAAGTTTCTAGTAAGAACACGGCCTTAGAAGAGAATCTTTTAAAGTTTACCACTGGAATGATTGGCTCCATTATCGACCCTGAATAGTCAGTATCCATCTATTAATCTGACGTCATATGATGTTATAATCAGCTAAGTGGTGTGGCCCATCTTTAACTATTAATAGTCCGACACGTACAAATTGTATGCATTTTATGTCTCTACTATTTAATAAACAAGCTGTTGAATAGCAATAGCACCCAGTCAAATTAGTTTCAAAATATTCAACAGCTTACATGTATAGTTTTCTGGAAGTTGATAGTCGGAGAGTTCAGAGATCGATCGATCCCAACACGCATGTGGTGTGGGTGGAGCTTAGCTAGATGGGTGGGGCTTAGCTAAAAATAGAATGGGCCATTAGCCAAACAAGCATTGTGAAAATTAAAATCTGGTCAATAAAAAGAAGAATTTGATAAATCAATGGCTAATGATTAAAATCATATTGTACATAGATTTCTAAAATTAATTACGAGCAATTATTCATGAAGAACTTGTATTATATATTTTATTTTATTTTAATCAATTAATAACCATTTCAGTCATGAAATTCAAAGTGTTAAAAGCACCTATCTAGATATTAACTAGTAAATATTTTGAAACCAATTTGCTGCATTAGTTGTAACAGCTTCCAGGCAAACTAGTTTCAAACTATTCACCAGGATCCTGGCTCTTATCTGTAGTGATCGGTTGAAAGGTTTAGCGTACTGGCCCTAACCGACGTAAACATCGTAAAACCATGACTAAAACAACTAAGATTTGGCTAACAATAGCTATAGATAGCTAATAAATTGGCTAAACCTTTGCAAAAGCCATTTCTGCTCCTCAGTCTTAACCCTTTAAACAACGAATTTGTTCAAGAAAATTTCAATTTTCTCACATAAAACGTCCATTTGCAAAACAAGAGAAGACTATTTTTTTTTAATTTACCACTGGAATGACTGGTTCAGTTATTGAGCCAGTCATTCCAGGGTAAATTTTCAAAAGTAGTCTTCTCTTGGTCTGCAAATGGGCATTTCTCAAGACCACTAGTTTGCAGAAGCCGTTTTTGGCTGATATAAGTGTTAAATGGTTAAAGATGGTGGCAATGTCATGTTTAATATCTGAAACACAATCACCTACAATCACCTGTCAAGTTGAAGGTCAGACACAGCCAAAGGCAACCCATACAATGTAGCAAATTAAAAGCAGGAAATGTTGAAATATATATATATATATACATGTATATAACCTTATTACAGCGTCGCCGGAAGCATGGATTCAAAATTCAGAGCTACTTAATTGCAATGTAATGTTATCAGTATTCTGATCAGAAAATGTGTTCCCCTTGCAGCTGATTTTAACCGAGAATAATTGAATAATAACATCAATTCTTACTTTTGCTAATATGTGACTTAAGATAAAGTTTGGATAACATTCTTATCAAAAACCTATTTTCAAAGACCAGAACTAGAACAAATATTGGTGAAAATTAACAGCGCATATGGACATGATATCTGGCTTAGCTATGTTCAGGAAAATTAAAATGTCCACCTACAAATAGAGTTAGCAACGTACTTTGCATGGTATTGTATTTCTATGACCCAAGGATTATTCATTTCAAATTTGGTTGCACTTGACCAAGTTGTTCATGAGAAAGTGCTTAACGGTACAAGTATGAACATGTGTACAGACAGACAGACAGACAGGCAGGCAGGCAAGCAAGCAAGCAAGCAAGCAAGCAAGCAAGCAAGCAAGCAAGCAAGCAAGCAAGCAAGCAAGCAAGCAAGCAAGCAAGCAAGCAAGCAGGCAGGCAGGCAGGCAGGCAGGCAGGCAGGCAGGCAGGCAGGCCAACTGAGCGGCCGAGCATCAGACAGACAGACAGACAAACAGGCAAGCAGGCAGGCAAACAAACAGACATGGAGGCAGGCAGACAGATGGATGGAAAGACGAACGAACTGATGGATGGACAGATGACTAGACAAACAGACGGACAATAATAAATATTTAGACAAGCCAAGAAGAACTGCTTCTCAACAGCAGTCATCTTGAGGAATGTACATTTGCAGGCCATGAAGACCGGTTTTTTATAATCTACCCGTGGAATTCCTGGCTCGATGGGGGGAGCCAGTCATTCCAGTGAAAGGTTTTCAAAAATATTATTCTCTTGTCTTGCAAATGAACATTCAGTAAGTAAATGTTTTGATTTTCTTGACCAATTTTGATGATTAGGTTTACAAGCGGAAACACCTGGCACCAAAACCAGCGACTATAACATACCCAGCTGGCCATGAAACATTAAATCCCAATTGTCAACAGGTGGCATATTACAAGTGACATATGACTCCATTATAAAACCCCTATAACATGTCTCTTGTGGCTTAACAATGTAACAACAATACAACTCACCATCTATCTTATGTAATCAGGAAATCGGTCAATGAAATGCGCAAGTCAATACAACACTAGTCTTATAATGTCAAGCTTAGGAAGATTATTACATGAATTATGTCTTCTGTTTGGAGGCTTCTCTCACAATAATGCATTCTGGGTAAAAGATGCTTATGATTTGTTTTAAACCATTAACTCTTGAAATTCTGGGTCTCAATTTCAAGACAGCCATGCAGCAAAGCTTTTGAATATTTTGAAACTAATTTGACTGGAGCCTCTAGCTGCCTTAAGCCGCTATAGGGATCAAGAAGTCAGCTAAGGCCGTGTTCTCACCGGAGAGTTAATCAGGAATAATGACGTACCTAAGCATTGCGCTATGCCGGTTAAATCTCCAGTGAGAACACAGCCTTAGTTTCAAATTATTCAACAGAATACGCCATGCATCATAAAGAATGTGTCATTTCAGGTTTGTACGGGTTAACCATCCCCACTCTGGTGTCAACATTCTATCTTTTACTGTGACTATAGCAAAGAAACTGGTGTACATTTTGCAACATCTTCAAACCAAATTTGTTGAAAAATGAACACCAGTTCATCTTTTAAGTTAGTTTGAAAATTGAAAATTTTGACATCCGCGGGATAAGGGTTAAGGGGTAAGAATATTCAATAAGAGCCTGTGAAATAAGCTTGCGGAGAGTCATTCAGATTTACAATCAAAGCTGCACCCCATCCCCATATCAGCAAGCATTTTGCAGGATGTAATACCAAAATTCCATGTTTTGTCCGTTCACCCCAAAATCAGTCATGCGTGACTGATGTAAAAATAGTGTGGCCACAAAATTTGCGGAACATAGGTACCAAAATTCCGAGGTTTCTGCCAACCAAAATCAGTCATGCATGAATGATGGAAAAACTTTTAACATTAACCCTTTAATGGTCATACCGGGCAAAACCGGCCTCTGCTATGGTCTTATGGAATGCCCATTTACTGGCCAAAAGAATACAATTTTTGAAAATTTACCACTGGAATGACTGGCTCGATAATCGAGCCAGTCATTCCAGTGGTAAATTTTCAAAAATAGTCTTATGTTGGCCCATAACTGGCCATTCACTAAGAAAATATTTAAAATTTATTGACCAAATTTGACCATTAAAGGGTTAAGCGCCTCTTTGGGTGGTGTACAATTATCCTGTCATGTGTCATCCAATTCTCTATCAAACATGTCAAACAGTACAAGCTGTAGCAACAAGATTTTCGGGATGTACATATGTAAGTAGAACCGCGTGAACAGGAAGATGCCACCGGCTCAACAAGACTGGCTAACTAGATGATGATGTATGTTTGGGAACAAAATTTAATTCCCTGCCAGGATATAATAACTATTTTGAGGCCAGAAAAGGCATGGCCTATGACGACAATGACACACGATAATCTACAGCTGTGCGTGGCAAAACATCCGCAGCTGTGACTAGATAATGTCACGCTATCCCTCAGTAATGACAGACAATAGTCGGGTGGCTAATCAAATACAGATGGACTCACGGTTAATAAGACTTACATATGGATGGAGAGACAGAAAAATTAATAGGTTCTATCTACCAACCAGGCCAATGTCACTAACTGTCCCCAAATAGAACACAAACTTTCAAATGAAAATCAACAGGCAAACAGGAATAGGCTTCTTTATGAAGACCCATGGGAAATCTATTAAATGAAGTTTCATCAATGTACAGTACAGCTTAGAAACAATTTAAAACGTTTAAAAAGCAAAATAAAACACTTGCATATTTTTTAAATAATTGAATTGGAAGACATTGCTGCCTACGGCTGCAATGTCTTCCAATCCAATTATGTCCAAAATACTCTTAGATCGTGATCAAAATTGGACTAACTAACATGTTTCTGTTTTTATATTGGAAACAGTGTAACTTATTTATGAGCTGTACTGTACTCCAGTAAAAACTACGTTATTGAATAAAAGTATGAATGCACACTTGAATAGTCAGCAAATGTAGTGATCTGATACAGCACTCAAACATATGACGTCATAATCAATAATGTCTCATATAGGCTGACGTCACAATCATAATGGCATATCATAGCTCTATCATGAAGCTCAAAAACTCTGTCAAGTGAATTGATTTCTATGTCTTTGATCAATTTACCAAATTTGTTGCTGCCGTAACAGCCCCCAGTCGAATTGGTTTCAAAATATTGCCTGTATAGTTACATTGAAATTGGGATTATGGGAATTCAGTGTTTATAAATCAATCACAGGCGCAAAAAACGTGGGCAGACTTAGCTAGAAATTGGCAGAGCCTAGCTAGAAATAGGCGGAGCATGGGCCAGAAATGGGTGGGGCATAACTAGAAATAGATCTGTTTATTAGAGTTGTTGTGTATTTATACGCCTTCAACTCTTTGAAACCTGAATTCCAAGAATCTCAATTTCACGTTAACTATAAGAGTAAGCTGTTGAATATTTCGTAAATAATTGGACAGGAACATGATGTTGCTGACATAGCAACAGCTTCGAGTCAAATTACTTTCAAAATTTTCTACAGAATACTTCTTGGCGTTCTTGCGAAATAGAGAATTTCTCATTGCTGGTCTGTATAAGTTAATTATCCCTTTAGCTGTCTTAATGCTGGGTTTTTTGCAGACAACATATTTCAGAGGTTATATCTCTAAACCTGCTGAATATTTTGAGAACAATTTGAGTGAAAGTTGTTGGTGGCTTAGCCACCAACAACTTTCATTCAAATTATTTTCAAAATATTCAGCAATTCAAGAATTCTTGCTCATTGAAATTATTGTCTGGTGGCTTGCAGTAGCGAGACGGTTAATAATCAAGCAGACCCCAACCAGCCTTTGCAGTGGTCTTTCATTTGCAGTCCAATTTCAAGACAACCCTATATGCAAGCTGATGAATATTTGGAAACTAATTTAACTGGACCCTATGGGAGCAACAGCGAACTGAGTTTTTCAAATTTTGTCTTTCGGGTTCAAATGGTTAAAGCAGTAAATCTAGTTTAAGTAAGTGTCTAGACAAAAAGAAAACATAAGCAAGAGGGTCTTGTATGACAATTCTCATGGAATGAATAATTTATTGCATTACTCAGGCATGATGTGACTGTTTTATTAGCTGTGAATACGTGAATATCATGTTACATCGCAGGACCTGGCTATGTTTAATGGTGCTGAAACAATATGTCAAACTTAGAAGTTAGATGGCTGGCTTTCCAACATTCTATTAAATATAGTAAATGTAGCAGTGCCAGATGAAAAATAAAAGGAGAAACTCATCACATATGTCAGTCGCACGTTAATCCAGAATGTAAATCTCTTCTCAGTAACCCTATTTAAAGGCATTAAAATGCAAAGGGTTAATGTTTGCTATGCTCATGCTATAAGTGTGGTCATAACCCATTAAGGAGAACACCACAATCTAAAAGATTTTATCAGTAAATAGTATGTCAAAAATATCAGTTATGATTAAAGCATTTGTTGAGAGTTTTGCTTGGTAAACACTGAAATTCAGGAGTTTAATGTCAGGAGAATGGTTCTAATCTGGCTTACAAAAGCTTAGGTATGTGCTGCTGCTAGTGTATATGTTGCTCATCTGAGTAACAGATTGAAATAAATAAATTAGAGCAATAAGTAGCCAGTGACCTATAGGCAGATCCATGCCTAGGTGTGCAAACAACTGGTTTTCATGCTCCTGGCAATTACTATTTCTAACCATTTCATCCTCAAGGCCGGTGAAAGGATTAACTGAGGCAAATATGTTTTTTATACCAGAGCCCCGCTTTCACCTGAATGGGGAAGCCATTTGAACTCAGGGTAAAGCAGCCTAAAATCACGCCTTACCATAGAGATGCCTACAGGTATGACTGCAAACAGTCCAGGTGTCAAGGACATATTCTTTTCTTGATAAACAGAGATGCCTACAAGTGTGACTGTAAACAGTCCAGGTATCAAAAACATATTCTTTTCTTGATAAGGCCTTACCACAGCGATGCCTATGACTGCAAACAGTACAGGTATCAAGAAGGTATAACATTCTTTTCTAAAATCAAGGGCCTTTGCATGATGATGCCTATGACTGCAAACAGTACAGGTATCAAACACATCTCAATATTATCATTATGATCAACAATTTAAAGCTGAGCATTGGTATCAAGGACCATTGTGTGCAAATTGGATGTCAGATAGTTTTATCTTGCATTTATAATCAGGTTGTGTTTCTCTTGGCAAGTAAATATGAAATGCACTGGTCATTCTTCAGATTCAGATGACTGTTTATCTGTTATATTTATCAAAGACAAAAAGCAGGGTTGCATTTACACTTATGTAAATTTTGCCCTGCCTCGAGCAGTGGAATATCATCATTTCAAAATAGATACAATTGCATTAATTACTTTTCTAATTAGACCTAATTGTCTGCTGTTGAGCCTTTCTACCGCATATTTCATGCATATTTCTTAGTGCTTGTTTCAGTAAGATATCAAATATTGTTTGTTGAATGGAACAATGTATTTTTTCAATGTGTAGTTTTGCCAGATGGCTTATCATCGGTAGAATATATGTCTTTTATTACTAACACCGGTTATATGCTCATTTAAGATAAATGGAGCATATTGCACATTGATATATTGGTGACTGGTTTTGTGATGCACATTCATATGATTCATGGTGTGCCACTATGTATAACAATTAAAAGATGATGATGCATGTTTCATCTGTAATATACCAGTTCTCATCCCAACCTATGAGTTGAAACATTCAGTGTGCATGTCAGAAGAGCTGACATCTAAGTGAGAAGAATATTTTTCACAGTGCTACGAAAGTATTAAATTTGGAAACATAGAAATATGAAACTTACGGTGCTGAACGTATAATACTTATGGTTATGTTGGTTTTCAGTTGTAGAATAATTCACATTCCTTTAGACAAATTGGCTGATTGGCTTCGCATGAACAAACTTGAATCTCTACAACCTAAGTATGCTTCCAGCCAAATATAAGTGAAATCGACCTAGCAGTTCTAGAAGACATTTTAAATTCCCCATTGCTTTAGTATGGGAACTTTTGACAAGCAAATGATCCAAGACGGCCACCAAACCGTTTATCCGACAGTTTCGAAAATTGCAAATTTGAGATCAGAATACCAAAAAGCATATATAAAACCAATTTCAGTCTCAAAATCCATCAAATAAAAAAAAACATATGGCCACCACACATGCTGTATTTTGATTGGCCCACTACGCCCATGTTTATTGACGGATTAACTTTCCTTGAACAAAGTTTAATGGCCCTTAGTCCCTAATCACATCTGCCAAATTTCAGCCAAAAATCAAAATGGCCACCGGGCAAATTGGCCGATCGGCTTCGTTTGAATGAACTTGAATCCCTACACCCTAAGGATGCTTCCTGCCATATATAATTGAAATCGGCCCAGTAGTTATCGAGAAGACATTTTAAATTTCCCATTGCTTTAGTATGGGAGCTTTTGGCGGGAAAATGATCCAAGAATGGCGCCAAACCGTTTATCCGACAGTTTTGAAAATTGCAAATTTGAGATCAGAATACCAAAAAACAAATATAAAACCAATTTCAGCCTCAAAATCCATCAAATAAAAAAAACCAATATGGCCACCAAACATGCTGTATTTTGATTGGCCCACTGCGCCCATGTTTATTGACGGATTAACTTTTCTTGAACAAAGTTTAATGGCCCTTAGTCCCTAATCATATCTGCCAAATTTCAGCCTGATCCCTTCAGCAGTTCTGGAGTATAAGTCGTGTTCGCTAAAACTAGGTCAACCAAAATGCCCGCCGAACCATTTGACCAATCAAGTTCCCTTGAACAAACTTCGTTCAGCTCTTGCCCTATATCATATTTCATGGGGTTTGCTTCAATCCACCAAGCGGTTTCGGAGAAGAAGATTTTTAAAGACATTTCTAAAAATTGGCCAAAATTCAAGATGGCCACTGGCCAAACTGGCAGATCGGCTTCGTTTGAACGAACTTGAATCCCTACACCCTAAGGATGCTTCCTGCCATATATAATTTAAATCGGCCCAGTAGTTATCGAGAAGACATTTTAAATTTCCCATTGCTTTAGCATGGGAGCTTTTGGCGGGAAAATGATCCAAGATGGCCGCCAAACCGTTTACTCGACAGTTTTGATAACTGCAAATTTGTGGTCAGAATACCCAAATACATATATAAAACCAAATTCAGCCTCAAAATTCATCAAATAAAAAAATCCAATATGGCCGCCAAACATGCTGTAATTTGATTGGCCCACTGCGGCCATGTTTTTTGACGCATCAACTTCCCTTGAACAAACTTTAAAGGCCCTTAGTCCCTTATCATATCTGGCAAATTTTGGCACAATCCTTTCAGCGGTTCTGGAGAAGTGGTTTTCGCTAAAACAAAGTCAGCCAAAATGGCCACCAAGCAAATATGCCAATTAGTGTTACCATAGATGATGTGTTATGAGTATTGAATCAATTCCTCTTGCGGTTTCGGAGAAGATTTTTTAGTGTTTCTAAAAATTGGCCATTTTGGCAGGCGGCCATCTTGGATTTTGACCGATCCGCTTCATTTGAACAAACTTAGATCTCTATGCCCTATGAATGCTTCCTCACAAATATAATTGAAATCGGCCCAGTGGTTCTTGAGAAGTCGTTTAAAGAATTCCCCATTGCTTTACTATGGACCCATTGCTTTAATATGGGAGACTATGACGGGAAAACAAACCAAGATGGCAGGAAAACCGTTTATCCGACAGTCTCGAAAGTGGGATATTTGAACTGGCCACACTGATAAACATATATAAAGCAATTTTCGCCATCAAAATACATCAAATACAAAAAAGCCAATATGACCAAGAAATGCTAAATTTTGATTGGTTGATGGTGGCCATGTTTTTTAACGAACAAACTTCCCTTGAACAAACTTGAATGGACCTTGGTCCCTAAGCATATTTACCAAATTTCAGGTCTATCTATTCAGCGGTTCGGGAGAAGTCGTTTTCGCGAAAACTATGTCATCCAAGATGGCCACCAGGAAAATCGGCCAATCAGGTTGCTTTGAACAAACTTGGGTCTACAGTTGCAGTAGATGATGTGTTATGAGTTTTGAATCAATTCCTCCAGCGGTTTCGGAGAAGATTTTTTAAAGTGTTTCTAAAAATCGGCCATTTTGCCCGTCA
The DNA here is from genome assembly GCA_034401795.1 of Chaetoderma sp. LZ-2023a. NCBI lineage: Eukaryota > Metazoa > Mollusca > Caudofoveata > Chaetodermatida > Chaetodermatidae > Chaetoderma > Chaetoderma sp. LZ-2023a. The sequence goes on from CM067367.1 coordinate 82,804,199, forward strand.
GCCATCTTGGATTTTGGCTGATCGGCTTCGTTTGAACAAACTTGAATCTCTATGCCCTAGGGATGCTTCGTGCCAAATATAATTCAAATTGGCCCAGTGGTTCTTGAGAAGTCGTTTAAAGAAAAAGTTGATGGACGACAGACGACACACAGACGACAGACGGTCGCCATCGCATAAGCTCACTTGGCCATTCTGGCCAGGTGAGCTAAAAATGTGTGATTGTCAAATTCAGGTCATTCTGTTTTTACATGGTGGATTGATGTTATTTCAATAACAGCCAGACACACGGCTTGATCATGAAAAATGCTTATGATGTAACAACTGATGTGTCAACTGAAGGGGGAGGTAGTGTTTACTGACCTACTGACCTCGCACAGAAAAAGAAGACACATTCTTTAGGGGGTAGATGGAGAAATACCGCCAAGCAACATCATATTAATGTACTGGGCATTAAAACTCGATTGTTGTGTTTAGAGTCTTTAGTGTTGCTCGTGCACAGTTTGGGCTCTGAACATATATTTCTATAGTAGCGACATTAACTATATCTGTGTTAATCTCTTCCCTCACAATGTTGTAATGGGCCAGCTAGAGAAGTTTGGCTATGATTTAGAGACTGAAATTTATGAATTACAGTTGCTCATTCGACTGGTCAGATGAATTGTATAGCAAATAACAAAATCCAGAGTATTTGATGATGATTGCAAATTGAATATCAAGGCGTTGTATGTGTACTTCTCTAGTAGCTTTACAATGAAGTTTCGTGATTTGTTCGCTTCTAGGCTTATTTTCCACATTAAGCCACATGTTTCTTGATTACATGTACCTCAGGAGCTTATAATATTGATGCTTTTTATATTAGATCGGTTTGAAGTTATCCATAGTCGTTTACACTTTTTTGCCTCTACTGAGAGTTAATCTACAACAGTAGAATTGGATCAAGCAGCATAAACAGTAACATAGCATCAAGTTGGAAAATACATAAAACAGATTTTGCTATTTAATAAGACATTGTTTTTGAATTGGAAATCTTGGGGCATTCACACATAAGGACAGTGTGCATCTACTAAGCAAAATATTGTTAGTTAATAGCCTCTTATACAAAAGAGGTCATAGTTTGAGGTGTCATTTGGGAACTTTTCTTGTCCCACCCTAATTTGGGATTACTGTGCTGTGCACTCAATTTAGCTTGAAGACTGATCTCAGCAAGTCATGACACGTCTGTCATGTAACTCCGGCTTCCAGTGGTGATTGGCTAGAATTACAGTCAAACATCTAACTTCCACTTTCAGGTAAGTTCTCGTTTAGCCAATAAATTAGCTGTTTGATTGCTTGCAAGCCACCAGACAATAATTTCAATGGGCAATAACTCTGGACTTGCTGACTATTTTAAAAACAATTTGACTGAAAGTTGTTCGTGGTTAAGCGACCAACAATTTTCAGTCAAATTGTTTTCAAAATATTCAGCATCTCCGGAGTTAAACCCCATGGAAAATGTAGTCTGCAGAAATCATTAAGCAAACAGTTAATAAGCAAGAACGCAAAGCAGATATTGTTAAAATTCTACAAATAAGCGTTTTACATTTCAAGATAGATATCCTCTATAGATATGGATAATTATTGGATTTTGTATCTCTGCCCTTCCAATTTCAAGCTAAGCTCTGCCAACTATTTGCGGATGTTGGAATATATTTGAAACTTGCAAGCCGAAGCATCTAAATGTGGGGTGAGAGTGGAGATGTTTCTGTCCATTGAAGCGACAGCTACCAGTAAAGTTAGTTTCGAAATATTCAACAGAATGTTTTTTAATTGTCAAGGGAATTTTTACTCTGTGTGATATTTTGTACACTTTCATGACACTCTTCGCTTTTCACAATGGAGCTACGACATTTTTTATTGTGACGTCGGGTAACAGGTAAGTTGTGACATATTTGCAGATTATGACATCAGATGCTTGAGTGACAGATCGGAACACTCCATTCATAAAATTTATTTTGTACCAATCAGTCAACTATTAAATTGAATCAAAAATAATTTTCAAAGATGATTTTCTATGCCAACAAATATTGAGTCTGCTGATTGACATAGATTGACTATGTTTAACAGCTTGTATGTAAGACAGTCTGGCTTTCAGAAATGCGCGAGAAGACCTGAGTTTGACGTAATAATTAAACTTTCAAAAAAATCAGACAAGTTGAATTTCATTCAATGAGTCTAAACGCGCAGTCAATCAACAGTCATCCTTTAAGCCTTTAACCATTTAATGATGAAATTTGGTAAAGAAAATTTTAATATCTGCCTATTGAATGTCCATTTACAGGACAAGATAATATAACTTTTGAAAATTTATCACTAGAATGACTGTGTTAAATTTTCAAAAATTGTATTCTCTTGGCTTGTAAATGGACATTCCACAAGACAGACCATAACATATGCTGGTTTTGACCGGTATGACCATTACAGGGTTAATGGTCAGGTCTGCTGTGTACAATACAGCAAGGTTGCTTTGTACAATACAGCAAGGTTACTGTGTACAATACAGCAAGGTTGTTGTGTACAATACAGCAAGGTTGCTGTGTACAATACTTGTACAATACAGCAAGGTTGCTGTGTACAATACAGCAAGGTTGCTGTGTACAATACAGCAAGGTTGCTGTGTACAATACAGCAAGGCTGCTCTGTACAATACAGCAAGGTTGCTGTGTACAATACAGCAAGGCTGCTTTGTACAATACAGCAAGGTTGCTGTGTACAATATAGCAAGGTTGCTGTGTACAATATAGCAAGGTTGCTGTGTACAATACAGCAAGGTTGCTGTGTACATACAGCAAGGTTGTTGTGTACAATACAGCAAGGTTGCTGTGTACAATACAGCAAGGTTGCTGTGTACAATACAGCAAGGTTGCTGTGTACAATACAGCAAGGTTGTTGTGTACAATACAGCAAGGTTGTTGTGTACAATACAGCAAGGTTGCTGTGTACAATACAGCAAGGTTGCTGTGTACAATACAGCAAGGCTGCTTTGTACAATACAGCAAGGTTGCTGTGTACAATATAGCAAGGTTGCTGTGTACAATATAGCAAGGCTGCTGTGTACAATACAGCAAGGTTGCTGTGTACAATACAGCAAGGTTGCTGTGTACAATATAGCAAGGCTGCTGTGTACAATACAGCAAGGCTGCTGTGTACAATACAGCAAGGCTGCTGTGTACAATACTGCAAGGCTGCTGTGTACAATACTGCAAAGCTGCTGTGTACAATACAGCAAGGCTGCTGTGTACAATATGCTGTGTACAATACAGCAAGGCTGCTGTGTACAATATAGCAAGGCTGCTGTGTACATACAGCAAGGCTGCTTTGTACAATACAGCAAGGCTGCTGTGTACAATACAGCAAGGCTGCTGTGTACAATACTGCAAGGCTGCTGTGTACATACAGCAAGGCTGCTGTGTACATAAAGCAAGGCTGTAGAATATTTCGAAGATAATTCAATTGGAAGACATCGCTGCCTTAGGCAACAATGTCTTCCAATACAATTAAGTTCAAAATATTCAACAGTAGGGTTTATTTTATTTTGGAAACATTTAAGTTATTTCTGGCCTGTATTGTATCCATGTAAACTCTAACCAATATCCCATTCTAGCTAAAGTTATTTCTTAATTCAAGTTATTTCCAACTTTTAATCTACAAACTTTGTATCAATAGCACATTTCTTACTTTTATTGTAATTTTCTTTCAGATAAAATCAATACAAGAGGCCTTGAAATTATGGGGGGAAAAATGATTGGGTGGGTGAGTGAATGGATGGCGCTGGACAGATAGATGAACTGGCCCATATGGATGAACTGACAGATGGATGGACAGACATATGAATGGATTGGCAGGCAGACTGGCGGATGGATGGGCAGATGGATGGATGGAGCCAAATATTTATGATATACAATGTTGCAAATATTACAGTGAATATGATACAATCCAATTCAGATTCAAGCGATCACATATGTCAATCAAATTATTTTCAAACTATATAGCACGAGTAGATCAAACAATAATGATGAAAAAATTACAGGAATGAATGAGCTACATATACAGGTAACCATGTCAACCATGAAACATCTCCACTACAAGAGTGAAGATGATGAATGACAATGATAAGGATGATGATGACGATGGTGATGATGATGATGATGATGATGATGGTGAGGATGATGATGGTGAGGATGATGATGGTGATGGTGATGATGATGATGCTGAGGATATGAGGATGATGCTGAGGAGGAGGATGATGATGATGATGCTGAGGAGGATGATGATGATGATGATGATGATGATGATGATGAGGAGGAGGAGGAGGAGGAGGAGGAGGAGGAGGAGGAGGAGGAGGAGGAGGAGTATATTAGACATGTATTTAACTGTCTGGCAGCTGAATTTCTGCTGACAACATTTTCCATATGCTGAATATATTGAAAACAATTTGACTGAAAGTTGTTGGTGGCTAAGTCACCAGCAACTTTCAGTCAAATTGTTTTCAAAATATTCAACCGGTCCAGAGTTATTGCCCATGGAAATTCTTGTCTGGTGGCTTGCAGCAGTCAGAGAGTTACATTATAGATTAGGTTACAATGCTTAGAATGGTATTTAGTCTTCCATCCAAATTCTGTAAATGTATCAGGTAAGAAGAAAAATCAGACATAGCCGAAACTTACAGCTTTGTCTTAATAAATTTTCTTTTTGAATTTTTTTCTGGATCAAAGTCAACCGTATATTATCCTAATTTACTGGAAAAACATTTCTTGTGTTACAATGAGGTAAATAACATATGTTGACATTTATCTAGGAAATAGTCAAGTATGTAGTTTCATGTAGCAGCTGATGAATCCAATCTATCACTCGAGTATATGATGTCATAATGAATTACATCACATGCAGGCTGATGTCACGATCATAATTGACAGAAAATACTCAGTCATGAAGCTGAAATCATCCGTCAAGTGTACAAATTGAATTTCTTTGATGGAATTACTATTTAGCAAATATTCCATAAGCAGCAAAAGCACCCAGTTAAATTAGTTTCAATATATTCAACAGCTTAGCTGAATAGTTTGCTTGCAAATAGGAGTCTGAAAAGTCAGGAGACAAAGTATATAAATCGATTCAAGCACACCAGGCTGGTAGCCAGGAATTGAAAGTAGGGTGTCCACAAACAATGAATATATGTCTTATAACTCTCCAAGTTAGAACATTTCAAATTTACTGGTTAATCTTTAGCACTCTGATGTCAATATTCTATCTTTTACGGTGTCAGTAGCAAAGAAACTGGTGTACATTTGTCAACAATTTTGCTGGAAGATGTTGCTGTTTATGACAGCACCATCTCCCAACAAATTTGTTGAAAAATGAACACCAGTTCATCTTTTAATTTAATTTGAAAATTAACAATTTTGACACCAGAGTGGTAAGGGTTAAATTGGTAAAGTTCTTGTAAATTTTAACCTGTCCTTGTTAATTTCTGACTTTCTATTTGTCCAAAATGGAATTAACCCATCCAAAAGACGGGTGGACGGATCTCTGGCTAACTAAACGAAATCACGGATTTCTTTTTTCATGAAGGTTGTTATACTTACCTCACGAACACTATAATATTTCCTAAATATCGACCTTGACTCAATAACCCCAGATTAAAAAAGATGTGCCCTTAAATGGGCAGGTAGACAGGTGAGTCAGCCGGATGGCGGCCCCAACCTCGCGCATGTGCAGACTGTCATTGCTTCAGCTTGACTATTGGCCAACATATGCAACTTAAAAGCCTAAAGACTGAGCCTCTGTGGGGCGGAGAGGCTGGGTCCATGTTAGGGAGGTAAGTATAACAACTCTCTCATGAAAAAAGAAATCCGTGATTTCGTTTATTTCACTTCAAGAGATATACTTATCTCCCTAAGACTTTGATATTGCCAGAATTTTTAAGAGAATTTGGTGGGAGGGAGGCGAGTTCAAAAAGACAAGCTCATCCCTTGCGTGTTTTTGCACATGAAGCACTAACATCTGAAATTGTGTGACATACACAATCAGGCAATGATTTGAACATCGGGTAACACAACCGATGGTGAGAGTAATGACTGTATGTCAAATGCGCTCCCCCCCCCTCCTTTTGGGAAAGGAGAAGCTATGACCTCAATGTCCCATATGCTCTGTAAGTACTGGTGCTAAGTACTACAGGACAAGAGATGAAAGGCTTCATTTCGTATACTCTCAATAAATGAACCACATAATACACAGGTACCATTACATTATTGTTAAATAAGGGTAAAACATCGTGACAATAAATTATGTAACAACAAAAGGCAGTACTGACCTTATGCATGAAAGCTGTATCCATCCAGTCCACATCAGTGAAGGAAATATGGTACACGAATATGCGGTTGTTTCCACAATTAAAATGTGCTGTCTGAAGACAGCAAGAGCAACTTATCTAGAATATATACACCTGATCATCTTTTGAATATCGATAAGGCAAGAGGATTAGTGGTATCACGGAGGTAATGGTCGGTAAAACTTGACTCACAGTGCCACTGAGCTACTGACATAATATCATCCATCGGCACCCAGTTAAACAGCGCGGTGGACGCCACTACGTCACGGACACTGTGAGCCTTGGCTAAGTCAACATGTTTACCAGTGGCGGATTTGTGGCAAAATTGAACACATTCTACAATCCACTTAGATATAGTGTCTTTTGACGCCCTGCCATGGGGTTCAATATAAGACACCCATAACGAGGATGGGTCCGTCAGCCATTCCTGTGTACGTTGTTTGTACATGTTTAATGCGCAGACTGGACACCATGCTTTTGAATTAGGATCATACCTAGTCAAAGCTGGTAAAACAATTGGTTGACCTGGATATTTCAGACTGGTTCTTAGCCATGAAATTTACCCTAGGTAGAAACCTAAGGCTTGTAACCACATAACGGCCTGCCTCAGTGGATAAAGCATGAATCTCGCTTCTCCGTCTTGCAGAGGTCACAACAATTAGAAATACAGTCTTAAGTGTCAACATTTTCATAGAAATGGCACTTAGTGGTTCAAAGGGTTTGTCTGCTAGCACTTGAAGTACTAGAGATAAACTCAGACGGAATCGCTGGAAGATTTCTCGGTCTTAGATTACCCATGCCTTTTATTAGTGTTCAATGAACACACTTTGTCACATCCCCTATCAGCCAAGCAAGGGATAACTGACATCAAAGCTGACTTGTAGCCAGCAATAGAGTTAGGCTTGAGGCTATAGGCATCATACTGGTAACAGAGGAAATCGGCTACTACCTGAATAGATGAATCCATTGGATTAACATTTCTGTTTGAGCACCATTCTGCAAATCGATTGATTTTATAGTTATATGCTCTGGAGGTTGACCCTCTTCTGGCTTTTGCCATAAACATGGCTGCTTGCTCAGAAAAGCCCTCCTTAACTTCCGATTCCGTGACAACATCCACGCAGTGAATTGGAACATTGACGGGTTGTTGTGAAGGGACTTGCCCTGGAAAATAATATTGTCCATCAGAGGTAGAGGAACCGGATTGCAGACCAGAAGGTCCAGCAGATCCGTATACCATGATCGGCTTGGCCAATTTGGGGCGATCAGAAGCACCAGGCGCTCCTTCTGCCTGATTTTCTGAAGAACTTTTGGAATCAGGATTGCTGGTGGGAATCCGTACGCATACATTCTCTCCCAGCTGATAGCTAACGCATCTGTTGCGTAAGCACTTGAATCTGGAATCGGAGAGGCATACATCGTCATCTTCACATTCTTGTTCGTTGCAAACAAATCTATGTTGGGTTTCCCCCCAGTGGTCGAACAGACGATCCGCCACACAGTGATTTAGTTGCCATTCCGTAGGCAAAACACTCATCCTTCGGCTCAATGAGTCTGCTAACAGATTTAGCCTTCCCGGAATGTGAACTGCCTTCAAGGTGATCATATGATCTAGATACCAGCAGTTTCCAAGTCATCACACAGAGACTGGGCGATCTCGTTCTGCCCTGGTGGTTTATGTAAGTCACTACTGTTGAGTTGTCTAATCGAACTAGAACAATCTTTCCCTCAACTTTCTTTAAGAAATGTTCCAGGCCCAGAACTACTGCTCGTAATTCCAGCAGATTTATATGTTCCTGTGAATGACCCAGATTCCAAAGCCCTGATACTGTGGCTTCTTCCAAGCAAGGCCCCATCACTCAATTGATGCATCTGTGTACATCATTATTTGTGGGTGGGGTGGGGTGAGCATCACACCCGCCAGGAGATTCTCTCTCTTCATCCACCATTGAAGGTGGTGAATAAGAGGTTCCAACACTGATGAGTCCAGGAAACCTGTCCTCTGGGTTCCAAAGTGTCATGAGAAATAAGTGGATAGGCTGCCTGTGTAAGGCTACCTGTGGAATGACTGGTTCCACAGAAACCATCAACCCCAGCATTCTCAAGTAAACCTGTGCCAGTACATGACGACTGTTGCACACTGACTGTATTACTGAGATGAGTATTTCTACTCTCTCCTGAATAGGATAAACATACCCTATCTCTAGATCGCAGAACATTCGCAGGTAAACAAACTTCTGGGATGGAGTCAGCTCAGATTTCTGAAAGTTTATTATCCAGCCTAAGTCTGTGAGAGTTTTCAAAACAATCTCCACATTTTCTGCAAGACTTTCCCGATTGTGCTTTTAACAGCCAATCATCTATGGAAGTGTGGACTGCTATGCTTCTCCTGCGGAGGTATGCTGTTATTGCAAGAACCACCCTGCTGAAGACCAGAGGAGCCGTGGAAATTCTGAATGATATAACTTTGAATTCCCACTGTCGGCCCTGGAATGCGCATCTCAGGTACCGACGAAAACTCTTTGCAATTGGAATGTGGAAATATGCATCCTTCAGATCTATGGACGCCGTCCACATTCCCATCTCCAATCCCACCAACACCATTTTGACTGTTTTCATTTTGAAACTTGGTGCGTCTATGAACTAGTTCAATGACTTGAGATTGAGAATTGGTCTCCATCCTCCAGTGCTCTTTGTCACTAGAAACACGGTTTAATACAAGCCCGGGAAATTTTGCGCCGGTTGAATTGCTCATTTTTGTATGAGGGAATCTATTTCTTCCTCTATACACAACCGTTGATCTGGTCTCTTGGAATTTGGGTTCGGATCGGAACCAGAGACAGGTGCGATTGTGGGCCTATCGCCCAGTCGGACTAGTACTCAGCTGAAACCCATCGCAAGACTAAGCGGTCCTGGGTTAACCGCTCCCACTCCTGCTTGTGGAAGGTCAATCGACCTCCCACGGGTCCACCTAGGGAGACAGGTTGACATAAGCAGTGCAAGAGTGGGACTGTCTCTGGTTCTAGCATTGATGTGGTTCTTGTGGAAATCGGCCCATCAGGCACGATTACCACGACCAGATCCTCGCGCGCCACAGCTTGCGCCACGGCCCGCTCCTCGCGCACCTCGCTGCACAGGCAGCGGCGTGCACTTGAGGAGCCTGCGCCACCCACCCCACTGCAGGCCGGCGCTGGCATGGCCGTGGCCTACGCTGCGCCCGTAGCTGGCCTCTGACATGACCAGCGCCACCTCGGGCCTGCTGTGGATGGTACGCAGGGGGCGCTGCGCGAACATGCTCCCTACGAAGCACCTCAAATTGATCGTGTAGCGCCCTCTGATTATTGACTAGAGTGACTGTCTCCTGGAGGTGTCTACATCCCTCACCCCCAAAAAGAACAGGACCTGACATAGGCGTCCGCAGCAGCCTGTTGTACAGATCCTGAGACGGACACAAATTGTGTAATGCAAATGTGCGTCACGCCCTGACACGCCTAGTCACTGCCCTAGTCATACAGTCCAGAGCCAGGTTAATCCCATCCTGGATGGCTCTCTGTACTGAGACAGGGCTTGCTTGGCGCAATTCAGACGCTGTTACTACACCTCTGTGACTGCTGAGAGACATGCAAAAGTGCTGCTATGGATGCTCTCGAGCGCTCCTCTGCATTGCGCAATGCGGTGTTTGCTGAGTGCAGGGCGCTCGAGCACAGCGCTCCCGTGTCAGAACGGGAGCCTAGCCACGTGACCTCGCCAAGCGCTGCACGATCATCAGTGCTTGGCTTTGGCACTGTACTGTATTTCTGGTATTGGCCTGCAACAATACGGTACCGCCTCGCCACCTCGCATCGGGGGGGGGGGGGGGGGGGCTTCGCAAGCCGTCCATTAAGCTTAATGGACGTCTCTGCTGCCGTGAACATATCCACTATATGTTCTGCTAATGGCAGAGATGGCATGGCAGTAACTGCCGGCTTTCCAGCCAACCATGGGCGCCGGTTCCACTGGCTTGCCGACTGGTCAACACAGAGCTCTGGCTTAACGCTTACCAGCCAACCAGCCATTGGCACGCGTCAAACCAGTCCTCCTCTGTGGCCACCTGTGAGTGCTCGACAAGCCTTCGCCATCCTCTAATGCACTCGTAGGTGTAAATATGGCTGGAGCTGTGGATACTGCTGGCTGACCGTGGAAAACATGCGGGCCTGAGAGAGCAGGCATGTCTTGCACCACGGCTGAAAAGCCAGGAGCCGGTGCCATGGAAACGTGTGGGGTGTAATCAACCACACCATGGCCCGGACCAGCCGCCGTCATATCCTCGGCAAGCCGATGTATACGGTAACGGTGGTCATCTGCTCCAACCTGGGTCACCCTTTGAGCCAGGAAAGCTACCCCTGCGGGAGTAGTTCCATGGAAATAATTGGCCATGCTCCCCACGAGGGTGCACGATCGTCCATTTCCAGCAGAAAATCCTCCTCCTCCTGGCCATCATAAACTGCCTCTGGGCTAGCGAAGAGCGCTAACCCGGGCTGGCCAGGGAAGGTACCGTAAGAGGAGGCGGTAACTTTCGGGCGTGAACACTCTAGGCGAGATCCTGTGTCCAGCGGCCCCGGTCCAAGATCAACTGACGAGGCAAGCCTCGAGCCGGGATCATAGACCTGCTTCAGGATCCATTGGCAAGGCGGCGGGCCTTCCAAGATCTACCGAAGCCACCACAGATTCTGGAACATTTTCGGATCACAGACCACGACGGGCACCAGAATCAGCGGTGGGGATTTTCTGCTCGGGAGCAGATGAAGAGGAGAATAAATTACTCGTCCCAGGGAACATGCTGTGAAGCAGCTCTGGTACCAAATCTTTTATTGTCCTCTTCATCTCCCCCATCATTTCCCACCTGAAACCCGAAGAAACAGAGGCCTTTCTCTTACCCTTGCCACTTACACTCTACTTCGCACCCTTCTCCTCCTCCGACGCCTTATCCTTCGCCTGTAAAGACAAGAATTCAGAGAATAAGTCGCCCCACCCCACCCCCTGTTTACAAACATCACATTTTAAAAGTGGACCACAAGGTGAACACTTGACACAGAGGTGAGGGGCAAACTTCGACTTGATGGAACGATTACAGCCGCTACAAGAAGGCTTCTGAAAAAAGAGACAGACGACAACAATGAGTTAAAGATTATTGAATAATTTCAATAAAACCAATAACTCAAAGGAGAAAGAAATCGCCTATAGGCCTAAAAAGGATGGTGAAAAAAGATGAACAACCAGCCTCATAGAGGATATTAAAAAATAATAATGACGTTGATTATGATGTCATAATTTTCATATAAAAGAAAACAGACGACCAACATCCTGGAGTAAGACGAATTGTATGAATACAAGAGCAACAGTAATGTGAACACAGTAATATGTCATGCTTTTATAATGATACAGATAAACAGTATGACTAAAAAGATATTGGCAGCAAATAATTACAAATATTTTCAAATATTTTAATGTGCCATAAAGCATAACTAGAGTACCCGAGTCTTTAGCAAAGGCATACCACCACCTCCAGCTCTTGGAAGCTCCACCAGACAACCACTCTTCATCACCACTCACTTAATTTATTAAAGGGAAGGGTGGGACCAGAGGGCAGAACGACAAGCTCTCTCTTATGGGAGCCTATATCATTCTGGGCATAGTCTTTTTTCCTAACATTTATATGGAAATAGTGGAGACAAACCTCTTTAGATGTGAACAAACCTCCTTACAGAAACCTGTGGACACAATCATAAAGAGATATTAGCATTTTATGGTGCCAGATAATAAAGTTACCAGTTTTCTGAGCGCCTATAACGTCTATACCACGTCACGGAAATAGGTGACACTGCGTAATTAAAACAAAATTATACTAGAAATCACCTGGTAAATCGGTCCTGGCGTGGCCTCAGGTGAATTATACTTATCCGACATGATTCTAAGCACTCTAGATTAACTTTAGAAAGAGTATTGAGCAAAACTCAGCAAGTGGATATCTAAAACACAAGCATGTGGTATAGGCCACTAGTCAAGAAAGAGGCAGTGACAGTCTGCACATGCACAAGGTTGGGGCCGGCATCCGGCTGACTGTCACCTGTCTACCTGCCCATTAAGGGCACCTATCTTTTTTAATCTGGGGTTATTGAGTCACGGTCGATATTTAGGAAATATCATAGTGTTAGGGAGGTAAGTATATCTCTTGAAGTGAAAAGCCTGCAACACATGTAAATCGTGGGAGGACCTTAGACAGAAATGGGTGGACATAGCTAGAAATGGATCCATCTTTTTCTACTAATCAGGGGATAACCTTAGTGTCAAGCCATGAAAAACCGCACAGATGGCCAGGAATAAACAGATGGATGGAAAAAGATAACCAGACAAACAGATGAAAGAATACACAGATGGATAGACAAAGATAATCATATTTCTCACGTTTCATATCTCGAAGGGGAATAACATTTTACTACTTACCCCCACAGGAGATGAGAGGAATGTTAAATCTCTGTAAAAGTTTCCTTAACTGTTCTCGAATATCACAAGCACGGCATAAGCCCTTGTAATTCAGGAAATTCTCCTTGCACCATCGAGAATTCTTATTGCGCTGTAAAATAATTTTCATACATGTTCACTACCTTAGCCAAGAGATCGGTCCATAATTATAATATGACATTAGTAGTGGTTATTACATATACTTGTGCTGTCTGTATGCTTCCAACTACAATATAAAAATAACTATATCCCTCTACCACAAAGATACAAGAGCCATCAGAAGACAGAATCTTCACAACCACTTCCCAGCCATGCCCCACCCAATAGACAAAAAGATTTCAGATATTATAACTACACAAGTGGTGGGTGACATATCATTAACCCTTTCACCGATGAATTCCCCATAACTCATTTTCCAGGCACCCTTACAAGAAAACTATTGAATATTTTGAAATTAATTTGACTGGCAGCAGTTGCTGCCTAAGGCAACTGCTTCCAGTAAAATTAATTTCAAAATATTAAACACAATAAGTTTTATATCATTATATTATCGTTAATTATATAGGAACATACTTTAAAAAAATATATATATATATCCACTGAAAATTAATGGAGGCATCTGTTTCTAGTTATGCCCTGCATATCTCTAGCTAAACTCCACCCACTTGTTACTCATATTCGGATCGATTTGAAATTGTGAAACATGAATTCCCAGAATCTATCTTTGATGGAAACTACACAGTAAGCTGTTGAATATTTTGATACTAATTTGACTGGGAGCTGTTACTACTGACTATGGCAGCAACAGCTTCCAGCCAAATTTGTTTCAAGATATTCAACAAAATATCCAATAAAATGTTTATTAAATTATAAATTCATCAAAGACATACAACTCATACACTTTTGTGACAGACTTTTTGATTTTCGTAATTAAGCTACAGTATATCATTTCAATTGTGATGTCAGATAATATGTGATGTATTTTGATTATGAAAATTTGGAGAATCCTAGGGTATCATCACACTATTTGCTATGTTAAAATTTACAACAAATCGGGCCAGTATTTTCCAAGATATCAATAGATCCAGAACCTGATCCGATACTGATCCGGCTTCTTTAATCCAGATAATGGCCAAAGTCTGAAAATCATTTTGCCCCGCACCCTGGTTGTGTTAAAATTTGAGCCAAATGGGGCAAGTTTTTTTAGATATAGACCCGGACATGCACGCACATGGGCACGCAGACACACATCTGATCACAATAACCTCTGTAGTAGTAGAAGCAGCAGCAGCAGTGGTATGCCTACTAGTAGTAGTAGTAGCAATAGCAGTAGTAGTAGGTAGTAGTAGTAGTGGCAGCAGCAGTAGTAGCAGCGGCAGCGGTAGTAGTAGTAGTAATAGTAGTAGTAGTAGTAGTAGTAGTAGTAGTAGTAGTAGTAGTAGTAGTAGTAGTAGTAGTAGTAGTAGTAGTAGTTGTAGTGGTGTTACTAGCAGTAGCAGCAGCAGCAGCAGTAACAGTACTTGGACTAGCAGCAGCAATATCAGTAGTAGCAGCAGCATCAGTAGTAGAGAGGTACACAGTATATTAAAATTGCTCACAGGCATTTGTGCATGAGTAGCTGAAATGACGGGAATGAGCGGCAATCTTCACAGAAATCTGCCTAGAAACGACTGGTAGATCACTGGCAGACACGGATATAATTTGTATCAATGGTTTCACTAACTGCCAAGTATCAGGGCCTATCGGAACATTGGATTTGGTTACTTTTACAGCATTGATACTGTGTTGATACCCGACCCACTGGTATGGCCTATCAGTAGATACAGTAATGGATTCGATTCAGTCGATCCAGATCATTCCATTACTTCCAATTTTCTATTCCACCATATATAACCAATTTTTACTCCTGTTTCACCAAAAGGAACATCATCCCCAACATTTGATCCACTGCTTGTCTGAAGTTGCTCCCAACATTTCCATGGATGTGAGGTGAATGATGCATGGGACTGCCATGATCACACATTACAATAAGTGAGGTTGAAGTAAACAAGAACAGATGTAACTCATGAACTACATGTCAAGCTCTTTTGTTGTAGTATTTCTACATGCAATACATCATATCACATTAAATTTAGATCACCATATCAAACAAACCTCCACTTCACATAAGATTTGTCAAAAATGACAGTAAAAAGTGAAGTGTTGCACAAATTGCTAGTATCCAGACAAAATGGGAACACACATCAAGCATTAGGCAGCTAATAACTAATGATTAGACTGTTCATACCATATTAAGAATTAGAGTTAGCAAGCAGCAGCACCAAATAGGGCTGCGCGATATACTGATACCATATTTAAAACCGATATCCTGCGCTGACGGCTTCATAACCGATTATAAAAAATAAATATCGAAAAACCGAATATGAACATATTTTTGGTTTTTCGCCTCAGGATTGTTAAAAATAAAAGATACTAACGAGCATGAAAAGCGTAATGAATAATAATGGCCATACTTTCCATTAAGCTACGTTCGGGGCAACTAATAATTGAATGTGGCCCCAATTGCGCATATTGTGTAACTCCACGTAACTCGCTGTACGCCAAGAGAAATCAAGCAGCGAATTAATTAAATAAAGATAAACTCGTCTTTTCTCTGGTAGTCTCAGATAAATTTGCAATATAAAACACAGTACTAACGCGGGAATTTGTCATTGAAATTTGTATCGGGGAAAACATTTCTAAACAACGGCATCCATTTTATTTACGTCACCGGCTAATTAACATAATGCAGTCGTCCCAAAACTAAATCGCCCGAATGCATTAAAAATCTCGCCAATAAATATAATGCTGAATACATTTTGTTGATTAGGATATAATTTTAAATAAAAGTATTACTCAAACCGTTTTTAAAACGTTATCTTCTATACACAATATCATATTAACTTATCAAATTTGCTTTCGCAATATTACAGTTAATATTTTCTTTAAGGCATGATTTCGTCCTTGGGCCGAATTGGAAATGAAAGCCGAAAGGGAGATAATTACATCATAATTAATTACAATCACGTGATTTACGTCTTTTCGCAACCTGTTTTGCTGATTTATGATTAATTTGGACAAAATAAACATCTATGTTTATTTAACTGTGCGTAATATTTAGGTGGTCTAATTAATAAATTCACTCCCATGATGATGGATATTATACGGTATATTACGCTTTAAAGGCGTAAAACGTTACGAATGTATCAGGGCGTGAAAATATGTTCTGTTTTCGTGCTATTTTTTATCATTTAAATTTTTTGTTTCATATCAATAAAACCGATATTCGGCTAAAACCGATATGAAAAGTCATATCGAAACCGATATGGCTGTAAGCCAAACCGCGCATCCCTAGCACCAAAGACAAAACAAATAATTACACCAAAAAACACATTTCTTAAATTGAATGAATAATGATGGCTTAGTGCCTTTAATGCTAGTTTCGTAAACGATGTGTACCTGGAGAAAGGCTTTATGTACATTCACCATCGTCACATGATCACCTTCTTCAACTGCAAATTTCCGCTTCGCCCGATCCTTAAAACACACATATCAACGTACTAGAAACAACTACAGTCAAACCAGTCCATAGCTGAGACACTGGCTTATAGGGTCACACAATACAGGGTTGGGTTCAGGAGCACGAACCGTCGAACATGTGCCTTCCTGAACTCACCCCAGATGGTTATTTAACCCGTTACTGTTTAAGATAGGTCAAGAAATTTGAAATTTTTACTTAGTGAATGTCTATTTGCAGGCCAAGCGAAGACAGTGTTGAAAATTTATCAATGGAATGACTGGCTTGGCTACCGAGTCAGTCATTACAGTGGTAAATTTCCAAAAATAGTCTAGTATGTATCAAATTGGATTTTGTAAAGCCCATTGCAGAAGTGGTTTTCAGCCAGGTTGGCCATTAAACTGTCAAAGAGCCATCTATCTACCTTTTAGGACCAAAAGATGGTTGCTCTTTTAGGCAGGTGGTCTTTACAAATTCCAATCTCAAACAAAAAGGACTATTTTTGAAAATTTACCACTGGAATGACTGGCTCAGCTTTTTGAAAATAAACATCTCTTGGTCTAAAAATAGACATCGTTTATGACAAAATCAAAATTTTCTTGACCACATTTGGCCATTCTATGTTTAAGTGACATCTTTTGATTATGAGATCTCATTCTGACATCAGTTAAAGTGAAGAAAAATGCAAAAAGAAAGCATGGCCGCATAAAGGTCTTGTGAGGACTTGAGGTCGATAACGAATTTCAATTAATTTTATGATCTATTGCACTATTTAAATACAATAACCTCACTTTGGAGTGAGAGAAAATATCTTAGACATCCGAATTACGAGATTAAATGATGCCTCAGTCTAAAATACATCACCGCTCGCTATGACGTCACACCGGGAATGGTGTTGTGAGCTGGGTCAATATTTCTCTGTCTTTAGTACAAAGGTAATGTATTTTAAAATGTGCATTTAACGGGATAGACTTCACATACCATAACATAATTTATCTCAGGTTGAAGCTAATTCTCCAAGAAATCAAAAAATTATGATTCTTGAAAATTTATTAGGATAATAAATCATTTTATGGGTAGCTATATTCGCATATTAATAGACCTAGGCTACAACCAGTAAAGCGAAGAAGGACTGATTGCAGCTGTAGGATCTTTCTACTACTACAGCCGCAGAATACAGTAATCATACATACATGCAACCAGTAAACATTGGGCAATAAATAATTAACAAAATCGGCAATATTTCAATGTATGGGACAAATAATCTTTAGGGACTAACAGTGGTAGGCCTAATTGCGGATCCAATAATGCCATCCTTCAAAACATCCGGATTGGTAAATATCGGAGATGAATGGGTGTGAGTGTGATGATGTGGGTGGGAGAGGTTGAGGATGGCTGTATGTGGTAGGCCTACATAAATTTGAGTACATGCAATGGTAGATTGTGATCGTACACACTACAGTGTGCTGCTACTAACATTATCAATGAAAAAGTTACGCGTTTGTGTACATGATCCTACACGCATGTCTATAGCCTGCGTAAAATCGTTACCGTCAATCCTGAAAGATATAAGCTATATATATATATGCATTCGTATAATTGTATTCCAAAAAGCGTGTGGTGATGTTTGATTAGATATAGTCTATCCCTGAACATCGCACCGACCATATATACTATTCATGATCTATGCCCACATCTGTCCTTGTAGCCTACACGCACACTGTAGGCTATATTGCCTATTGCTCTATTAGAATAACGTCTAAAGCGCATGAGATGACTGAAAATGTATAACACTGGTATTTTTGCATAAGCCTACTTTTGCAATTCGCAAGGCAATGTAATTTCGGGTCTAATTCACGCACACGAAACTGCTGTTACTGTCACCACCAACAGGCGTATGTTAGCATCATGATGTTAGTCACCATACAGGTCTGTCCTTTAATTGACAAAATAGCATCCACTTTTGCGATATTACTGAATCTTTGTGCAACCTGACCAATGTATAGTGTCCATGTGTGAACAATGAATTGCCATACAACACCGGTGTAAAAAAAATTGGTGCGTATAGGTGCCTAATACATGCAGTAGTAGGCGCCTATGCTCCCTATTGTATTATTTCGAATAGTAATCTGACAGGAATTGACGACCGCTTCCCGGTGACGTCACAACTTTAGCCTGATAGCTGAACATTTGGTCGTCAAGATGGTTGCTATGTGCTTATCTCAGCTTCGGCTAGGCCTATTAAAAAAATTTAAATAGCATTTTGTTCTTTTAGTAAAGGAGAATATATATTATGATTGTCAAGTTAATCAGAGCTATCGGGTAGTTGGTCCTCACAACAGCTTTAACAGACCAGTTCCATGAATTCTACATTGTCAAGGTCACAGGACATACTTACAGCAACGTGTCTTTGATTCGGCGGCGACATAAAGACATTCTCTATCTGACTCATAGCAGCAACAGTTACCGCTTCTTCTGAGCACTCAAATTCACCTGTAGAAAAATGGTATGAATAGATTAACTGGACCCTTTCACAGATAAATTCCATGCATCTTAATCTCACGGCAAACAAACAGGAAATATGATGACTATTTTAAAATAAATATGACTGGCAGCTATTGCTGACTTAGGCAGCAATGGCTTCCAGTCATATTAATTTCAAAATATTCAACAGAATATGCTATACATCGCAGTTTATTTTTTCAGGGATTTGTCATTGAAAAGGTTAATTACAGCCCTAAAACATATAGTAAGGATAGGTGGAGGTGAGTAGAAATGTGTCTGGATTAGTACTAAATGTACTTGTGAATTACCTGTGGGTTAGCAACAATCCACCATGGTGCACTCTACCAGTAATGTGAAGAGGGTATTGCATTCGGGACTGTCTGCCTATTTATGTGTGTGGGTGCATGCGTGTGTGCGTGCGTGCGTGCGTGCGTGCGTGCGCGCGCGTGCGTGTGTGTGTACATATGTGTTTTAAGAGCTGTACCAAGTGTATTTTAATAGCTGTACTTAAAATTACTTATTCAATCTGTTGAATAGTTTGAAAACTAATTGCTGGATTTTCCTACATTTTCTTCCTAACAAGACAGGAATGAGGCTGTATATTCAATATAATTGGAAGGGGCAGTAACCATAGGGCAGATATGGTAGTTGTGATGTTCATTAGCAGATAGAAGTACAAATGCAGTACAGCCCAGACATAACATGCCATATTTCCAAAACAAGACAAAACATAAGGATAACCAGAACATAAATTTGGGATTCGCTGATGTCTTCCAATACAATTGTCAAAATATTCAACAGAACATTTCTTATCGTGTTCAAAATTGTACTAGCTAACATGTTTCTGTTTTTGTCTTGGAAACATGTTAACTTATTTATGAAGTGTACTGTACAAATAGGTGATTTACATTGAAGTTCCTACCAGAAACCAGGAGCATTTTGGCAAACATCGGTGCTAGCGGAAACTCTGCCATTCTTAGTCCAAGAGGATTAGTCAAGTGACAATGCTCATCCAGTGCTGTAACAAAAAGCGAACACAAATCGTTACAATTTGAGTTAGGCTTAATAATAACGTGATAATGTTTGCAACATTTACATTACTGTCACACTAGATTTATCCACAATCATGGAATCTAGTACACTAGACATCTGTGGAAATTTATGGGTAGCATGAAAATATTCAACAGTTTTCTTTACTCACAGAGTCATAGTATCGAAGACCTGTGTGCGTACTCACTCTCTCTCTCTCTCCCTCCCTCCCTCCCCCCTCCCCCCCCCCTCCTGCTGATGTCAATATCACTCACTGTATCAATGACAAAGAAACTGTTGTACACTTTTCAACAATTTCAGTGGATGCTGTTGCTGTCTATAACAGCAACATCTACTACAAAATTTCTTGAAAAATGAACACCAATTCATCTTTTAATTTAATTTGAATATTTAAAATTTTGACATCAGAATAGTAAGGGTTAAGATTGACTTGAGTTTGAGGTCAAATATCCACATCACAGGGTCACTAAATGCATTGACAAACAAAGGATTGTAGTAATTCTTTTGAGTGCAGTCTAGTTCATGATCATCCTAATACAGCAATGGCTTTATGCAAATTATTTTCAAAATATTCATTATCGTTCCTGCGATGATGCCTTGAAATTCAGATTCTGTGACTTCAGTATTCAAATGTTAACACTTTAATGGTCAAAACTGGCCTCTGCAGTGGTCACAAGGAATAGACTAATTTTGAAGATTTATGATTTGCTCGAGCCAATCATTCCGGTATTAAATTAACTACAGGCTTGAATCAATGGATGAATCCACTCTGTCGCTATATGATGGTATAATCCATTACGTCACATGTAGGCTGGTGGCACAATCATAATTGACAGAAATACGATGTCATGAAGCTGGAACAGTCATCCATCAAATATATATATATATATGTCATATGTCTGTAATGAATTTAGTATTTAATAAACAGTCTGTTGAAGATTTTGAAACTAATTTGACTTGGCGCTGTGTGTGCTATAGGCAGCAACAGCACCCATTCAAATTAGCTTCAATATATTTAACAGGTTACCTGTATAGTTATCTTGATATTGGGATTCTGAAAACTCAGGGTTCGAACAAGCCCGACATAGGCAAAGCATGGGCGGAGCTTAGTTAGAAATGAATCGCTTTATAGAATTGGGTCAAAGACATTTTTGAAAGACTTTAGGATTCACCCCAAATTCTCTGATTTGAAGCTGTACACCCACACTGAACACTGGATGTTATTTGGATTGCTGTTTTACCAACCGTCACATTGCATAGGGCGCGACGAAAAATTGTCTTCTTGGCATGAAAATTGACATTGTGAAAGCCCCTACTGAAAAAAGATAATAGCATAATTTCTGCCATTTAATCTATTTCAACCCGACAGACCAGATCTAGAAAATTATTCACAAGCATTTTGTTGAATAGGTTGACAATACGGTTTTTTTACGTCAACTGTTAAAGATCATAATGATAATATGCTAAAGTTAAATTTGTGATGAATATTTTGAAAAAGTGTGTGAACTTACGAATCAAGTTTGACATTTTATTTTGCTCAAAATTATAGTGAGTTTTAAGTTTGATATTCGCTATTTACCTTTCAAGGCATAAAGCAGCTCTAATGCTCGTACCATTGTCTGTGCCGGAGGGGCCTAAAGTAAAACACAGTCATTATTAGCCGCAAGCCACCAGACAATAATTTCAATGGGCAATAACCCTGGACATGGTGACTATTCAGTGAAATTGTTTTCAAAACATTCAGCATGTCCAGAGTTTGATGTCCATCGAAAATGTAGTTTACAGCAGGCAGACAGTTAATCAGTATCTGTCAATAAAGGAATCTGATCTGTCAGTAATGTATCTCAAGTAATCAAACATCAATTATTCACTAACATCACAATCAAAATGACATAGTTCTAGGCCTATCAAAAAAAATATTGTGGTTCCGATTTCCCTAACTACCCTAATTTATGCCTGCTACACGAAGGTTTCTAGCAAAAAATAAAAAAATAAACATGACACATACCTACGGATCCTAATTTTGTCTATGACAAAAGTAGAATTCTTTTCCAATGTGCAAATTTGACAACAAGCTATATTACATTGTTCAATGTTTGTTTACACAAAATGAGACTTTCATTAGAGGGATTAAGATAGATTACATCTTTTCCTAAAAATACTAGCCTACCCTATTTTATCAAGTTAAAAAAATATGAATAAATGTCCCTACCTACCCTAACTTCAGATGGCTAAGTAATCGGAACCACATAATCATTTTTAAGTGGCCTAATCATAAAATTGAGCTCACGAAAGTGTATAAATTGAAAGTTGAAGATGAATTTGTATTTAATTAAGCATTCTGTTAAATATTTTGAAACTAATTTGACTGAGAGCTGTTTCCTGTTCCCCTTCATCCCACATTAACACTTTGAACCATGAATTCACAATTTCAAAGTAACTATACAGTTCATCCACTGAATATTTTGACAATAATTTGACAGGAAGCTGTTTCTGCCATAGGCAGCAACCGGTTCCAGTAAAATTTGCTTCAACAGATTCAACAGTATAGCACTTGTATTGTAAATGAGTTTCTTAATTCAACCTTTCGGATTCGATGGGTTAAATTTTGCTTTTGCGAAGTGAAATACCTGTAATATTGATATGCAAATAGAGTTTAAGATAGATATTAAGTGCTAAAGACTAAAGATACACCAGAGCTGATAAATGCACTAATGTGCGAATTCAAGGTTTCTCAAGATAAATAGAGTTAGTCTTACACAAGCAGCCCAAGGGGCCTGTATCGCTCACCTGGAACATAGGCATTTCAACTAAAGAAGGCTGTTGCATATGCGTAGAACCCTAATGTTTTGGTCAGAATTGCAACAAGAACAACGATATGTTCTTCAAAATTTGGTTAAAATCGGTTCAGTGGTTCTCAAGAATTCATCTTAAATTTCCTATTGCTTTACTATTGGAGTTTTTGGTGGGAAAAAATCCTAGATGCCAGCCAAACCATTTATACGACAATTTTGAAAGGAGCAAATTTGAAATCAACATACCCAAAAACCTATATAAAAACCAATTTCAGCTACAAAATCCATCAAATAAAATAGTCCAATATAGTCCCCAAACATGTGACATTTTTATTTGCCCACGGCAGCCATGTTCTATGATGTATTAATTTCTCTTGAACAAACTTTAATGGTCCTTAGTCCCTTATCATATCCCCCAAATTTTGCATCGGTCCATTCAGTCATTCTGGACAAGTTGTTTTCATGAAAATTAGGTCATCCATGATGGCCACTGAAGCATTTGGTCAATCAAGTTCCTTCGAAAAACCTTGGTTTAGCTGTTGCCCCAGACGATGTTTCATGAGGTTTGAATCAATGACCTAAGTCGTTTCGGGGAAAATGTTTTAAGACATTTTTAAAAATCAACCAACATCCAAGATGCTCACCGGCCAAATTGGTTGATTAGCTTTATTTGAACAAACTTGGATCTCTATGCCCTAAGGATGCTTTCTGTCAAATATAATTGAAATCAGTCCAGTGGTTCTTGAGCTGTTTAAAGAAAAAGTTGACAGATGGATGGAGGATGGACGATGGAACATCCCCACAGCATAAGCTCACTTGGTCTTTCAGGCCACATGAGCTAATGATACTAGCTTTGAATGATGTTATTATGTAGGTTGAGCAAAGACAATAAGGTGGGTGAACTTACTGATAAGAAGTGAAATCGAAGAACATTGTCAATCCCCAAAGCCTTCAGCTGCAGAATTACTGGTGATAAATTGGTTCTTTGAATTTCAGGAACTGTAGCTTTTGGCAATTTTAAATAATCATCCTCTGAAAATAATACAAATTATTATTATTATTATTATTATTATTATTATTACTGTTATTATTTTTACAAATAATATTGAAATCCAGCCAAATTGTCCGATTGGCCTCGTTTGAACAAACTTGGATTTCTATGCCCTAAAGATGCTTCCTGCTAAATATAGGTGAAATCGGCCCAGTGGTTCTTGAGAAGTCGCTTAAAGGAAAAGTTGACGGACGGATGGACGATCTTCCTGCCAAATATAGTTGAAATCAGCCCAGTGATTCTTGAGAGGTCGTTTAAAGGAAATGTTGACAGATGGATGGATGACGGATGGACAGTCACCATGTCATAAGCTCACTTATCCTTTCAGGACAGGTGAACTAATAATGGAAGCCACAAATATCCAAAAAAAATGGTGGCTATGAAGACGACAATCGTCACTAAAATTTCCAAATATTTTCCTAATCTTATTTCTTCAGGATAAAGAAACATGAGATACAAACCGCTATGTAGAGCTAAATGCAAAATGATAAATGTAAAAAAAACCTATGTTTTTATCAAAAGCATAATGATCTTGACCTTTTGACCCCAAAGTCATCGTGTCATTCCCTTTGATCATAGGGAGGCAGGTTACCAAGTTTACTTGTAGTACGATTTAAACGAAATCTAGGATTTCTTTTTTCACGAGAGAGTTGATACTTACCTCCCTAATACTTTTGATATTGCTAAATATTGGCTTTCACTCAATAAACACTCAGATTTAAAACAGTTAGGTGCCCCTACTGGGCAGGGAGTCAGAGCGTAGTCTGGCGGATGCCAGCCCCACCACCGCGCATGCGCAGACTAGCACTTCCTCTGACTAGATTATTGGCTGACACACATGCAACTATTAAGAGCCTGAAGACCGAGCCTCTGTGGGGTGGAGAGGCCGGGTCCGTATCTAGGGAGGTAAGTATCAACTCTCTCGTGAAAAAAGAAATCCTAGATTTCGTTTATTTCACTTCAAGAGTATACTTACCTCCCTAATACTTTTGATATTGCCAGAATTCGAAAGTGAATCTGGCGGGAGGGAGGCGAGGTCAAAAGACCAGCTCATCCCAATACGCTTTTCTGCGTTTAAGGCACTTAAACTTCTGAAACTGTAAGAAAAAACAGTCAGGATTTGACTAACCATCGGATAACACGACCGATGTATGAGAGATGACCGAATGTCATATGCGCTCCCCCCCCTCCTTCCTGGGAGGAAGAGTCGACTGACCTCAATGTCCTATACGCTCTCTACGTACAAGTGCCATGTACTACAGGACAGAGACGAAAAAACTCCATTTTCGTAACTCTCAACAATGAACCACACAAATACACAAACCATCACCATATTAATAACGGGTAATCGTGACAATACAATCAACAACGGACAACACATGAACAAGACTGACCTTGTTGAAAATGGCTGCTGACATCATCTTCCCATCGGTAAAGACTGATGCAGGCCCAAAAAAGTGGGTGTTTCCATAAATTAATTGTGATATATATAAGTAATGAGGAAATCACCTCAAAAAATATAAACCGATTTATTTTTTCAAAACCGACAAGGCGAGAGGATTAGAGGTGTCACGGAGATAATGGTCTGTAAAACTTGACTCACAGTGCCACTGAGCCACCGACATAATATCATCCACAGGGACCCCATTAAATAGGGCCGTGGATGTCACTACGCCGCGGACACTGTGAGCCTTGGCCACGTCAACCTGCTTCCCGGTGGCGGATTTATGGCAAAACTGAATGCATTCCACAATCCACCTGGAAATGGTGTCCTTAGAAGCCCTCCCATGGGGTTCAATATATGACAACCATAACGCTGACTGGTCGGTGCGCCATGCCGCCGTACGTTGTTTGTACCGGCGCAGCGCCCGGACGGGACACCATGCTTTAGAATTAGGATCATATCTAGTTAAAGCAGGCAAAATAATAGGTTGACCTGGATATTTCAACGACTGATTTTTAGCCAAGAAATTAATCCTAGGTAGCAGCTTAAGGCCTTCCCCTGAAACCACAAAACGGTCATCCTCGGCTGATAAGGCATGAATCTCACTCCTACGCCTAGCCGAGGCCGCAGCAATTAAAAACACAGTCTTCAGTGTTAATAGTTTCATAGAAATGGAACTAAGTGGTTCAAAAGGCTTATCACCTAGTACTTGAAGCACTAGCGATAAACTCCAAGACGGAATCACAGGAGGATTCCTTGGTCTTAGATTGCCCATGCCTTTAATTAATACATTCAATGTATTTACTTCATCACTTCCCCTCTTAGCCAAGCAAGGAATAACAGACATTAATGCTGACTTATAACCAGCAATAGAGTTAGGCTTGAGGCTATAGGCATCATAGAGGTGACAGAGGAAATCAGCTACTACTTGAATAGATGAATCCATTGGATCAATACATCTTTTTGAGCACCATTCTGCAAATCTGTTGATTTTATAATTATATGCTCTGGAGGTTGACCCCCTCCTGGCTTTGGCCATAAACATGGCTGCTTGCTCAGAAAAGCCCTCCTTAATTCTAGATTCCTTGACAACATCCACGCAGTCAATCTGAACATTGACGGATTGTTGTGAAGGGCCTTGCCCTGGAAGATAATATCGTCCATCAGAGGCAGAGGAACCGGATTGCAGACCAGAAGGTCCAGCAGATCCGTATACCATGATCGGCTTGGCCAATCCGGGGCGATCAGAAGCACTTGGCATTCCTCTTGTCTGATTTTCTGAAGAATTTTTGGAATCAGGATTGCTGGAGGGAATGCGTATGCATACATTCTCCCCCAGCTGATAGCTAACGCATCTGTTGCGAAAGCGCTTGGATCCGGAATCGGAGAGACGTACGTCGTCATCTTCGCATTCTTCTTCGTTGCGAGCAAATCGATGTTGGGTTTCCCCCAATGGTCGAACAGACGATCCGCCACACATTGATTTAGTTGCCATTCCGTGGGTAAAACACTCATCCTTCGGCTCAATGAGTCTGCTAGCAGGTTTAACCTTCCCGGAATATGAACTGCTTTCAAGGTAATCTGGTGATCCAGACACCAACAAAGCAGTTTCCATGTCATCATACAGAGACTGGGCGACTTCGTTCCGCCCTGGCGGTTTATGTAAGTCACAACTGTTGAGTTGTCTGAACGAATAAGAACAATCTTGCCCTGAACTTTCTGTAAGAAATGTTCCAGGCCCAGGACTACTGCTCTTAGCTCCAGTAGATTTATATGTTCCTGTGACTGTTCCAGATTCCAAAGCCCTGATATCGTGGATTCTTCCAGGCAAGCTCCCCAGCCCTCCATCGATGCATCTGTATACACAGTCACCTGAGGGTGGGGAGGGGTTAGCAAAACCCCCGGTAAGAGATTCTCTGTATTCAACCACCATTGCAGGTGGTGAATCAGAGGCGCCAACACTGACACATTCGAGTCCAGCGAACCTGTACTCTGGGTCCATTGTGTCATGAGAAACAACTGGATCGGCCGCCTGCGTAAGGCGGCCTGAGGAATGACTGGTTCCAACGAAACCATCAACCCCAGCATTCTCAAGTAAACCCGTGCCAGGACATGACGACTGTCGCACACTGACTGAATCAACGAGATGAGTATTTGAACTCTCTCCTGAGTAGGATAAACATATCCTGTCTCCAGATCGAAGAACATCCCCAGGTAAACAAACTTCTGGGATGGAGTCAGCTCTGATTTTGGGAAATTGATCATCCAGCCCAAGTCTGTGAGAATTTTCAAAACAATCTCCAGATTGGCGGACAAACTTTCCCGGGTGTGCGCTTTCAACAGCCAGTCGTCTATGTACGTGTGGACTGCTATGCTTCTCCTGCGGAGGTATGCTGTGATCGCAAGAACCACACGGGTGAAAACCCGAGGAGCCGTGGAAATTCCGAAGGGCAACACCCTGAATTCCCACTGTCTGCCCTGGAATGCAAATCTCAGGAAGCGACAGAAACTCCTGTGGATGGGGATGTGGAAATAAGCGTCCTTCAAATCTATCGACGCCGTCCACATCCCCCTCTCCAACCCCGCCAACACCGAGCGCACCGTTTCCATCTTGAAACTGGGCGTCTCGATGAACTTGTTCAATGGCTTGAGGTTGAGAATCGGTCTCCACCCACCGGTGCGTTTTGTTACCAAGAACAGGGTTGAATAGAAGCCCGGACACCTTTGTGCCGGCTGAATAGCTCCTTTTTGTACGAGGGAATTTATCTCCTCCTCGATACACAACCTTTGATCTGGATCTCTCGGAATGGGAGTCCAGACTGGCACCAGAGACAGTCGCGACGGCGGGCCTGTCATCCACTCTGGATGATACCCCACGGAAAGCCATCGCAAGACTAAACGGTCCTGAGTTAACCGTTCCCACTCTTGCATGTGGTCGGCTAGCCGGCCTCCCACCGGTCCACCTAGGGACCGCGGTGGACACAAGGCATGCAAGAGCGGCACTGTCTCCGTCGCCATACACACCGGCGTGGTCCTTACCGCGGTAAGCGCCCTCTCAGGAACGATAACCACGCCCAGATCCTCGCGCGACCCGCCCCGCCCCCGCTGCCTGGCTGACGGCGGCTGAGGAGCCTGCGCCCCCCTCACTGCTGGCCGAATCGCACGCGGCCGAGGCCGGCGCTGCGACGGCGGCTGGCCTCTGACTTGGCCAGCACCACCTCGAGCCTGCAGGGGACGATACGCAGGGGCCGCGGCGCGAACGTTAGCACGACGCAGTACCTCAAACTGTTCGCGCAGCGCCCTCTGGTTATTCACCAGGGTGACCGTCTCCTGGAGGTGGCGACATCCCTCACCTCCAAAAAGACCAGGACCCGTCATAGGCGTACGGAGTAGCCTATTATACAGGTCCTGAGACGGGCACAGATTGTCCAGGGCAAATGTGCGTCTTGCCCTGACACTCCTGGTCACCGCCCGCGTCATACAGTCCAGCGCCAGGTTAATACCATCCTGGATGGTTCGCTGGACCGCGAGCGGGCCTGGCTGGCGCGATGCGGATGCCGTTACTACCCCCTGTAACAGCTGGGAGACGTGGGACAGAGCGGCAATCGAAGCCCTCCCACTCTCCTCCGCATCACGCAACGCGGTATTCGCCGAACGCAACGCGTTCGCGCACAAGACCCCCGCGTCAGAACGGGAGCCTGGCCGCGTATCCTCACCCAAAGCCGCGCGGTCATCCACGCTGGGCTTGGGTACCACACCGTACCGCTGGTAGTCCAGGGGCACGATGCGACAACGCCTGGCCACCTCGCGAGGGGCCTTCGCGAGACGTCCACTCGTGTTAATGGACGCCTCCGCCGCCTTGAACATGTCAACGACATGCTCCGCCAGCGGCAGAGAAGGCATAGCGTTAGCAGTTGGTTTCCCAGCTAACCACGGCGTGTGAACACGGTGGCTAGCCGACTGCTCCACGGGCAGATCAGGCCTAACGCTCACCAACCACTGGCAAGCGTCATACCAATCCTCCTCCGTGGCTAACTGCGAGCGCTCTACAAGACGGGGTCCTTCGTCTTCCTCCTGAGCGCAAGCAGTAGAGCTTGACGGCGGGTACGCTGATACACCTGGCAAGCCAGGGAAAACATGCGGGCCTGACAGCACCGGCATGAGAATATCACTGGTTTGACCAGGAGCAGGCACCGCGGTAGAGCGCGGGGTATATATAGCCCTACCACGGGCCCGGCCAGCACCAGCTACACTCTCGGCAAGCCGAGGTATGCGGTACCGCTGGCCATCAGCAGCGCCCTGGGCCACCACCTGAACCGCGGACCTTACTCCAGGGTGAGTAATACCGTGGAAAAAAGCGCCTGTATTCCCCGCGAGGGGTGCACAAACGTCTTCATCCATGTCCACGTCGTCAGACGGCGACCCTAGCAGGTAATCCTCATCACCCTGGTCAGAAAGATTAGACCCCGGGTCAGCAAAGAGAGCTAACCCGGGCTGACCAGGAACGGTGCCATAGGAGGTACTGGCCACCGCGGCGTGCGGATACCCCTGGACTGATAAGCAGCCAGCGGGTTCCAGCGACAACCGTCCACGGTCCCCTATCGGCGCGGCAATAAGCCTGCTGCCAGGGCCGTGGAACGCCCCCTCTAATGGGGCCACCTCTGAATCGTCGGACAACGGAAGCGGACTAAGGAAAATCGATCCAGAGGCGGGGATTACCTGCTCCGAAGCCGATGATGAGGACAATAAAGGATCTGGTCCAGGAAGCATGCCACGAAGCAACCCTGGAACCAAATCTTTTATTGTCCTCTTCATCTCTCCCAACATCTCGGTCCGGAAGGTCTCCATATCCACCGCGGACGAGACCTTCCCCTTACCCTTCCTACTTACAACCTCTCGTTTCCGCTTCTTCTTCTTCTCCTCCTCTACCACCTTGTCCGTCGCCTGTAAGCAGCACAAGAATTCGGACATTAACTCGCCCCCCCCAGTGCTTACATATGTCACAATTAATCAATGGACCACAAGGGCTACATCGATAACACAGATGCGGCCAGAACTTCACATGCATAAAACGTCCACAGGACGCGCAACCCGGTCCCTGAAACAGGGCAAAGGACAAGGAGTATGAGCAACTAGTTAAGCTTAGAAACTCAATCCAACTCAAGAAGGAAAACGATCATAAAGATCAATATACATCAAAAACCAGCCTAGCGCTTGAATTGCTAATAAATACATAGCCAGCTGATTATGACGTCATTAATCCCTTGACAGGAAAAAATTCGATCCCAACAAAACATCCAAGTGCAAAGACGAATTGTATGCTGAATGGATAAGTTGACTACACAACCATCAGATACATATAGATAACTCTTTTCTGGCAAAAATGTTAATTATCTCCCTTTGATTGTTTACAATAATTAACATCACCACATTATCAATAACTAGATACCTGACACTTTGTATAGACAAACCATCCAACGTGACGAACCGGAAACTCCACCATCTGCACGCCTCTTAACTCTCTCCACCTCATGGGGAAGGAATTGGATCAAGAGGGCAAAGTGAGAAGACCTTTATACCAGGCCTCCAACTCACTGGACATAATTTTTCATTTGGTTAGATAACCTAACAGTGTTAGTAGGAAATGGAACCATGGTGGAGAGAATACTAATTCTCTGGTACTGTGACGTCACCACCTAGCGTCATACAGACCTGTGGACATAAACAGAAAGAGAAATTAGTCCTAGGTAGCACCGAGTTGATATAACCCAACCAACCAAGGCGCTTATCACGGTAAACGCGAGTCCCGGAAACACAATACACCGGGAAGAAAACTCGCTAATTTTACTAGAAGTCACCTGATTTAAAGGTCCAACGTCCTCCTGTGGCGAAGTGTATCCTCCCGCCATCCAAATCAGGTCTTATCACTTCCAAAATAACACCAATAAAAACGTTAAAGAGCAAGAAAAGCTTATGACTCACAAAACATGTGTGTTCTCTTTGCCAATAATCTAGCAAAGAGGAAGTGCTAGTCTGCGCATGCGCGGTGGTGGGGCTGGCATCCGCCAGACTACGCTCTGACTCCCTGCCCAGTAGGGGCACCTAACTGTTTTAAATCTGAGTGTTTATTGAGTGAAAGCCAATATTTAGCAATATCAAAAGTATTAGGGAGGTAAGTATACTCTTGAAGTGAAAAACCTCGCATAAGATATTGCACCACAAACTAGGGCTAAACACAAATTCGAAAGTGACACCATCGTTGCCAGATGATGAGGATGGTATCACTGTAACAAAAGTCGAGCTAAGCTGTCAAACATCGCAAGGCACATGTCCAAACAGAAATGGATTTTAGAGACTATTTCTTTTTAAAATATATAACAGTCACACAAACCTGTGTATAGTCTATATGCCTTCCCAGCTCTAACTCTGCCTGCTCGTCCTGCTCGCTGATTGGCCGATGCCTGTGATACAGGTATGGTAACCAATGATTCTGCAACAGAGAACAAAGAATATGTGTTCCGAAACAGCCTTGGGGTTGCGTAGCATAGTGGTTATGGTAACGGCTAATCTGAACAACACTATCAGCGAGGTTTCTGGTCCTACAATCCATGGATTGAAAATCTGTGAAATTTGTGTTCTTCAGGGGGGGGGATATTAAACATTTAAGTACAAAATTTATTTTTTTTAATTTTAATTTTCTCATAGAAAATGTCCATTGGCTGCCCAATAGAGAATTTCTGGAAATTTATCACTGGCATGACTAGCTCGGTTATCGAGCCAGTCAGTCCATTGGTATATTAAACAAGAGGCCTGGAACATTGGCATTTACACCATTTGCATTTAAATAGACATGATTGATGATTTTCGGAAAATCCAAGATGGCCACCAAAAAAATTGACCAATCAAGACTCGTTTAATATGTTGACGCCCACCGTCATACGATCGGTCCACCCAAGTTTTGTTGAAATTTGGATATTGATTGAAGGAGAACTGTTTTTTAACTTGTTCCAGAACTTTCAGAAAATCAGAGATTGCTGCCAAAATATTGACCCATCGAAATTCTGAATACAATTTCTAGAGGCTACAACAATAGAATCCTTCCAGCCAAATTTGGTTGAAATTGCCCAAGCGATTAATGAGGAGTAGCATTTTATATGAATTCCCATTTTTCAGAAAATCCAAGATAGCCACCATCAGTTAACTGATTTCCCAAAATATTCCGAAAATCCAAAATGGCCACCGGAAAAATTGACCAAACAAAATTCTATATGCACGATCTAAAGCCTACCGCCCTAGGCTCGTTCCAACCAGTCTGGTTGAAATCACCCAAGTAGTTAATGAATAGACGATTTTCAGACATTTTCCAGAAAATTCAAGATGTCCACCGAATAAATTGACCAATAAAAATTCTATATACAAGCTCTGAAGCATAGCACTTTAGGGTCCTTCCAGCCAAGTTTGCTTAAGCTCATCCAAGCAGTTAATGAGGAGTAGCCTTTTAACTGATTTCGCCAAATTTTCAGAAAATCCAAGATGGCCACCATCAAAATCAAGCTGTAAAAATTCTATATATAAGTTATGAAGTGTACCGGCCTAGGGTTCTTCCAGCTGAATTTAGTTGAAATCGGCCAGGCAGTTAATGAGGAGTAGCC
Source organism: Chaetoderma sp. LZ-2023a (assembly GCA_034401795.1). Classification (NCBI taxonomy): domain Eukaryota; kingdom Metazoa; phylum Mollusca; class Caudofoveata; order Chaetodermatida; family Chaetodermatidae; genus Chaetoderma; species Chaetoderma sp. LZ-2023a. The sequence continues at coordinate 82,837,120 of CM067367.1, forward strand.
TTTTAACTGATTTTCCAAAATATTCAGAAAATCCAAAATGGCCACGGAAAAATTGACCAATCAAAATTCTATATGCAAGATCTAAAGCCTACCGCCCCAGGCTCGTTCCAACCAGTCTGGTTGAAATCACCCAAGTAGTCAATGAGTAGATGATTTTCAGCTATTTTTCAGAAAATTCAAGATGGCCACCGAATAAATTGACCAATCAAAATTCTATATACAAGCTCTGAAGCATAGCACTTTAGGGTCCTTCCAGACAAGTTTGCTTAAACTCATCCAAGCAGTTAATGAGGAGTAGCCTTTTAACTGATTTCCCCAGATTTTCAGAAAATCCAAAATGGCCACCGGAAAAATGGGCCAATCAAAATTCTGTATACAAGTTCTTAAATCTACCAGCCTAGTATCCTTCCAGCCAAGGAGTAGCATTTTAAACGATTTCCCAATAGGGTCAAATGTTTTTAAGCAAAAGTTGACGGATGAACGGATGCTGGACAGACAGAGAGATGGATGACGGATGGTTGCCATGCCATAAGCTCACTTGGCCATTCTGGCCAGGTGAGCTAAAAAAGTATCCTTTTGGTCTACAAACTAAGATTTCTCAAACCCATTACAGAAGACATTTTGTGGCCAGATTGAGTGTTAAAGGGTTGGGTATATGTTTGTCCCATCTTCCACAGTGAATGTACCATGATGGATGCCAAGGTACTCACTCAGAAACACATAAACAACACAACACATGCAATGGATGAGTAGTTTATCCATCAATGATATGCCATCATAATCAATTACCATGTGTCAATTGTAGGTTGACGTCACAATCAGTGATAGTAAGTCCGTCTTAAACACTTAATAGTCCGTCAAGTTGTACGGGTTGTATGTCTTTACTATATAATAGACATTCTGTTGAATATTATGAAACTAATTTGACTCAATGTCCCAGTCAAATTAGTTTCAAAATATTCAAGAACTTACCTGTATAGTTTTCTGCTGATTGAGATTCAGGGAAGGCAGGGATCGATAGATCCAAATATGGGCAAACATGGATGGAGCTTAGCTAGAGAGGGTGGGGCATCGCTAAAACAGGATTCCTCTTTATCTGGTGGTTGAATATATGCTAAAATACTCAATCCATTGATGTTTAACATGTTTAAGATTGCTCAAGAGAATCAATATTTTTTCTTAGTGACTGTCGACCTACTGTCCAAGAGTAGACTATTTTTTTTAATTTACCACTGGAATGACTGGCTCACTAATCAAGTTAGCCGTTATAGCGGTAAATGGGGAAAAATAGTCTTCTCTTGTCCTGCATATAGACATTTCTCAGAACAACTATACAGCCATTTTATTCAACAAGGCCTAAAATTGGTAGACTACTGTAGACAATATAACAGCCATATCAGCGTGCCATCTTATAGAATCAAAGTTTTCTGGACTTGTAAGATGAATTTACTTGTATTACGAAAGCAGCTAATTTTAATGGGATATTTTTGTATTTCTCACATAGGTTTTTGATGCTCATACACATAATGATGCTCACTTACCAATGCCTGATGCTGGATTATATGCCCTCACTTTTACAAAGCCACTGTCAATAACTGTGAGCACAAAATACAGGACAGTTATTATATGCTGCTGCATTCTGCATCATATATGCTTACACCATGGATGGTAATGTTAAAATTCTGTAAATTCAAATTCACAATACAAGCATTTGTGGATAGGTGATGGTCTTTCTAGTTGAAATGCTCCAATGGAGCGATACAGGCCTTTTGGGCCTCTTGTTACATGATCGCTGCTAGGCAACGGATGAATCCAGTTTTAGCTATGCCCTGCCCATCTCTAGCTAAGGTCCATCCACGCCTTGCCCGTGTTGGGATCAATCGATCACTGAACTCTCAGAATCTCAATTACCAGAAAAACTATACAGGTAAACTGTTGAATATTTTGAAACAAATTTGGCTGGGTGATGTTGCTGCCAGCGCCCAGTAAAGTTAATTTCAAAATATTCAACTAAAGGTTTATTAAACAGTAAAGACATACAATTTGTACAACTTGACTGACTATTAAGCGTCTATATGAACTAAGTGTAATAACAACATACTGGGCGTGTCCATCTATAGTTGGCGTGTTGGTCCAGGTAAAGGGTGTTCCCTAACCTGCTAGATTAATGCCTATAGGTTCCATCGTGTGGCGCTGGTGTATCCAATGGCATTCCTTTTGTCTCCTCCATGGTGTGGAGTTTTCATCATCGGGGTCTGATGAAAGAACCTGTATGATTCTGAACTGCACGTCTGTTCGTGAGTGTCCAGGTTTGTTGAAATGCCTGGCGACTTGGGTGTCGCATCTCTCACTTTTGTGGAGGTTTGATATAGATCTCAGGTGTTCCTGAATTTGGATCTTAAAGGTGCGCAGGGATTCACCCACGTATTGTTTGTTGCATTTGCTACAAGTTAGGAGGTAGACGATGTTTCTAGTTTGGCAGTTACCTATGATTTTGGCATTGTAGGTTAGGCCCGTGTGGGAGCTTGAGAAGAATCTGTTTTTCTCCATCCTGTGGCAGGTGGTACAGGTTTTTGTTTTGCATGCGATAAATGGGTTTCTGTGCATTACATGGGCGTGCTCTGTTGGGAGTTTGGCCCTGACAATCGTGTCCTTGATTGTTTTATTCTTCCTGTATCCAAACAGCGGTGGTTCTGGAAATGCTAACCTGCATTTGTTGCTGGCTTCCAGAATTGGCCAGTACTTTTTTATGGTTTTCTTCAGAAAAATGCCTGTCCTGGTGAACTCACATACAAAGATTGGTCTTTGTGTTTGAGTTTTGGCGGTTGCTTTTGGTGGTGGGTGGAGAATTTGTTGTCTGTCTTGTGATCTGGCTTTGGCCCTGGATTTGTTCAGGATGCCTGTAGGGTAGCCTCGTGCTTCAAAGTGTCCTTGTAGGAGGATGTTTCTGTCATAGTCGTCTATGAGCGTGCAGATGCATCTCAACCTGAGGAATAGTTCATATGGGGACGAGTCCTTGCAGTTTGAGGGATGGGCTGAGTCATAATGCAGGTAGCCGTGGGTATCTGTCGGTTTTGTGTAGAGGTCAAAGATGGTAGAATGATCCCGTGTCTGTTTGACCAGTGTGTCTAAAAAAGAAACTTGTGTTTCTGAGCATTCCATGGTGAATTTGATGCTCTGGTGAGCTTCATTCATGTATGTGACGAACTCTTCTAGGGCTGTTTTGCCGTGCTCCCAGATTATGAATTATGTCATCTATGTATCTAACATACAGTGCAGGCTGGTGTGGTGCAGTTTGCAGCAGTCTTTGCTCTAAGTCGGCCATGAAGATGCATGCGACGGTGCAGGCGGCCTTGCTTCCCATGGCGGTTCCTCATATCTGTAGGTAGTGCTCGCCATTTTACTCGAAGTTATTGCATTCGAGGACAAGTTTTAGAAGATTTAGTAATCCTCTGATGGAGAGATCGCCGGGTATCCCAAATTTACTGCAGAATTTGGCCACCGCTCTTAGTCCTTCATTGTTGGGTATGTTAGTGTACAGTGAGGTGACATCCATTGTTACTAGAAGCGTGCCAGGTTTTGTTGGTACGAATGCTTCTAGTTGGTTGATGAAATCTGTGGTGTCTTTCACATATGATTTGATCTTCGTGACATGAACCTTGATGTGTTCATCCACGAAACTGCTGATGAGTTCTGTGGGACAGCCTATGCCGCTGATGATGGGTCTGCCTGGGACTAAACCGTTCTGTTTGCTTTTATGTACCTTTGGTAGTAGGTAAAATCTAGCTGTGATTGGCGGTTTTGGTAATAGTCTGCCGGCAGTTTCTGCATCAATTTCTTTGTCTCTGACTAGTTGGTCTAGTCTTTTTTCTACAAGGTTAGTATGTTTTAATGTCAAGTCTTGATCGACCTTTTTATAGAACCTTATGTCCGCTAGTTGGCGGTTTGCTAAGACATTCATCACCAAAACAAACTCAACTGTTAAAAAACCTGAGCCGCCAAAATAGTTTTTTCCAAAACCGCCAAAATGGACACAACCGGTAAAAAATCCACAACCGGCAAAAATAACCACAACTGCCAAAAAAGTTGTAAAAACCGCCAAAATGGGAGAACCGCCAAAAACTCACAACCGGCAAAAAATACTCAACCGCCAAAAACGGTCACAACTGCCAAAAATGACACAACCAGTAAAAAAGTCACAACTGGTAAACTTGACCTCAACCAGTAAAATGAAGGTCAACCGGCAAAAATGTCTGAACAAACCACCAAACCCCCAATGGGAAAACCGCCAATCTTGTTTTTTCTCTGCCCATATATGGTCAAGTCCTACTCAATCCACAGGCTCACCCAGGAAGGGTATAAAAGGGACAAAAATTCCAGTCCAGATCATTCAGACTTTTGGTCCCACATTTGCGACCAAGCGTCAGGCTAAAATACCTACAATATTGGTTTCCCGATCTGATTACGTAGTTATCATCACGTCTACATGAACTAAATCATGTCATTCATGGTGTAACTGATTATGACGTCAGCCTACATGTGACGTAGTTGATTATTACATCATATGATTGACTGAGAAACAGGATTCCTCAATTGCCTTACTTGATAACTAGATCTAAAGCTTATTAAACATATGCATATACACAGGCTCGCTCATCACACACACACACATGCACTAATTCATGCATACATGCACACCAGCATGCACATCAGAGCATGTGCGTGTGCACTCACATACACACTAGAGCTGGGCGGTATTGTCATTGGGATGACGATAACGGTATCTATGAAAAATACCGCGATAACTACTAATATCGCGGTATTTGGAATAATTTTGGATATGATAGGGTTAATATGGCCAATCTATGAATAGGCATCCTTTTTAGATGTATAAACAAACAAAGCCTACACTTTGTATTATATTTGTGTATCAGCACCAAATAAAATACTTTTTCTCGCCTTTTTGCGTTTTACTTTGTCATTGTGAAGAGGAAGATGCGCATAAGTGGCCTTAACTCCGTCACTGTGTGTGCAGAAATCTCCAAGGGAAATCCTAAGGGTCTAATCTGATTGGTTAAAAACATCAAGTATCTTTCATTGGTTTTAACCAGGTCATAATCGGGTGCAGTGTTTAGTGAAGCATTCACGATCAGCTGTTTTTATTATTACTATTGAAAGCTTATAATGAATGCTCCGTGCGAAAGACCACGCGATTAGGCACATGATCAATTAATGGACAAACCAGGTCTGAAGACGTGATCAGCTGCGCGCGTGTATGCGTGTATAAAGATAACAAAATGACCTGAATTTTCTTTAGCAATAGAATAGAGAATGTAGAATTGTAGATAAGAATCGTCGATCACTGATTAAATTATTATACCTGACGTGCACAATTCTGGTACTGAATGGTTAATTATTGAAAATGGTCAAGTTTTATAAGGAATTGACTAATCAACCCCACCTCTCCGCCCAGCCCCCATTCCACCCCTTTAGAACATTGTCGACCGGCATGATAGTCAATCACACACTTCATCCTATAAACTGGACTTACCGGAGTGTGTGAAAATAAATAATCATCAGCTATTTATACAGATTATTTCAAAACAATTTGACTCAAAGTTGTTGCTGTCGATGTCAGTAACAACTTTTGGGTCATAAAGTTTTCAAACTAATCAGCTCTTTATTTATTATTTCCTTTAAATTATATTTCCATAAAGCCTCTGCATTCGTCTTGAAAGTGGTTAAATCATAGCCCTATAGATCGATGGCGCAATAGTCGCCTGAGCCAATGACCCGGAACGCGAGAAATTAGTGAATACAACACATTCCACGCTATAAGATCTGCTGTCTTCTAGAAAAGATGATCTAAGAGGTTATTAGTTATTAATAACTTGACCGATTTTAGCTAAATATTTTGTAGACAATTTGATTGGAAATTATTGTCATGATCAGCCGGGCTTGTTTCATTCATATTGTGGCTGCCTTTAGCGCATTCAGCATATCAATGGTATTACTGGTATAGACTGATCAATACTCGGCCAAGCGTACATGTATACACACGTGTGGGTTGAATTATTCTTGAGCAAGCGAAGAATAGAGGGATTGCAGTTATGGCTTCACCGGTTTAGTTAGATTGCTTGAATTTATCGTCATAGTTAGCGAGTGAATTTATCCCGCTAGGATATTTGGATGGTCGATGTTTTATTTATTCCCTTGTAATGACGTCAATCGCGTCATCAGCTATGGAAAGCGAAGGTGGTATTCCAATAATATAATCAAAACGAGGCTGAGTTACGTTTATTTGTGTTTTACAAATGGCTGCTATTTTGCGTATTCAACGTTGTCAGCAACTACGATTTTCAGATTTAACTTGTCTTCATTGGAACAACATTTAATTGAGCATGGAAGGATAACTATACTAAGAACAGTAGGGCTATGTATATAACACATGGACATATATTTACTGCAATAATAGTGCCAAAAATTATTGCTTTTGACTACCATGAATACGGAAATGAAGAGACCAGACTCGTCAAATTCGCATGAAATGCTTTACTACCAAATTATTACAATATATAAATTGTCAATACCGTCACTGACGGTATTTGACGATTTTTAGAAATGAGACGATAACGATAACAATAACAATAATATCGCGATTTTCCCGGTTTTATCGGGAAACCGCCCAGTTCTAATACACACATGCACGCATGCAAGCACACACATGCATGCAAGTACATATTCAATCAAACACAAAGAGCATGCTGATTCTTATCTTCACTTACTATAAGCAATACCATTGATAGTAATGGACGCCTCAGCGATGTTTGTCGCTACAATAATCTTACGACAATTTCTCCCTGTTCTCTCAAACACTTTCATCTGCAAAAAAATAAAGTATAGTACTGTAATGCTGTTACAGATTTTTAACCCTTTAACGGTCACGATTTGCTAAGAAAATTAAATCTTTCAATTAGTGAATGTCCATATGCAGGTTAAGAGACTATTTTTGAAAATTTACTACAAGAATGACTGGTTCGATTATCGAGCCAGTCATTCCAATGGTAAATTTTCAAAAATAGTCTTCACCTGGCATGCAAATGGACATTTATCAAGACCTCTGTGGCATGTTTTTTTGGCCAGCTTGACCATTCAAGGGTTAACAGCCCATAATGATCCACATAAACATCTCAGATTAGAAATTTCAAGCTTATTTTTTAGCTTATTTTACTCGATGTTAGTGGTGATTCAAAGAATATTAAATAGCCCTTTCAATGAGAAATTTCTGAGAGTCCATTCTTTACGATACATAACATATTCTGTTGAATATTGTGAAATCAATATGACTGAAAGCCCTTGCTGTCTAAGGCATCAATGGCCTCCAGTCATATTAATTTCAAAATATTCAACAACATTCCTGTTTGTTTGCCCTGAATTTGAGATATGGGCATCCACCGGTGAAAGGTTTAATGATCAAACCAGCCAAAAGTGACCTTAGAAATGTCCATTTGCAGGCCAATAGAAGACTATTTTTGAAATTTTATCACTGGAATGAGAGGCTCAATAATCGAGCCAGTCATTCCAGTTGTAAGATTTCAAAAATAGATTTCTCTTGACCTGCAAATAGGCATTGAATTTGCAAAAACGTCAATTTTCCTAACAAATCTGAACTATTATAGGGTTCATTTATAAACACATATGCAGGCTTTTGAAGAGTTCTTGGAATTCATAATGCATAGGCAGTGGTTGAAATAAGGCCTTTTAACACGCACAATGCAGGTAGAAATAAGGCCTTTTAACACGCACAATGCGGGTAGAAATAAGGCCTTTTAACACGCACAATGCGGGTAGAAATAAGGCCTTTTAACACGCACAATGCAGGTAGAAATAAGGCCTTTTAACACGCACAATGCTGGTAGAAATAGGCTGGTGCATGTGCATTTGTGATCTTGGGTGCACAGCGTACATGTGTTTTTCTGGTGGATGCGCTGCAATGTCAATTTATGTACATGTAGATTTTGATGCTGTGCAGGTAAAATCACAATATTTGATTCACCTTGTGCATGTAGAACAAGTTCTTATTTCTAACCCTAATAGGGCTAAGTGTGATAATAAATGCTACCATATATATTAACTGTCTGACCGCTGCAGCCACCAGACAATAATCTCCATGGGGTTTAACCTTGGACCTGCTGAATATTTTGAAAACAATTTGACTGAAAGTTGTTGATGGCTTAGCCAAAAGTTGTTGATGGCTTAGCCAACAACAACTTTCAGTCAAATTGTTTTCAAAATATTCAGCATATCCAGAGTTAAACCCCGTGGAAAATGTAGTCTGCTAAAATTCATCAATTCAATACTGCCTGAATATAAGACATCTTACCTGATCTGAGGCCGGAAGACCGCCATACATCGGCAAAACTCGCATTTTCATTTCATGCCCCTGATTTTTCAACTTTCGAGCTTCATCGCTGCAAAAAGTCGCAATTCCATTTTATAATTTAGTATCTCAATAAAACAATAATGAGAAATGTTGCTATGCATCAAAACAAGCGGGACACATGCTAATAATCCCTGCACTGTAAGGTTTTTGTGATTCTGAATGATTAGCAAAACTGTATCATTATGTCAGGATTAGGAATGGTGTTAAAACTATAACATATAATCCTTTAACACTCAAGCCGCTCAAAGACGGCTTCTGCAGTGGTCTTAAGTAATGTCCATTTACAGGCCAAATGAAAACAATTTTTGAAAATTTACCACTGGAATGACTGGTTCGATAAGCGAGCCGGCCATTCCAGTGGTAAACCGTAAAAAATAAGCTTCAATTGTTCTGCAAATCTCAATTTTTGAGAAAATTTTAATTTTCTTAAAATATTAGAGAGTTTAAACGTCAATATTATGGCATCATGCATTAGCCTGAGTTCAATCCCATCACAATCATTAACACTTCTTCTGGAAACATTCTATGACACTTTGGAAGCAGAGGAATAATTTCACATCTTATACATTTAAAATCAAAATTTTTGCTCAATTAATTCATCTCCATTTTCATGGCAAGAAAATAGTCATTTTGAAAGTTTACCAATGGAATGACTGTCTCGGTGTAATATTTCTATAAGAGATTTTGGTAAATAGATAAAATACTCTTTCAAAGTGGAAATTCAGCGAACACGCACACAAATTTAGCACAAACTGCAACCCATTTCTGAACAATACGAGATTATGTGTGACTAGTATACTAAATGCAATTTGTGAGTGTTTTGGCGATACAATCTATAATACTAGATTGATCGGTCGATGACGCGTCATCGCAAATCCACACGTTCACCGCTCTGAACTTTTGACACATCCCACAACCCACCCCGGGGGAGGAGCCAAATGTAAACGTCCTTTTGCACTCCACATGGATATGGGTTACTGATATACTAAATTTGGTTGAATTTTGTTCAACAGGGTCAGAGGAGTTGCATTACAATCAACTTTGTTACCTTTTAACACCATTCCCCACCACTGAGGGCGGGGCCAATTGTAAAAGTGCTCATCCACTCCACACTGATATGGGTAACTCACATATCAAATTGGTTGAATTCCGTACAATGGTTTCGGAGGAGATGCATTACAATCAATTTCCGCAGGTTACAATTTGATGTTTTGACCCCCTCTCCCTCTCCCGCCCGCTGGGGGCGGAGTTAAATCTAAATGGCCTTTTGCAGTCCGCAATCATATGGGTAACTCAGATATCAAATTTGGTTGAGTTCTGTCTAACAATTTCAGAGAAGTTGCATTACAACTCATTTGACCTTTTAAACCCCTGCCAGCACCACCCCCACCCCCCCAAACCCCTCCCCCCCTCCCACCACCCCCACACACCCCATCAACACCCCCACCACCCACCCCTGGGTGTGGAGCCAAATCCAAATATTGTCTTGCAAAGCGGAATCATATGGGTAACCCACATACCAAATTTCATTTAATGCCAATTCTATGCTTAATGTCTTTGAAAATATGCTTAATTGGATAGCAGAAACATGCATTATGCAATGGAGGAATCCAGTTTCTCAGTCAATCATAAGACATCATACTCAACTACGTCACATGTAGGATGACATCATAATCAATTACATCATGAATGATGCGATATTATAGTCTGTCTTAATAGTCTGTTAAGCTGTACGAATATTTAATAATCATTCTGTTGAACATTTTGAAACTATTTTGAAACTGGGCGCTGTTGTAGTTTCAAAATATACAACAACTTTCATGACACTAGTTTTCTGGAAATTGAGATTCAGAGAGCAGGGATCGATTAATTGAAACACGGGTGAAGTGTAGCTTAGTTAAGAGATGGGGAGGGCTTAGTTAAAACTGGACTCCTCCTTTATATTCTTACTGGTATATGCTATTATATTTCACTGCTCAAAATCGTCCTGGTAATAGAACTTTCCAGGATTTGCTAAGTCCCGCCCACCCCTAGCTAAGCTCCACCACACCTCTCTCGTGTTGGGATTGATAGATCCACGAATGCCCTGACTATCAATTTTCTGAAAACTATACAGTCAAGCTGTTGAATATTTTGTAACTAATTTGTCTGGGTGCCCAGTCAAATTAGTTTCAAAATATTCAACAGAAGATTTATTAAATAGTAGACATACAATTCGTACAACAATGCATAGTTCGTTCTCAAACATGCATTTGTGACGTACTTATCGACGTCATTCATTAGGATGTCATTCTACATGTCGCATAGTTGATTATGATGTCATACGATGGATTGATAAAGTGGAATAAACGAAATCTAGGATTTCTTTTTTCACGAGAGAGTTGATACTTACCTCCCTAATACTTTTGATATTGCTAAATATTGGCTTTCACTCAATAAACACTCAGATTTAAAACAGTTAGGTGCCCCTACTGGGCAGGGAGTCAGAGCGTAGTCTGGCGGATGCCAGCCCCACCACCGCGCATGCGCAGACTAGCACTTCCTCTGACTAGATTATTGGCTGACACACATGCAACTATTAAGAGCCTGAAGACCGAGCCTCTGTGGGGTGGAGAGGCCGGGTCCGTATCTAGGGAGGTAAGTATCAACTCTCTCGTGAAAAAAGAAATCCTAGATTTCGTTTATTTCACTTCAAGAGTATACTTACCTCCCTAATACTTTTGATATTGCCAGAATTCGAAAGTGAATCTGGCGGGAGGGAGGCGAGGTCAAAAGACCAGCTCATCCCAATACGCTTTTCTGCGTTTAAGGCACTTAAACTTCTGAAACTGTAAGAAAAAACAGTCAGGATTTGACTAACCATCGGATAACACGACCGATGTATGAGAGATGACCGAATGTCATATGCGCTCCCCCCCCCCTCCTTCCTGGGAGGAAGAGTCGACTGACCTCAATGTCCTATACGCTCTCTACGTACAAGTGCCATGTACTACAGGACAGAGACGAAAAAGCTCCATTTTCGTAACTCTCAACAATGAACCACACAAATACACAAACCATCACCATATTAATAACGGGTAATCGTGACAATACAATCAACAACGGACAACACATGAACAAGACTGACCTTGTTGAAAATGGCTGCTGACATCATCTTCCCATCGGTAAAGACTGATGCAGGCCCAAAAAAGTGGGTGTTTCCATAAATTAATTGTGATATATATAAGTAATGAGGAAATCACCTCAAAAAATATAAACCGATTTACTTTTTCAAAACCGACAAGGCGAGAGGATTAGAGGTGTCACGGAGATAATGGTCTGTAAAACTTGACTCACAGTGCCACTGAGCCACCGACATAATATCATCCACAGGGACCCCATTAAATAGGGCCGTGGATGTCACTACGCCGCGGACACTGTGAGCCTTGGCCACGTCAACCTGCTTCCCGGTGGCGGATTTATGGCAAAACTGAATGCACTCCACAATCCACCTGGAAATGGTGTCCTTAGAAGCCCTCCCATGGGGTTCAATATATGACAACCATAACGCTGACTGGTCGGTGCGCCATGCCGCCGTACGTTGTTTGTACCGGCGCAGCGCCCGGACGGGACACCATGCTTTAGAATTAGGATCATATCTAGTTAAAGCAGGCAAAATAATAGGTTGACCTGGATATTTCAACGACTGATTTTTAGCCAAGAAATTAATCCTAGGTAGCAGCTTAAGGCCTTCCCCTGAAACCACAAAACGGTCATCCTCGGCTGATAAGGCATGAATCTCACTCCTACGCCTAGCCGAGGCCGCAGCAATTAAAAACACAGTCTTCAGTGTTAATAGTTTCATAGAAATGGAACTAAGTGGTTCAAAAGGCTTATCACCTAGTACTTGAAGCACTAGCGATAAACTCCAAGACGGAATCACAGGAGGATTCCTTGGTCTTAGATTGCCCATGCCTTTAATTAATACATTCAATGTATTTACTTCATCACTTCCCCTCTTAGCCAAGCAAGGAATAACAGACATTAATGCTGATTTATAACCAGCAATAGAGTTAGGCTTGAGGCTATAGGCATCATAGAGGTGACAGAGGAAATCAGCTACTACTTGAATAGATGAATCCATTGGATCAATACATCTTTTTGAGCACCATTCTGCAAATCTGTTGATTTTATAATTATATGCTCTGGAGGTTGACCCCCTCCTGGCTTTGGCCATAAACATGGCTGCTTGCTCAGAAAAGCCCTCCTTAATTCTAGATTCCTTGACAACATCCACGCAGTCAATCTGAACATTGACGGATTGTTGTGAAGGGCCTTGCCCTGGAAGATAATATCGTCCATCAGAGGCAGAGGAACCGGATTGCAGACCAGAAGGTCCAGCAGATCCGTATACCATGATCGGCTTGGCCAATCCGGGGCGATCAGAAGCACTTGGCATTCCTCTTGTCTGATTTTCTGAAGAATTTTTGGAATCAGGATTGCTGGAGGGAATGCGTATGCATACATTCTCCCCCAGCTGATAGCTAACGCATCTGTTGCGAAAGCGCTTGGATCCGGAATCGGAGAGACGTACGTCGTCATCTTCGCATTCTTGCTCGTTGCGAACAAATCGATGTTGGGTTTCCCCCAATGGTCGAACAGACGATCCGCCACACATTGATTTAGTTGCCATTCCGTGGGTAAAACACTCATCCTTCGGCTCAATGAGTCTGCAAGCAGGTTTAACCTTCCCGGAATATGAACTGCTTTCAAGGTAATCTGGTGATCCAGACACCAACATAGCAGTTTCCATGTCATCATACAGAGACTGGGCGACTTCGTTCCGCCCTGGCGGTTTATGTAAGTCACAACTGTTGAGTTGTCTGAACGAATAAGAACAATCTTGCCCTGAACTTTCTGTAAGAAATGTTCCAGGCCCAGGACTACTGCTCTTAGCTCCAGTAGATTTATATGTTCCTGTGACTGTTCCAGATTCCAAAGCCCTGATATCGTGGATTCTTCCAGGCAAGCTCCCCAGCCCTCCATCGATGCATCTGTATACACAGTCACCTGAGGGTGGGGAGGGGTTAGCAAAACCCCCGGTAAGAGATTCTCTGTATTCAACCACCATTGCAGGTGGTGAATCAGAGGCGCCAACACTGACACATTCGAGTCCAGCGAACCTGTACTCTGGGTCCATTGTGTCATGAGAAACAACTGGATCGGCCGCCTGCGTAAGGCGGCCTGAGGAATGACTGGTTCCAACGAAACCATCAACCCCAGCATTCTCAAGTAAACCCGTGCCAGGACATGACGACTGTCGCACACTGACTGAATCAACGAGATGAGTATTTGAACCCTCTCCTGAGTAGGATAAACATATCCTGTCTCCAGATCGAAGAACATCCCCAGGTAAACAAACTTCTGGGATGGAGTCAGCTCTGATTTTGGGAAATTGATCATCCAGCCCAAGTCTGTGAGAATTTTCAAAACAATCTCCAGATTGGCGGACAAACTTTCCCGGGTGTGCGCTTTCAACAGCCAGTCGTCTATGTACGTGTGGACTGCTATGCTTCTCCTGCGGAGGTATGCTGTGATCGCAAGAACCACACGGGTGAAAACCCGAGGAGCCGTGGAAATTCCGAAGGGCAACACCCTGAATTCCCACTGTCTGCCCTGGAATGCAAATCTCAGGAAGCGACAGAAACTCCTGTGGATGGGGATGTGGAAATAAGCGTCCTTCAAATCTATCGACGCCGTCCACATCCCCCTCTCCAACCCCGCCAACACCGAGCGCACCGTTTCCATCTTGAAACTGGGCGTCTCGATGAACTTGTTCAATGGCTTGAGGTTGAGAATCGGTCTCCACCCACCGGTGCGTTTTGTTACCAAGAACAGGGTTGAATAGAAGCCCGGACACCTCTGTGCCGGCTGAATAGCTCCTTTTTGTACGAGGGAATTTATCTCCTCCTCGATACACAACCTTTGATCTGGATCTCTCGGAACGGGAGTCCAGATTGGCACCAGAGACAGTCGCGACGGCGGGCCTGTCATCCACTCTGGATGATACCCCACGGAAAGCCATCGCAAGACTAAACGGTCCTGAGTTAACCGTTCCCACTCTTGCATGTGGTCGGCAAGCCGGCCTCCCACCGGTCCACCTAGGGACCGCGGTGGACACAAGGCATGCAAGAGCGGCACTGTCTCCGTCGCCATACACACCGGCGTGGTCCTTACCGCGGTAAGCGCCCTGTCAGGAACGATAACCACGCCCAGATCCTCGCGCGACCCGCCCCGCCCCGCGCGCACCTCGGTGCACGGGCGGCTGCCTGGCTGACGGCGGCTGAGGAGCCTGCGCCCCCCTCACTGCTGGCCGAATCGCACGCGGCCGAGGCCGGCGCTGCGACGGCGGCTGGCCTCTGACTTGGCCAGCACCACCTCGAGCCTGCAGGGGACGATACGCAGGGGCCGCGGCGCGAACGTTAGCACGACGCAGTACCTCAAACTGTTCGCGCAGCGCCCTCTGGTTATTCACCAGGGTGACCGTCTCCTGGAGGTGGCGACATCCCTCACCTCCAAAAAGACCAGGACCCGTCATAGGCGTACGGAGTAGCCTATTATACAGGTCCTGAGACGGGCACAAATTGTCCAGGGCAAATGTGCGTCTTGCCCTGACACTCCTGGTCACCGCCCGCGTCATACAGTCCAGCGCCAGGTTAATACCATCCTGGATGGTACGCTGGACCGCGAGCGGGCCTGGCTGGCGCGATGCGGATGCCGTTACTACCCCCTGTAACAGCTGGGAGACGTGGGACAGAGCGGCAATCGAAGCCCGCCCACTCTCCTCCGCATCACGCAACGCGGTATTCGCCGAACGCAACGCGTTCGCGCACAAGACCCCCGCGTCAGAACGGGATCCTGGCCGCGTATCCTCACCCAAAGCCGCGCGGTCATCCACGCTGGGCTTGGGTACCACACCGTACCGCTGGTAGTCCAGGGGCACGATGCGACAACGCTTGGCCACCTCGCGAGGGGCCTTCGCGAGACGTCCACTCGTGTTAATGGACGCCTCCGCCGCCTTGAACATGTCAACGACATGCTCCGCCAGCGGCAGAGAAGGCATAGCGTTAGCAGTTGGATTCCCAGCTAACCACGGCGTGTGAACACGGTGGCTAGCCGACTGCTCCACGGGCAGATCAGGCCTAACGCTCACCAACCACTGGCAAGCGTCATACCAATCCTCCTCCGTGGCTAACTGCGAGCGCTCTACAAGACGGGGTCCTTCGTCTTCCTCCTGAGCGCAAGCAGTACTTGACGGCGGGTACGCTGATACACCTGGCAAGCCAGGGAAAACATGCGGGCCTGTCAGCACCGGCATGAGAATATCACTGGTTTGACCAGGAGCAGGCACCGCGGTAGAGCGCGGGGTATATATAGCTCTACCACGGGCCCGGCCAGCACCAGCTACACTCTCGGCAAGCCGAGGTATGCGGTACCGCTGGCCATCAGCAGCGCCCTGGGCCACCACCTGAACCGCGGACCTTACTCCAGGGTGAGTAATACCGTGGAAAAAAGCGCCTGTATTCCCCGCGAGGGGTGCACAAACGTCTTCATCCATGTCCACGTCGTCAGACGGCGACCCTAGCAGGTAATCCTCATCACCCTGGTCAGAAAGATTAGACCCCGGGTCAGCAAAGAGAGCTAACCCGGGCTGACCAGGAACGGTGCCATAGGAGGTACTGGCCACCGCGGCGTGCGGATACCCCTGGACTGATAAGCAGCCAGCGGGTTCCAGCGACAACCGTCCACGGTCCCCTATCGGCGCGGCAATAAGCCTGCTGCCAGGGCCGTGGAACGCCCCCTCTAATGGGGCCACCTCTGAATCGTCGGACAACGGAAGCGGACTAAGGAAAATCGATCCAGAGGCGGGGATTACCTGCTCCGAAGCCGATGATGAGGACAATAAAGGATCTGGTCCAGGAAGCATGCCACGAAGCAACCCTGGAACCAAATCTTTTATTGTCCTCCTCATCTCTCCCAACATCTCGGTCCGGAAGGTCTCCATATCCACCGCGGACGAGACCTTCCCCTTACCCTTCTCACTTACAACCTCTCGTTTCCGCTTCTTCTTCTTCTCCACCACTACCACCTTGTCCGTCGCCTGTAAGCAGCACAAGAATTCGGACATTAACACGCCCCCCCAGTGCTTACATATGTCACAATTAATCAATGGACCACAAGGGCTACATCGATAACACAGATGCGGCCAGAACTTCACATGCATAAAACGTCCACAGGACGCGCAACCCGGTCCCTGAAACAGGGCAAAGGACAAGGAGTATGAGCAACTAGTTAAGCTTAGAAACTCAATCCAACTCAAGGAGAAGGAAAAACGATCATAAAGATCAATATACATCAAAAACCAGCCTAGCGCTTGAATTGCTAATAAATACATAGCCAGCTGATTATGACGTCATTAATCCCGTGACAGGAAAAATTCGATCCCAACAAAACATCCAAGTGCAAAGACGAATTGTATGCTGAATGGATAAGTTGACTACACAACCATCAGATACATATAGATAACTCTTTACTGGCAAAAATGTTAATTATCTCCCTTTGATTGTTTACAATAATTAACATCACCACATTATCAATGACTAGATACCTGACACTTTGTATAGACAAACCATCCAACGTGACGAACCGGAAACTCCACCATCTGCACGCCTCTTAACTCTCTCCACCTCATGGGGAAGGAATTGGAACAAGAGGGCAAAGTGAGAAGACCTTTATACCAGGCCTCCAACTCACTGGGCATAATTTTTCATTTGGTTAGATAACCTGACAGTGTTAGTAGGAAATGGAACCATGGTGGAGAGAATACTAATTCTCTGGTACTGTGACGTCACAACCTAGCGTCATACAGACCTGTGGACAGAAACAGAAAGAGAAATTAGTCCTAGGTAGCACCGAGTTGACCTAAACCAACTAACTAAGGCGCTTATCACGGTAAACGCGAGTCCCGGAAACACAATACACCGGGAAGAAAACTCGCTAATTTTACTAGAAGTCACCTGATTTAAAGGTCCAACGTCCTCCGGTGGCGAAGTGTATCCTCCCGCCATCCAAATCAGGTCTTATCACTTCCAAAATAACACCAATAACAACGTTAATGAGCAAGAAAAGCTTATGACTGAAAAACATGTGTGTTCTCTTTGCCAATAATCTAGCAAAGAGGAAGTGCTAGTCTGCGCATGCGCGGTGGTGGGGCTGGCATCCGCCAGACTACGCTCTGACTCCCTGCCCAGTAGGGGCACCTAACTGTTTTAAATCTGAGTGTTTATTGAGTGAAAGCCAATATTTAGCAATATCAAAAGTATTAGGGAGGTAAGTATACTCTTGAAGTGAAAAGGTCTATTGACTGAGCTAGCAGCTGGACGCTCTCCTTTGATTGAAAAATTTGCAGCCAGAACAGACAAAATGTTCCAAAAATATGCCAATGAAAAAATTCTAAAATGGCATCTACCCTTCTAGTTAGTCAACGTTGCCATAAACACACAAATAGCCCAAAATTTATTTAAGATTTATGAGATTTATTAATTTATGAGAACCTTAAGAATTCAGATATAAACTAAAATGAAATGAATGAGAATACTCACATAAGCAGCTTGACAATATGCATCACTTCATCCTACAAAACAAAACCATTTAACCCTTTAAAGGGGAACACAAGAAGGGTCGCCATTGTTTGTATAAAACACGCAGTTCTATTGTAGAACTACGAGTTACTCAATATTTAATCTACTGTGTAAAACTTTCCTGCGACATTTATATATAAATCTGATTAAAATGGTGTTAAAAACGCTATGTTGCTATAATTTTCTGCGAGTTAATTAAACCAATGACGTCATAGGTTGAATCCTATCCGACAAGAACCATGATAACGGCATTCTGACGACAGTACATGCATTTGGATGGTGATAGCTATATCGGTGATAATAACCGACATCATTTATATATGTATAGATTGAAGGAAGCGATTAAGACGTTTATCACGCTATTGCCAATTTATGGAATATATTTGTTATTTTCATACATTAGTTGCCGAACCTTAAGATGGCCACTTTCTATGAAGATACCTACCAATTACATGAATATTACAATATCTCATGAAATTTTGAGGTCAGTATGAAAACGTAAGTACCTAATGATGTATTGGGATGTAAGTAAGAACTGTTTAAACTCTCAGATTAATAGATGAAACTTTAATAACAGAGTGTTGATTCAAAAGTGGTAATTATATCGATATGCCTATACTATCGCGTCATTCATCTATCTCAAGATCAAAACATGTCAAAATCGGCACTAACAGAGAAATCAGACAAAGGACTTATTATGTAGTCTTCAACTTTCTGCAAATATAGTTCATATATTCCTAACACCGCTGAAGACAAACCCCATATAAAATGCAATTCTCTATTTTATTGTGATATTGTTGGATGACAGCGAGAGAAAAGTTCAACTTATGATTTCATACGCCTCTGGGAATAGAAATGTAACTAATGTATCACATATTTAAATAGCGAAGATCAATATTTCTAATTTAAGCACAGAGCTTACAACTATATTTTTTTTAATATTATGGTCTGTAGATTCATTTTATACAAAGTAGTATAGAGGGTCTGATGTTTCCCTTTAACACTCAAAAACAGCTTCTGCAGTGGCGTTGAGAAATGACCAAGAGAAGGCTATTTTTGGAAGTTTACCACTGGAATGACTGGCTTGATAACCAAGCCAGTCATTCCAGTGCTCAATTTTCAAAAATAGTCTTCTCTTGTTCTGCAAATGGACATTCTCTGAGAAAATCAAAATTTCTTGAACAAATTTGAGTGTTAAAGGCTTAATGGTCAGGATCGGTCAAGAAAATTCACTTTTGATTACTCAACCTCAATTTACAAGCGAAGATGACTTTTGAAAATTTACCACTGGAATGACTGGCATGGTCATTAAACCAGTCATTCCAGTTGCAGATTTTTACAAATAATCACTTGATCTGTCAATGGACATTCCTCAAGACAACTGCTGGCATGACCAGTAGAGAGCTAAATGCAAGCAAAATTTTCCTGCTATCCTTGGGACTCCTTAATGATCAACATTGGTTCAGAAAGTTTAAGTTTCATAGAATAAACAATGTCTGTATACTGATCAAGAGAATATTTTTAAAAATTTACCAATGGAATGACTAAGTCTGTTACTGAGCCAGCAATTTCAGTGATACACTTTCAACAAGAGCTCCGCAAACGGCGCATAATACCCCGCCATGATGACAAATTAATAAATGACAGCTATCAGAATATTTATTTCTTCCTCAGACCAGTAATCCTTATCAAGTGTCAAAGCGGTCAAGGAGGTATCGTCCGGAAACCAATTTTCAAGATGGCTGCCACTGACTGGTGGCCATATTGGATTTCAGATTATCGTAAATTCAGATAGGTTTCTTCATCAGACATATTCATTCCAACTACCCTAGGAAGTGATCCGATCAATGGTAACGGAGATATCATCCAGAAACCAACTTTCGAGATGGCCAGCGGTGGATGGCTGCTATCTTGGATTTTGGGTCAGTGTCGATTTCGATAGGTTTCTTCCTCAGACCTAGTCCAACCACTCTATGAAGTTTCAAAGCGATCCGATAAACGGTAACGAGTTATCATACGGAAACCAATTTTCAAGATGGTCACCGATGGCTGGCGGCCATCTTGGATTTCGGATCATGGTCAATCTAGATAGCTTTCTTCCCCAGACCAAGTCTAACCACTTGATGAAGTTTCAAAGCGATCCGATAAACGGTAACGGAGTTATCATTTGGAAACCAATTTTCAAGATGGAGGCCGGTGGCTGGTGGCCATCTTGGATTTCGGATCATCGTCAATTTCAATAGGTTTCTTCTCAAGAACTAGTCCAACCACCCTATGAAGTTTCAATGCAATTCGCCAAACGGTAACAGAGTTATCATCCGGAAACAAATTTTCAAGATGGCCACCGGTGGCTGGCGGCCAACTTAGATTTCGGATCATTGTCAATTTCCATAGGTTTCTTCTCCAGACCTAGTCCAACCACCCTATGAAGTTTCAATACAATCCGCCAAACGGTAACGGAGTTATAATTCGGAAACCAATTTTGAAGATGGCCACCGGTGGCTGGCGGCCAACTTGGATTTCGGATCATTGTCAATTTCGATACGTTTCTTCCCCAGCCCTAGTCCAACCACCCTATCAAGTTTCAATGCGATCCGACAAACGGTAACGGAGTTATCATCCGGAAACCAATTTTCAAGATGGCCACCGGTGGCTGGCGGCCAACTTAGATTTCGGATCATTGTCAATTTCCATAGGTTTCTTCCCAAGAACTAGTCCAACCACCCTATGAAGTTTCAATGCAATCCGCCAAACGGTAACAGAGTTATCATTCGGAAACCAATTTTCAAGATGGCCACCGGTGGCTGGCAGCCATCTTGGATTTCGGATCATCATCGATTTCGATAGGTTTCTTCCCAAGACCAAGTCCAACCACCCTATCAAGTTTCAATGCGATCCGACAAACGGTAACAGAGTTATCATCCGGAAACCACTCTGCCGCCTGCACGCCCGACTGCCCGGACGGACGGCGGCATTACATAATACTCCATGAAGTTTCAAAGCGATCCGATAAACGGTAACGGAGTTATTATCCGGAAACCAATTTTCAAGATGGCCACCGGTGGCTGGCAGCCATCTTGGATTTCGGATCATCATCGATTTTATAGGTTTCTTCCCAAGACCAAGTCTAACCACCCTATCAAGTTTCAATGCGATCCGACAAACGGTAACATAGTTATCATCCGGAAACCACTCTGCCGCCTGCACGCCGGACTGCTCGGACGGACGGCGGCATTACATAATACCCTGCCAAAAAATTTGGCGGGGTATAAAAATGGTCACATTATGCTCTGCAAATGAACATAAATGTCTCAACACAACAACAGAAGGCGCTTTGCCCGGCTTCACCATCATAGAATTAAACACAACAGATAAGATTAAATTCCTTCACTATGTAAGACCATTTCTAAACAAGAGGCCCAAGGGCCTGTGGTGCTCACCTGGACCATTGGCATTTAAACCATTTGCATTTAAATAGACATGATGGAGGATTTTCAGAAATTCCAAGATGCCCACCAAACAATTGCCCAATCAAGACACTCGTTTAATATGTTGAAGCCTACCATCATAGGATTGTTCCACCCAAGTTTTGTTGAAATCGGGTTATTGATTGAAGGAAGGAGTAATGTTTTTAAATGCTTGCGGAAAACTAAGAAAATCAGAGATTTCTGCCAAAACATTGACCTATCGAAATTCTGAATAGAATTTCTAGAGGCTATAACAATAGGATCCTTCCAGTCGAGTTTGATTGAACTCATTCAAGCGGTTAATGAGGAGTAACCTTTTAACTGATTTCCCAAAATTTTCAGAAAATCCATGATGGCCACCGGAAAAATGGACCAATCACAATTCTGTATACAAATTCTGAAATCTACCAGCCTATTATCCTTCCAGTCAAGTCTGGTTGAAATTACTCAGCCAGTAAATGAGGAGTAGCTTTTTAAACGATTTCCCGCCATTTTCCAGAAAATCCAAGATGGTTGGCTGGAAAATTGACCAATCAAAATTCTGTATACATGTTCTGAAGCATACTAGGCTAGGGTTCTTCCATCCAGGTTTGATTGAAATCGGCCCAGTGGTTATCGAGTAGGCTTTTAAGTGATTTGCAGAAATCTTCAGAAAATCCAAGATGGCCACCGGAAAAATTGACCAATCAAAATTCTGTATACAAGTCTGGTTGAAATTGCTCAAGAACTTAATGAGGAGTAGCGTTTTAAACGATTTCGCGCCATTTTTTAAACAAAATCACAGATTTATTTTTTCACGAGAGTTGTTATACTTACCTCCCTAACACTCCATGATATTTCCTAAATATCGACCTTCACTCAATAACTCCAGATTAAAAAAGATAGGTGCCCTTAATGGGCAGGTAGACATGTGACAGTCAGCTGGATGCTGGCCCCAACCTCGTGCATGCGCAGACTGTCACTACCTCAGCTTGACTATTGGCCGACACATGCAACTTAAAAGTCTGAAGACCAAACCTCTGTAGGGCGGAGCGGCCGGGTCCGTGTTAGGGAGGTAAGTATAACAACTCTCTCGTGAAAAACGAAATCCGTGATTTCGTTTATTTCACTTCAAGAGATATACTTACCTCCCTAACACTCTATGATATTGCCAGAATTCGTAATTGGCGGGAGGGAGGCGAGGTCAAAAGACCAGCTCATCCCTTGCGCGTTTTGCGCATGAAGCACTAACATCTGAAATTGTGTGACCTACACAATCAGGCAATGATTTGAACAGCGGATAACACACAACCGATGGTGAGAGTAATGACCGTATGTCAAATGCGCTCCCCCACCCCCCTCCTTTTGGGAAAGGAGAAGCTATGACCTCAATGTCCCATACGCTAAGAGATGAAGGGCTTCATTTTGTATACTCTCAATAAATGAACCACATAATACACAGGTACCATTACATTATTGTTAAATAAGGGTAATACATCATGACAATAAATTATGTAACAACAAAAGGCAGTACTGACCTTATGCATGAAAGCTGTATCCACCCAGTCCACATCAGTGAAGGAAATATGATACACGAATATGCGGTGGTTTCCACAATTAAAATGTGCTGTCTGAAGACAGCAAGTGCAAAGTATCTACAATATATACACCTGATCATCTTTTGAATATCAATAAGGCAAGAGGGGTAGTGGTGTCACTGAGGTAATGGTCGGTAAAACCTGACTCACAGTGCCACTGAGCTACCGACATAATGTTATCCACTGGCACCCGTGTTAAACAGGGCGGTGAACACCACTACGCCACAGATACTGTGAGCATTGGCTAAGTCAACTTGTTTACCAGTGGCAGATTTGTGGCAAAATTGAATACATTCCACAATCCACCTAGATATAGTGTCTTTAGATGCCCTGCCAAGGGGTTCAATATAAGACAACCATAACGAGGATGGGTACGTCCACCATTCTGTGTACTTGTTTGTACCTGTTTAATGCGCGGACTGGACACCATGCTTTGGAATTAGGATCAAACCTAGTCAAAGCTGGTAAAACAATTGGTTGACCTGGATATTTCAGACTGGTTCTTTGCCATGAAATTTATTCTATGTAGAAGCCTAATGTAACCACATAACGGGCTGCCTCGACGGATAAAGCATGAATCTCGCTCCTCCATCTTGCAGAGACCGCAGCAATTAGAAATACAGTCTTAAGTGTCAATATTTTCATAGAAATGGCACTTAGTGGTTCGAAGGGCTTGTCTGCTAGCACTTGAAGTACTAGAGATAAACTCCAAGATTGAATCGCTGGTGGATTTCTTGGTCTTAGATTACCCATGCCTTTTATTAAAGTGTTTAATAAACAGACTTCTTCACTTCCGCTACCAGCCAAGCAAGGGATGACTGATGTCAAAGCTGACTTGTAGCCAGCAATAGAGTTAGGCTTGAAGCTATAGGCATCATACAGGTGACAGAGGAAATCGGCTACTACCTGAATAGATGCATCCATTGGATTAAAATCTCTGTTTGAGCACCATTCTGCAAATCGATTGAGTTCATAGTTATATGCTCTGGAGGTTGACCCGCTTCTGGCTTTTGCCATAAACATGGCTTCTCGGTCAGAAAAGCCCTCCTTAACTTTAGATTCCTTGACAACATCCACGGAGTCAATTGGAACATTGACGGGTTGTTGTGAAGGGACATGCTCTGGAAAATAATATTGCCCATTAGAGGCAGAGGAACCGGATTGCAAACCAGAAGGTCCAGCAGATCCGTATACCATGATCGGCTTGGCCAATTTGGGGCGATCCGAAGCACTTGGCACTCCTCCTGCCTGATTTTCTGAAGGACTTTTGGAATCAGGATTGCTGGTGGGAATGCGTATGCATACATTCTCTCCCAGCCGATAGCTAACGCATCTATTGCGTAAGCGCTTGGATCTGGAATCGGAGACGTACGCCATCATCTTCGCATTTTTGTTCGTTGCGAACAAATCTATGTAGGGTTTCCTCCAGTGGTCAAACAGGCGATCCGCCACACATTGATTTAGTTGCCATTCCGTAGGCTCAATGAGTCTGCTAACAGATTTAGCCTTCCAGGAATGTGAACTGCCTTCAAGGTGATCATATGATCTAGACACCAGCAAAGCAGTTTTCAAGTCATCATACAGAGACTGGGTGACTTCGTTCTGCCCTGGTGGTTTATGTAAATCATTACTGTTGAGTTGTCTGATCGAACTAGAACAATCTTGCCATGATCTTTCTTTAAGAAATGTTCCAGGCCCAGAAGTACTGCTCGTAATTACAGTAGATTTATATGGTCCCGTGAGTGATCCAGATTCCAAAGCCCTGATACAGTGGCTTCTTCCAAGCAAGCCCCCCCCCCCCACTCCGTTCATTGATGCATCTGTGTACATCGTTATTTGAGGGTGGGGTGAGCATCACACCCGCCAGGAGATTCTCTCTTCATCCACCATTGAAGGTGGTGAATAAGAGGTTCCAACACTGATGAGTCCAGGAAACCTCTCCTCTGGGTCCACTGTGTCATGAGAAATAACTGGATAGGCCGTCTGCACAAGGTCGCCTGTGGAATGACTGGTTCCAGAGAAACCATCAACCCCAGCATTCTCAAGTAAACCTGTGCCAGTACATGATGACTGTTGCACACCGACTGTATTACTGAGATGAGTATTTCTACTCTCTCCTGAGTAGGATAAACATACCCTGTCTCTAGATCAAAGAACATTCCCAGGTAAACAAAATTCTGGGATGGAGTCAGCTCTGATTTCTGAAAGTTTATTATCCAGCCTAAGTCTGTGAGAGTTTTCAAAACAATCTCCACATTTGCTGCAAGACTTTCCCGATTGTGTGCTTTTAACAGCCAATCATCTATGGAAGTGTGGACTGCTATGCTTCTCCTACGGAGGTATGCTGTTATTGCAAGAACCACCCTGCTGAAGACCAGAGGAGCCGTGGAAATTCTGAATGATATAACTTTGAATTCCCACTGTCGGCCCGGGACTGCGAATCTCAGGTACCGACGAAAACTCTTCGCAATTGGAATGTGGAAATAAGCATCCTTCAGATCTATGGACGCCATCCACATTCCCATCTCCAAACCCGCCAACACCGTTTTGACTGTTTCCATTTTGAAACTCGGAGTGTCTATGAACTTGTTCAATGGCTTGAGGTTAAGAATTGGTCTCCACCCTCCAGTGCTCTTTGTCACTTAAAACACGGTTGAATAGTAGACCGGGTAAATTTGCACCAGTTCAATTGCTCCTTTTTGTATGAGGGAATTTATCTCTTCCTCTATACACAACCGTTGATCTGAATCTCTTGGAATTTGAGTCCAGACTGGAGCCAGAGACTGGTGCGATCGCCAATGGTGGGCCTATCACCCAGTCTGGCTGGTACCCAGCTGAAAGCCATCGCACGACTAAGCGGTCCTGGGTTAACCACTCCCACTCCTGCTTGTGTAAGGGCAAACGACCTCCCACGGATCCACCTAGGAAGAGAGCTGGACATAAGCAGTGCAGTGTCTCTGGTTCTAGCATTGGTTTGGTTCTTGTGGAAATCGACCCATCAGGCATGATTACCACGACCAGATCCTCGCATGCCACGGCTTGCGCCGCCCGCGTCACGCGCGCCACGACCCACTCCTTGTGCACCTCGGTACATGGGCGGCGCACCTCAGTGCGCAGGCAGCTGCCTGGCTGCGCTTGAGGAGCCTGCACCCCTCCCCACACCCCATTGCAGGCCGGTGCTGGCATGGCCGCAGCTTACGCTGCGCCGGTGGTTGGCCTCTGACTTCACCAGCGCCACCTCGGGCGTGCTGTGGATGGTACGCAGGGGGCGCTGCGCGAATTTGCTCCCTACGAAGCACCTCAAATTGTTCGTGAAGCGTCCTCTGATTATTGACTAGTGACTGTCTCCTGGAAGTGTCTACATCCCTCACCCCCAGAGACCAGAACCTGACATAGGTGTCCGCAGCAGCCTGTTGTACAGATCCTGAGATGGACACAAATTATCTAGTGCAAATGTGAATGTGCGTCTCGCCCTGAGACTTCTAGTCACTGCCCTAGTCGTACATTTCAGCCAGGTTAATACCATCCTGGATGGCTCTCTGTACTGAGACAGGGCTTGCTTGGTGCGATGCAGACGCTGTTACTACACCCTGTAACAGCTGTGAGACATGCGAGAGCACCACTATGGACACTCTCAAGCTCTCTTCCGCATCGCGCAACATGGCGTTTGCTGAGCGCAGCGCTCCCGTGTCAGAATGGGAGCCTGGCCGCGTGTCCTCGCCAAGCGCTGCGCGATCATCAGCGCTCGGCTTTGGCACTGTACCATATTTCTGGTATTGGCCAGCAACACTACGGTATCGCCTCGCCACCTCACGGGGGGGGGGGCCTTCGCAAGCCGTCCATTAGGCTTAATGGACGTCTCTGCCGCCGTGAACATATCAACTATATGTTCTGCTAATGGCAGAGATGGCATGGCGGTAACTGGCGGCTTTCCAGCCAACCACGGGTGCCTAACGCTTACCAGCCATTGGCACACGGCAGACCAGTCCTCCTCTGTGAGTGCTCGACAAGGCACGGGCCTTCATCATCCTCTATTGCACTCGCAGGTCTAAACGTGGCTGGAGCCGTGGATATTGCTGGCCGGCTGTGGAAAACATGCGGGCCCAAGAGAGCAGGCATGTCTTGCGCCAATGCTGAAAAGCCAGGAGCTGTCACCATCGAAACGTGCGGGGTGTAATCCACCAAACCATGGCCCGGACCAGCCGTCGTCATATCCTCGGCAAGCCGAGGTATATGGAAACGGCGGTCATCTGCTCCAAATCGGGCCAGCCTTTGAGCCGTGAAAGCTACCCCTGCGGGAGTAGTTCCATAGGGAAAATTAACCGTGCTCCCTGCAAGGGGTGCACGATCGTCCATTTCCATGTCCACGGCTTCAACGCAAAGAGCGCCAACCCAGGCTGGCCAGGGAAGGTACCGTAAGAGGCGGCGGTACCTTTCGGCCGCGGACACTCTAGGCATGAGCCTGTGTCCAGCGGCTCCGGTCCAAGATCAACCGACGACGCAAGCCTCCAGCCGGGATCATTTAGACCTGCTCTAGGATCCATTGGCAAGGCGGTGGGCCTTCCAAGATCTACTGAAGCCACCACTTATTCTGAAACATTTTTAGACCATGGACCACGATGGACACCAGAATCAGCGGTGGGGATTTTCTGCTCGGGAGCAGATGAAGAAGACAATAAATTACTCAGCCCAGGGAGCATGCTGCGAAGCAGCTCTGGTACCAAATCTTTTGTCTTTTTCATCTCCCCCATCATTTCCCACCTGAGTCTCTTTCTCTTACCCTTCCCCCTTACACTCTTCTTCGCACATTTCTCCTCCTCCGACGCCTTATCCTTCGCCTGTAACGAGAATGACGACAATGAGTAAAAGCTTCTTTAATAATTTCAATAAATTAGGCCTACAAAGGACGGTGAAAAAGATGAACAACCAGACTCAAAAAGGATATTAAAAATAATAATATGGTTGTCATAATTTCGAAAAAAGAAAACAGACGAACAACATACAGGTGTAAGACAAATTGTATGGATACATGAGCACACTAAACAGTAATAGCTCATGATAAACAGTATGACTGAAAAATTATCGGCAGCAAATAATTACAAATATTTTCAAATATTTTAATGTGCCATAAAGCATAACTAGAGTACCCGAGTCTTTAGCAAAGGCATATCACCACGTCCAGCTCATGGAAGCTCCACCACACAACTACTCTTAATCATCACTTACTTATTTGTTAAAAGAGAAGGGTAGGACTAGAGGGCAGAAAGACATGCTCTCTCTCATGGGAGCCTATATCATTCAGGGGTCTTTTTTTCTAACATTTATAGGGAACTAATGGAGACAAACCTCTTTAGATGTGAACAAACCTGTGGACACAATCATAAAGAGATATTAGCATTTTATGGTGCCAGATAATAAAATTACCAGTTTTCTGAGCGCCTATAATGTCTATACAATGTCACGGAAACAGGTGACATCGGGTAATTAAGATGTAATTAAAACATAATTGTACTAAAGTTCACCTGGTAACTTGGTCCTGGAGTGGCCTCAGGTGAATTAAACTTATCGGACATGATTTCTAGCACTCTAAAACAACTTTAGATATGAAAATTGAGCAAAACTTAGCAAGTGGATACAAAAACACCAGCATGTGATTCATGCCAATAGTCAAGAAAGAGGCAGTGACAGTCTGCGCATGCACGAGGCTGGGGCTGGCATCCGGCTGGCTGTCACCTGTCCACCTGCCCATTAAGGGAACCTATCTTTTTTAATCTGGGGTTATTGAGTGAAGGTCGATAGTTAGGAAATATCATAAGTGTTAGGGAGGTATCTATATCGCTTGAAGTGAAATGGAAAATTAAAGATGGCTGCCGGAAAAATGGAGCAATCAAAATTCTGTATTTAAGTTCTGAAGGATGCCATACTAGGGTTCTTTCATCCAAGTTTGATTGAAATTGGCCCAGTGGTTTATGAGAAGTAGGCTTTTAAGTGATTTCCAGAAAATCCCAGACGGCCAGCGGAAAAATTGACCAATCAAAATTCTGTATACAAGTTCTGAAACATGCCAGCGTACTATCCTCCCAGCTAAGTCCGGTTGAAATTTTCTAAGCAGTTAATGAGGAGTAGCATTTTAAACGATTTGCCGCAATTTTTTGGAAAATTCAAGATGGCCACCCAAAAAATTGACCAATCAAAATTCTGTATACAAGTTCTGAAGCCTACCCCCACAGGGTCTTTCCAGCCAAATTAGGTTGAAATCCGCTAGAGTAGCGTTTTTAAGCAAAAGTTGATGGCCAGACACCGGATGGACAGATGGACGGTCGCCATGCCATAAGCTCACTTGGCCATTCTGGCCAGGTGAGCTAAAAATTTAATTAATTTTAACGAAGAGAGTAGACAAATCTAATCTGTCAGTCAAGGACATGTATATGATGTTATAATCAATTACGTCACATGTAGATTGATGTCACGATTAGAATGTTATGAATGATGTATGGAACTCTGTCAGGAGCTTTTGAAATTTTGTCAATTGTATGAATTGTATGGCTTTACAATTTAATAAACATTTTGAAACTAATTTGACTACAGCAATACCACACAGACAAATTATTTTCAAAATACTTAATTGCTTACCTATATATTAGTTTTCTGGAAATTGAGATCCAGCGAGTTTAGGGTTCAATCGATCCCAACACGGGTAGTGTGGGTGGAGCTGGGGTAGAGATGAGTGGGGCATAGCTACAGGTGGATTCCTCTATCGCTGCCAATGTTTACACTTACCTGTCCTGTGAGAAATGCTAGGATGTCTCCAGGCTTTTCACTAAGATGTATCTTCATCACAGTCTGAACTGTTTCTTTTAAATAGTCAGGCGTAGGACTGAAACACAGAGAAGTCAGTTGATTGGGCAGCATGTCAGGTAAGATGTAATGATAGTTCGAGCAGGATTATACCACTCAAATTGCAAATTAACCCTTTATTGGTCATGCCAGTCAAAACTGGCCACTGAAGTGGACTTGCGGAATGGATATTTGCAGGGAAAGAGAAGCCTATTCTTGAAAATTTACCACGGGAATAACTTCATTCCAGCCGTAAATTAGACTTCTCTTGTCCTGCAAATGGACATTCAAAAGGGAAATATTAAAATTTTCTGGACAAAATTTGACCATTAAAGGGTTAAAATTCAATACTTTTTCTAAATTATTTCCAAACCCATTTTATCAATTTTGTAATCCATCTTATGGACTCTAATGGTGTCCTTTTTAAAATTTAATAAAAAGTTTGACAATTTCAAAGCATGTATTCAACTAATTATGAGTTTCATCTGCCACCCTTTTTGATGAGCCTGAGCCAATTTCTTCTAGCCCCCACCCCCCCCCCCCAACCCCACCCCCAAGAGTACCCCCACCCCCTTTGTTGAAGATCCGCCCAGTAGAACGTGAGTTACTGTCACATACACACACAGGCATCTGAAAAAGATTATTTACATTTCGTGCAAGAGCAAAAATGACAAGCATTACTGTTTAATTTTAATTTTGTATATTTTTTTGCCAAATCAGTAGTGCCAAATTGCACAGTATTTCCAGACCTTGATTCTAAATCATCAAATTCCATGACTTATCCGGATTTCAATTACCGCTTTACCATAAACTCCGACATTCCAGTGGGAAGCAGAAACAATTCTAACCTCTAATGAGCCATGCTTATATAGTACATGTAATCTATTTAATATATTACACGTTCATAACTGACCTTTCCAGTTTATCCATCAATCATATGATGTCATAATCAACATGACATGTAGGCTGACATCATAATCAATGACATCATGAATGACGTAGATAGGCTTGTCACGAACGCTTAATTAATGACGGACTAAGCGTTGCTGTACGAATTGTATATCTTTACTATTTAATAGACATGATGTTGAATATTTTGAAACTAATGCGACTGGGCGCTGCTGCTGCTGCCTGTGGCAGCAACAGCACTCAGTCAAATTTGTTTCAAAATATTCAACAGCTTACATGTATAGTTTTCTGGAAATTAATAATCAGGCAGTTCAGGGATTGATCGACCCGAACACAGGAAAATTGTGGATGGAGCTTAGCTAGAGATGTGCGGGGCATGGCTAAAACTGGATACCTCCACTACATCCGTGTGTACAGAGATTGGTGCTCGGTATTCCATGTGAATGATGGCCCTCACCCTGCCATTATAAGCTGATTTGTTTTCATCTGGGGCAAAAGCGCAAAACATACACAAAACCTATCCCCATGTTTGATGAATACAAGTATTCAGATTTATCTCTTTGGTCTTCAGCCAAGTTTCCATAATTCCTTGCGTTTACCACTGCTTAACCGTAACTGGAACCTGTACCATTTTCGCGGTAGAATAAACTATAAGACTGAACATGTTAGTAGTTATTTTCAGACGCAGAGATTGCATAAGATAAAGGGAGATTGCCAGCCAAAATGGGAGAGTTGTTGCATATCAGGGCCATAGAATTTCTAGCTATGTAACGCCCATTTCTAGCTATGTCCCCACGCCCACATTTCAAGCTGAAACTTCAATTCTCAAAATCCCAATATCATGGTAATTATACATGTAAGTTGTGGAATATTTTGCAACTAACCAATCATATTAGTCTCCAATTATTCACCAGAATGTTTATTAAATTGTGAATCTATCACAGACATACAATTCGTACACATGAAGGACTTATTGATTTTCTTAACAGAGTTATAATATATCATTATGATTGTGACATCAGCTATCTAGTGCCATAGCTGATTATGACTTCAAATACTTGAGTGACAGATGGGATCCGTTCATTGTGTATTACTTACTCGATACTATAATGGATATCTACAGGAAATGTTCGTCCTTCAACTGTTAAAATGGCTACTGAATCCTTGCTGCAATAACAAACAATAACAAATAATACTGATTTGCAATGTCAACAGGTAACATTTTCTAAGTTAAACATAATAACCGTGAATCATATATCATATGACCTATATATTGATGTATGAATTTCTTTTAACAGACATAAACATACCGACGTACTGACTTATAGGAGCTGTAAGTTGCAGTTAGAAAATGTTAAACAATATATAAATCGTGAATCTAATTTACTATCTCAATAATTAACAGAACACTGAGTACAGTGGAATCACAGCTTACAATTTCCATTCGTTGTCATTTTTATAACTTGTGTTTATTCTTTAAACAAAGTTGCTGCATCAAAAAAGCATCCATTTTGTCTCTATGAGAATTGTTCATACTTACCAGATGTACTATTATGATAATGTTTATTATCTAGTCTAGCTCCAAATAAACAATTAAAACTCGCACTCTCCATGGTGCTGCCCATATTACGTCCGGGAATTACCATTTGCCTCCAGGTACCGAGTTAATTCCCAACTACAGTCAGATTTGTCTTACATTTGTCTTGACAAACAGCAAAAGCAGCTCAGCCTCACCTCAGCAGGGCGGCTGAAGCAGGCCATAGTACATCTGGTAAGTATTAACAATTCTCGTAGAAACAAAAGCGGATGCTTTTTTTATTCTACTTCGAAGAATACTTACCAGATGTACTATGATAAACTCCAGATTTCGACAGCCAAGAAAAGAGGTGAGGCTCGAAACAGCTCTCATCTACTGTCCGACAGAGAAGGTTGTGAAGAGACTGAGAACCCCAGCATACGCTTGGGTCCCGCCATCCAACTCATAGAGTGTTAAACTTCCATGGTCTAGACCGCGTTCTGAAACACACCCTCCCCACCCCCCTCATTTGTCCGCACAAATTCCTGAGGGTTGTCAAAATGGAAGGCAACACCCACCAGACTCTCGGCTAGGACAGTCCAGGAGAGTGCAGAGAAGCTACTACAACTTCTAATTATGAAAAAAATATCAGTAATTTGATTAGATTTTCAAATTTGAATGCATCTATTGTCTGTTGCAATAAATAAGAATACTCTTGAGCCAGACTTTTCCACTTAATCAGTCAGGGAATTCGACTGTAAGTGAAACAATAATAATATTAGTCACTTAAACTAGGAAAAACTCACCATTCTGAGTGCTGGGTCTTTCTTGATCATTGCAGAAGCTTCACCTAATCCACGGTCGTTCACAGTGCATATGCATCACCTGTGTCAGTGCCTGTGGAAGAACCTTACGAAGTATGTGTTAAGAGTGGCCAGATGTGGCCTAACTGAGATTCGACAAATTGGCGACGGCTACCGGAGTAAGTGTGCTGGAGATATCGCGAAGGTAGAAATCAGTAAATGACAACTCAGCATGCCTCTGTGCTACAGACATCACCTCCACTAATGAGACACCCTTATAAAGGGCTGACGATGCTGCTAGTGCTCGGACTTGATGGGCGATCACATGATAAATCTGCTTTCCTGTTGCGATTTTATGCGACATCTGAATAGCATCGACTATCCAAAGAGAAATAGTGTCTTTCGAGGTGCGAAGATGAGGACCTTTGAGACATAACCACAGGGATTTCGGGTCATCTCTCCACTCCTCAGTGCGTTTCTTATACATCGTCAGACATCTGACAGGACACCAAGCAGAAGAGCTTGGGTCATGTCTAACAAAACTTGGCAAATTGATCGGCTGTCCTGTATATTTAAGTGACTGATTCTCTGCCAGGAAAAAAGACATGGTAATAGTCTTAAACCTTCACCCATAACGATAAAACGGTCTTGTTCGGCAGGAAGTGCACGAATTTCGCTTCCCCTTCTCGCCGATGCTACTGCAACCAGGAAAACTGACTTAATAGTAAGCAGTTTAATATCTATAGATCTAATTGGTTCAAAGGGAGCATGCCCTAAAACCTTAAGAACAAGAAATAGATTCCATGCTGGGATAGGAATTGCCTGTCTAGGTCGCAAATTGCTCATTCCTTTAACAACTTCGTTTAAAGTGTCGTTCTCCACTCCTACTAAGGCCAGACTGGGAACGACTGATGCTAATGCAGACTTATATGCTGCTAGGGTTGAAGGTACAAATTTGTCAACCTCGTATAAATGGCAGCTAAAATCTGCTATGTGTTGAACAGACGCATAAAAGGGATTAATATCTCTTCCCTTACACCACTCTGCAAATTTGTTGATTCTATAATTATGTTCTGGTGGTTGACCCCCTCCCGGCTGAAGCGATAAACTTTGCCATTTGCTCCGAAAAGCCAACCTCGATTGCTCTCTGGTTGACATCTATGCAGTCAATTGGAATATCTCCGGTCTGTCGTGGAGATATAGACCTTTGTTCTGAAAAATCAGATCCATTCTGTCTGGAAGAGGGATTGGATAGCAGATCAGAAGGTCCAGCAGATCAGTAAACCATGATCGGTCTGGCCAATGAGGAGCGATCAGTAGTACTTGGCATGTGCCATCTC
The DNA here is from genome assembly GCA_034401795.1 of Chaetoderma sp. LZ-2023a. Lineage (NCBI taxonomy): Eukaryota > Metazoa > Mollusca > Caudofoveata > Chaetodermatida > Chaetodermatidae > Chaetoderma > Chaetoderma sp. LZ-2023a. The sequence continues at coordinate 82,871,692 of CM067367.1, forward strand.
TTATCTTTGTTGGAGGATACGTGTATCCAATTTATCGCCACAGTGTGTCTACAGCTAAAGCTAGCAGGTCCGGGATCGGTGATACATATGTGATCATCTTTGCGTTTCCTTTCATTGCAAATATATCCACAATTGGCTTGCCCCAATGTTTGAATAGAACCTCCGCTACCGATTGCTTGAGCAGCTATTCCGTCGGATGACAAACCGTCCTTTGACTGAGAGCATCTGCTAAGATGTTCAGTCTGCCTGGAATATGTGCTGTCCGAAGAATAACATTCCTCTGTTGTCACCACAGCAGAAGGTTCCATATCATCATGCACAACTCCAGTGACCTCGTCCCACCCTGGCAGTTCAAATAGGACACCACTGTGGAGTTGTCTGTCCTTATCAGGACAATCTCGTCTCCGATTACGCTCTCAAATTATTAAAATGCTAATGTCACTGCTAATAATTCGAAAACATTCTTGTTTCTGCGCATTGGTCCGATCCCATTCCCCTGACACTGACACATCGTCCAATACCGCTCCCCAACCCGTCGCCAATGCATCCGTGAAAATGGACATCTGCGGTTGAGGAGGTTGTAGAGGAACACCTTGCAGGAGAATCTGTTCTGATAACCACCACTGAAGATGAGAGACAATGGATCCGTTCTCCGAGACCAGAAGGACATTAAATACATCTGAATCAATCTGTGCCTGAATGCCGCATAAGGCACCACCTTCTCCCAGGATACTAGCAAACCCAGTATTCTGAGAACTTGGCGCACCGTCAGATAGGCTCCTAGAGAAATTGACCCCAGAACTGCAAGCAAACTCTTGATTCTGCTCTCCGCCGGTTAAGACACACCGTCCTTGAGATTGAAAAGAATTCCCAAATACACATGTCAAACGTAGATCACCATAGATGCTAGTGATTGATACCTCATGCTGTTTTCGGGAACAGCGTCCGGTATCAATCACTATTGACTGTGGCTATCCACGTCTTACTAGCTTAAATTAAACCCAGCCACTACAGTACAGCTCAGAATTAAGTTAACATGTCCTGAGAACAAAAAAGCAACAGACAAAAACAAAATTGCGCCAAGAAGAAAACAATAACGTGCCTGATGCAAAACAAAAACATAGGCGAAGAAAACATAAACGCAACATGAAGAAAACAAAAAACACACCACCGCACCGGGACAAAAACATCAAATAATGGTGACATTTTTTTGGGCATGCCATAAAGTATCAGAAAGCGTTTGGAAACAAAATATGAACACGGCTAGAGAGCATGCCTTGTCTTCAAAATACCCGGCGCATTTATGAAAAACAAAGCACATTTCACACGCTTAATAAATTGGAATGGCTGTGGACTTTGGCTCGTTACAAGTAGAAGTCGGTGTTACCCATTCGTGTTGTCAGTTCTTGCTGTTCGCGAACAAATTTAACAAGAACCCTATCATTCGACAACGGCACAGGAACAGTGTTTCCCGAGCAAAATTTCTACTCCCCATCAGACGAGGAGTGGAAATCTTGTTCGTAAATGCTAAACATGCTAAACTGTTCTCGCCATGGCATTCTAGAACAGTTTCAGAATGTTGCTCACGAACGACGAGAAAGGACAACACATATTTTCACGATGTTCTCTTAAATTAGTTTTGCATCGGGAATAAAAGAGAATTGTAAAGTTTATTTGTTGAAATGAATGTTTGCGACGAGATTTTGCAATGGTTTACATAATGTACTTATGCACAATTGTATTCCCGTTGTTAGTGATTGTCATTGTATTTGTACGACACTACAAGAAGTATGCTAGCTCCATCTATTAAATCTACAGACCTGTATTGCTATAGACCGCTTATGACCATTCAACGGCAGCATTTCCGAGCAATATTTTATATCTAACACATTATTGTGAATAAAACCTTACAATGAAGACAAACGGAAGCTTGAGAAACATCCACAGTTGATCATGATAGATCTATTTTGTAGTTTTGTCTGACATTTTACCGGAAATATTAGTCCCGCGAATTTTCCCAGTGTTCTCATTCGGTTCCTTTCGCATTTACTTTTTTAAAACATCCAGCGCAGCGAAACATGCCGACCTGGTGAGATTTGATATAGTTTATTCTCATCCAGTTGCTTTCGCATTTACTTTCTATAAACATCCAGCACAGCGGAACATGCCGACTTGCGGGATTTGACATACATGTAGATTATTTTTACGCGATAGACAAATAGTAGGACTGCCGACGATTTTAGCTTTTCATTTCAATCCCTGTCTACATTATCTATCGAGAATAATGTACTATTATCGGCGAGCCAGAGAAAAACATGACCGCCTTTTAGAAACACAATCTTGTCGGGAAGTGTTTTGGCGCGTTTAGGCTTATCCTGTTCGTAATTAATTCATATACATCACGGAAAAAGTTGCCCGGCATTTCGACCTCGTCCTCTTTGTGTTTTTCATTTGGCACGCAATATTTCTCATTTGGCGTGAGATGTTTTTCATTTGGCGCAAAATGTTTTGCTTTTTGCGTGCATATGTTTTGCTGCTGTCACATTTGTTGGCGCCAGTACAGAGAAAAACCCCACCAGGAGGGGATCCTACACAGATATGATTTTGCTCTGAAACATTTCTAATCCGTGAAACCAATTCTCCTTCCAAAGCAGCATACCACAGAAATAGACACACACATATTTCTGAAGTAGTAAACTACTACTACTACACATCTAAGAATGAGAATGGCATTACTGTTAGTAACATTCCCAATATATGGAGAATGTAGACAGGCTCAGCAATGTCATGCATGGACTGGCCACCCGACCTGACAATGTAATGGATGTCATTTCCCATCAATCCGCCTAAAAGGAGACCGCCACTGGACAGAACACTGTTCACAATGAAAAGACAACTTCCAAACAAGAAGACATGTTCACCCATTTTGCGAAGCAGTTCTTTCACATATTATGGGAAGACCAAACCTTCTCGCTTTGGAGGAAAGAATCCTTGATCCACCCATTGGATCATCTTGACACAAACAAACACCTCAGGTTTACAGGGTCACCCGATCCCATAGTCAACATTTAAATCTACTCGTCTGTGTCATGGAACATGTTTCATTATGCATTATACAGGTCTTAAGAGGGGGCCTCAATGCGTACACCCAAAAACCTCCAATCGGGAGCAAAATAAAGCATAGTGGATCCATCAAACTCCATATTATGGAACCTCTCGGCCCAAGCTTATTAGATGAGGGCTCCCAAATTCCCCTCTACCCACGTTTTAATTGCTACACATGTCAAACTCCTGGGATGGAGTCAATTCTGATTTCTCTAGATTCACAATCCATCCTAGGTCCTTTAGTAAGGCCAGGACTACCTGAAGATTGTTGCACAGAGTGACTGGATTCCCCGCCTTCAGCAGCCACTCGTCTATGTAGGTATGAACAGCTATGTTTCTCCTGCGAAGATAAGAAGTCATGACCAGAACCACTTTGGTGAAGACTCTCTGGGCTGTGATCATACCAAATGGTAACACATTGAACTCCCAGACATTGTCTTGGAACGCAAAGCGAAGGTATTTCTGAAAAGGAATTGACATTGGAATATGAAAATGTGTCCTTCAGATCTATCGACACTGCCCACATGCCTTTTCTCAGAATTGTCATCACTGCTGCTACAGTCTCCATCTAAAATTTTGATGAAAGAATGAATTTGTTCAGCGGCTTGAGGTTGAGAATTGGTCTCCAACCTCCGGTGCATTTCGGAACAAGGAAGATTATTGAATAGAAGCCCAGGGAAGACTGATCGTGGACTAAATGAATCGCATTCTTCCGCTGAAGATCTTTGATTTCTGAGCGAATGACCTCTAGACGATCGAATTCCCTTGGAACACGTGTCCATACAGGAGTCGAAGTTAATGGAACTAACGATTGACGGATGAGCCAGTCTGGTTCATAGCCGTTTCTTAGCCAATGACAGACTAAACAATCTTGCATGACCTGTTCCCATTGGTTTGAGAACAGCTGAAATCTGCTTCCACCATTAGGAATCTGCACACAGCTCACGGTCGATGTTGGCGACAACACTTTAATTCGTTTTGGTGAAGATTCTCGCCTCCCTGCGTTCCTGGCGCCACCGGTACGGGTCTCGCCAGAAGCCTGTCAGGACCGTACCCCATGGCCACCATGCAGCTTCATGGAAAATGACAGCCCGGACACACCACCCGTGGCTATCATTATGGTAGCCACCATGTCCAGAGCCGCCACCCTCCCTATCATCCTCATACAGCCTCTTATTAGAGGACTTGTATGACGATGGACGGAAGGGTGATCTCCGGGGCTGTCTCTGCTGCTCTTGCCGATGCTGCTTATAGGACTGTTGCAGCTGAGTCCTTTTAGCCGACTTCAACGACTTGCCAACAACCTCCTGTTCTGCAACCATGGACGCAACCTTGGAGAGAGCTTGTCTTGCCAAGCCGCCAAACAAGCCGGGACCAATGAAGGGTGCAGAAGGTAATGCAGCCCTCATCTCTGGTCCTGGTTCTACACAATCAGAACCATTCGCCTCTATTCCGCCAATGATCTGGCCAGGCAATCCTGGGACAAGCGCATGGTGTCACGGAGAACTACGGGAGCAGCCTCTGGCACTTCTCCACCTTCCGCCGCGCAGGTCAACATACCCTGCAGGACACTACAACCATGCGAGACAGCAGCCATAGCTGCATCTTCAATAAGCGTGAGCTCATTGAAGGTGTCTTTGTTGGTCTGTGAAACAATGGTCGAGAACGACCCTTGGATTTCCCAGCCAACGGCCTGTTCAACGCTTCACGTTCCCCGACCGAAAAATGAGGAACATGGGAATACTGATGGTAGGCCTGCTCCGCAAAATGAACCCTACTCCTTATCCCCTTAGGGGCCTTCATACGCCGGCTGAAACAAACGGTACACCGAGATTTCCAACATATCAGAAGACTGAGTATCTAGCGGAAGGGTAAGCATGGCCGAAGAGCCACTTGACAGAGTGCTAGTCGCATGCTCTGACATCCGTTCCATTGCCAGATCGCGCTGAGATCGCTGGGCAGATGTCAACCCGAAACGGTCGGTCATCCAGCCATGGACCTGCACCCATTCAGCTTCAGTACAGACTGAAGACTCATCCATTAAAGGACCGCCATTTTCATCATCCTTCTCACCCTTGGATGAGAAGGCCACAGACGATCCATGCTGAGAGCTACGGATCAGACTTCCAGAACGATGCAGGTCCGTAACTCGGCTACTCGCAGCGCCAGTGTCTCGCCAGACACAGAATCCCCGCAATCCATCAGCTCCAGTATGGGAGCCGGGACTACATCCGCTAATACAGCTGGGCATATGACTCTGAGAGGAGCCGGCATACCTGCATCCGCGATGCCAACGGGAACTGCAAAAGATGGCTCGGATGGCACTCCAGATAGAGCGAAACCCGGATGGAAAATGCCCGGCGGAACATCGACATCACCACCCGTCTGAGAGACCCGTACAAATCCTGGGGGTGACCTGCGGGAAATCCCGGAGTCCGTCATCTGAGAAAGCTCTAGCATGCCAGAGTCTTCCATTAGAAGCTCTTCCTCCTCCGCCGTTGGCTCTTGAGCCGATGCGAGAGAACGGGCATGTGCTTGTCCCTCTGCAGAACTGGCCGGACCACCGATTGGTTGTCCTGCACCAGACTGCATCACCGGGACCGAAGACTGGAACAACTCAAACATTGCCTTAAACTGAGCCGCCCAGACACCCAAGGCAGAGTCCATTTGCTCATTCCGACGCTCCTCCAATCCCTTGACAGATGCCTGATCCACCTTGGCCGCCTTGTCCTTTGTGGTCCTCTAAGCACGTGCACGTCGATCTCGACCAAACTCGGCCACTTACTCCGACGACTACTTAACACATACGTCGCAAGGAGACCCAACTTTACACTTCTCACAGGCGACACAGTGATGTTCTGTAAACTTCAGCTTCATGAAGCGGTTGCAGCACGAACATAGCGTATCTGGTCGGGCCTTGACCTGCCTCTTGATTTTCTGTGAACACAGAATAAGAATTAAAACGCTGCACATGGTAACATGAAGACGAGCAACACGCACAATGACTTGGTTGCAATCATTAAATTACTTTAAAACATTAACTTTCTCTTAGATTAATGTTAATCAAGTTTGGGCAGGAAACTATTTGAAAATTTTTAGTGAAAATTCTAAAAACACACCTTGGAGATTAACTAGCGTTAAAATAACCAAGAAATTAAGACTGATCGCTACAAACACCCTCGGCAATGCTGAGTGCATAGACACGCCAAGCCAAAACAAAACATTAATAATGGGTGCCGCCATCTTGGTTACGGGCACATCCATCTTGGAAGGAACCGAGTAGCAAGAGAAATTAACCGAGTACACGGATAAGATAAAAAAGTTAACGGGTATTGGAGCAACTCCAACAATGGCTACCACTTTAAAACAATGTGCCAATTTAAGGAAAATTCAAACAGCAATTATGGCACAAATGTATAAATTCAAGATTGATACCAGTCCCTGTGACGACTTTCCTTTCCATGATTGCGGCAACAAATCAGATAGAAATGGCTTAAATCCTCAAGAAATTGCAAATTTGAGAGCTCAAAAAATGTGCGACTAGATTGGAGTGCAATATAGACGAATCTGACTGTAGTTGCGAATTGACTCGGTACCTTAAGGCTTATGGTAATTCCCAGACACAGTATGGGCAGGACCATGGAGAGTGCAGAGTTTTAATTGTTTATTTTGAGCTAGACTAGATAATAGACATTATCATAATAGTACATCTGGTAAGTATTATTCGAAGTAGAAAGTCATTTCAGTGGTAAATTTTCAAAAATTCTCTTTTCTTGGTCTGTAAATGTCCCTTCGTTAAGCACAAGTCTCAATTTTCTTGACCAATCTTGACCATTAACACTTCAATGGTCAAATTTGGTCAAGAGAATTTAAACCTCTGCCTATTGAATGTCCATTCACAGGCCAAGAGAATACAATTTCTCGCTTATCGAGCCAGTCATTCTAGTAGTAAATTTTCAGAAATTGTATTCTCTTGCCATGTAAATGAACATTCTACAAGACCATAACAGAGGCGGGTTTTGGCCGGGTTGACTATTAAACGGTTAACCTTTTGAGATCAGTGAAATTAGGTGCAAAGATGGTAGCGATGTCTGGACACCCAGGATTATAATATCATTAACCAATACTATTGCATGATGGAACATTTCCATTCTACATCTTCCATTCAGCAATGAGACGCAATGTACCTTTCCAGTTTATCCATCAACCCTAGTGTGGACTACTAACCTTTGATCACTACTTTCATTTGTGTTGAAGAAATCTCTAACTTCCTGTAAAAGTCAATGAATAGATTCATAAACATAAGTGCATTAACAATGAATAAAATCAGTAAAATGAATGAAAATCATAATTCAATAATGATAAACTTATATATTTGATTTTTTGTGCGCCAATATATAGAAAGCAAGCTCCCCTGATCCTACAATCCTCCCATGGAAAGATTTTTCATCCACTGTACTGCCTGGGTTGTAGGCAAATACTTTCCACACATTGGTATAGGTATAATAAGGATAAACAAATCGATAACAATGGCTGAAACATTGAAGCTCAACCTATTTGATTAACCTTACACCACTTTTATATCAACAAGTTACATTCAAAATATGCAATGCGTTATCTTACATTGCAAATAATATGACTATGCGACTGATCTGTCTTGTTGAGAGATAAACTGCTTCTACAGTGATTTTGAATAACGTTATTTGCAGTCCAGGAGGGGTCTATTTTTTAAAGTTTACTACTGGAATAACTAGCTCAATAACTAAGCCAGTCATTCCAGTGGTAAATTTTCAAAAATTCCTCAGTTCTTGGCCTACAAATTGACATTCACAAAAATGAAATGAAATTTTCTTTAACCAATCCTGACCACTGAATCATTATCAGAAATTTTTTATTACATATGGTAATGGTTACGTTTTCCATATAACAAATTCTACTATACATACCTCTGCATCGAGAGTAGCTGATGCTACAATAACCCTGAGCTCAGGACGTTTCTTCTGAATCTAAAACAGAAATATTTTATTTCGATGCTAATCATAACATATTAAACTGATAAATAATAAGCAATCTCCCACGTCTCTGTCTGCCTATTCTATTGAGCATAAATTAACCCTTTCACTGACAATTCCCAGAAAAAGGATCTTCCTTACCACATAAAACTTATTCAGTTGAATATGTTGAAATTAACTTGACTAAAAGCCTTTGCAACAATGGCTTCCAGATGGTTCCAGTCAAATTAATTTTAAAATATTCAGGTTTTCCTGTACGGTTGCCTTGAAAATGAGATATTGGGAATTCATAGGTGAAAAGGTTACACGCAGTCGTTGGTACAGTATCGCAAATTCCCGCTATTTGACCGACTTTGAACTTCTTTAACTCGCCATCTCGCAATCATATACTAAACGATAAATATCGTGTATCACAACCACATCACATAGACATGATATATTCTATTAACTGAAAGGCTAAATAGCATCCGCCTAGGTTTGCGCGATTACATGATTATTTTTTTAATTGTGAATTTATGTGATTAAAAATTAAATAATTGAATAATCCTGAGTAATTTCTACATGAAATATGTCAAAACCTACCATTTAATTACTCTTTAATGCCATCAATCATAGAAATTTTGTGATACATTTTCAAAGATAGTCTTCCTTGGCCTGCAAATGGACACTTCTAAACACCATTGCAGCTTTCGTCATTCACATAGGCTTACATTTGTTTCTATGTCCAGGTATAATTTGAACCCAGTCTGATTAACCCCCTTTAACACCCATATCAGCCAAAAACGCCTTCTGCAGTCGTCTTGAGAAATGTCCATTTACAAACCAAAAGAAAACTATTTATGAAAATTTACCACTGGAATGACTAGCGCATTTATCGAGCCAGTCATTCCAGTGATAAATTTTCAAAAAAAATTTTCTTGGTTTGCAAATGGAGATTTTCTATGAGAAAATTGAGATTTTCTTGACTAAATTCAAGGTTTAAATGGTTAATCGAGTAACCACGATTATTCTTACATAATTGATCGTGATCACTCAAAGCAATAATCACACGCGCCTACATAAGACGAATGGTGAATTTGTTTACTTACCTTTTTAATCAGCCCCATAATAATGTCAGTGTGAATGGTTCTCTCGTGCGCCTCATCAAGCATTAAAACACTACAATAGAAAGTGACCCCTTTCATGTCGAAACCGTGCAAAACCAGCCTCTCCAGTCATCTTGAGGAAGCTAAAAAATTTACCACTGGAAAGACAGGCTCGTTAACCGAAGCCGTCATTCTAGTGGTAAATTTTCACAAAATACTTCTCTGTCTGCAAATGGACATTCAGGAAGCCAATATTTAGATTTTCTTTACCAGATTTAGCCATTAAAGAGTTAATGCTTCAAGAAATAATCTGTTAACCCTTTCAATGACAAATCCCTAATCAGAAATGTGGTTGAAATGCATCCATGAAGTTCGACTTTACGACTTTGCAATGAACTATGTCGCTTGACTTGAGAAACATAAAATAAATATAGAAGGCTTATCAATACCCTTATCAACCATGTCAACAAGAGGCTCAAGCACCTGCAACTCTCACCTGGACCATTAGCATTTGAACCATTTGCAGTTAAATACAGGTAGATAGGATGGATAGTTTTTGAAAAATCCAAGATAGCCACCAAAGAAATCGACCAATCACAATTTTTGTTCGAGTTGGCTACACCAACGTATTGTTGAAATCGGGCCACTAATTAAGGAGTAGCGTTTTAAATGGTTCTGGGAAATTTTTCAAAATTTGAATGGGCACCAAAAATTTGACCAAACAAAATTCTGAAATGAAGTTCTAGAGCCTACCACTATAGAACCCCTCCAGTCAAATTTGGATAAAATCCACCAAGAGGTTATGGAGATGTATTTTGACAATTTCCGGTAAAGTTTTCATAAAATCTAAGATTTTCACCAAAACAATCGACCCATTAAAATTCTGAAAAAATATTCTGGAGCTCCAATATGGTCCTTACAGCCAAGTTAGGTTGAAATCCCACAAGCGGTTAATGAGGAGTAGCGTTTTGACAAGTTACGTTAAATTTTTCATAAAATCTAAGTTTCTGCTCCCCCCAAATTTACCAATCAAAATCTGTATACAGATCTGAAGCCTACACCCATAGAGTCCTTCCACCCAAATTAGGTTCAAATCCACCAAGCAGTTAATGATGAGTAGCGTTTTTAAACAAGAGTTGATGGATGGACGACGGATGTGCCACAGTGACATTGACCTTTTGACACCAACATCATTATATGATGCGTGTCATTATAAGGAGGCATGTGTCCAAGTTTGGGTCCAGTATGGATAACCAACCATGAGATATAAACAGAAAGGTTGAGCTAAATGAAAAATGTTAAAAGTTGAAAAAAACTATGTTTTTACTAAGGTGACCTTCACCTTTAAACCCAGTCATTGTTTGATGCTATGGCATTATAAGAAAGCTTGTGTCCAGGTTTGTGTCCAGTAGGATTAAACAAACATGATATATAAACAGAAAAGTTGAGCTAAACAGAAGATGTTAAAGTTGAAAACAAGAATTCCGTAGAATTAAATGTCTCGCCTGTCTCTTGTTTGTCACAGTGGCATTGTCCTTTAACCTTGTGACCTCCGTGTTATCATGCTGCTTCCTAACATTATAGGTAACCATGTATTCAAGATTAGTTACAATAGGATTAACCAATCCTGAAATATAAATGATTTGCTGAATGGAAAAACTTAAGGTTGAAAAAGCAGAGGTCAAATAGCATTATTAGAATGACCTTGACCTTTGACCCAGTGACCTCTATGTCACCATTCTGTATCCTCTTAATATGAGCAACCATGTACCCAAGTTGTGTTCCATTAGGGCTAAGCAATCCTGAAATATAACATGATCAGATTTGCTAAGCCTAAAAACTTAACATTGAAAAAACAAACAAAGTTTTGTAAAGGTCAGAATGGAATGACCGTGACCTTCGACATTGTGACTTCACTATCAGAATGCTGCTTCCTAACATCGTAGGCAACAATGTATCCAAGTTTACTTCCAATAGGATTAAACAATCTTGAAATATAAGCCAAGAAGTTTTGCTAAACACAAAAACTTAACATTGAACAGTTTTGTATCAAGGTCGCAGTGACCTTGACCTTTGGCCTCAGTATCATCATGTCGCTTCTTAACAGTATAGGCACCCACATAGCCAAGTTTAGTTGCAATACGATTAATTGATACTGAAATATAACCTGAGAGGGTTTTGCTAAACGCAAAAACTTAACATTGTTGATGCCATCGTCGTCGTCGGAAAAGTGACACATATCTCGCTTTCTGCTTCACAGGCGAGACAAAAGCCTGGTCTTTACCTAGGTCGCAATGACCTTGACCGTTGACCCCAAGGTCATTGTGTGATGTCATGTCATTATAAGGAAGCATGTGCTCAAATTTGGGTCCAGTATCAGTAACCAAATATGAGATATAAACAGAAAGGTTGAGCGAAACACAAATTGGATGATGCCACCGCCGCACGATGTGCAGGGAATCACAATAGCTCATATCGCAAGGATGGCCTGAGTGTAATAAAGAAAAACTGAGCTCGTATTACTTCACAAAGTCAAGCTAAAAATGTAAATTCTTTACAATGTATAGCATACTTTGTTGAATATTTTGAAATTAATGACTGGATTGGCTTCCAGTCAGAGTTGGGGTCAATTCCGATTGGAATTAGTTGATCAGTTGAATTGACCGGAATTGATAAATTCCAATTCAATTCCAATCAATTCCAGTCATATTTGTCATAGATCTACTGAAATTTGTTGGCTATAAAATGCACATGTAATATCTGTAATGTTGGTTTGCTTGGCGTCTATCGAGTCCCTGATTCCAGGTCCCATTCACGCCATATCTAGGCTGGTTTTATATCAGTCATTGGTAACTTCCCCAGTTTTTACACTGGTACCCATTTATACACCTGGGTGGAGAGGCGACGAGGAGTGAAGGAGATTGCCTGCTTCCACTGATTGCTTGTTACATGTAGCTATAGTTGATCGCCTGACACTCGAGCAGGATTTGAACCCTGCCCGGCTGATTACAAGTCGACCACGCTAACACCATGGCCAATCGTTTCCTCTCGTAATATCTGTAAATTATACACTGCTCTTTATACGCCCTTAATGCATTTCATCCTAAATGATTTATATGATACCATTTACCACATTTCATTCCATATGCAGGTTGATGATATTTATTATGCCAGCTGTTATTAGATGCTTTATTGACTATTTTAAAATTAATTTGACTCCTAACAGTTTTTATTAAATTTAATTTTAACAACTTAGTTATATGTTTGGTTTGAAGACAGAATTTGAGATACTGATAATTCAGTCATAAGCAGGCTAGCCCTTAACCCTTTAACACCTAAGCCGGCCAAAACACCTGCAATGAGTTTGAGAGATGTCCATTGGCAGGCCAATGGAAGACTATTTATGAAAATTTACCACTGAGGTGGTTAGCTGGATAACTGAGCCAGTAATTCCAGTGGTAAATTTTCAAAAATAATCTCTTGCTCTCTAAATTGACAAAATAAAGATCTGATAAATGCTATGAACTTTAATACATTATTGAATTAACTCATTTCTCCCTGACCAGTGACCAATTAAGCTATTTATCCTATGTGAGCTTCGCACCTCCTTTATTCAATCAAAGCCACTGATCTTGAACTTATTTCATTCTGCATTCCCTGGAAACAGGTTTTCATCTTTAAAATCATACAAATTAGTTAAAGTGATTTCAAATATATAAGCTAGAACCATGATAACCAAATTGTGTTAAAATTATTCATCAAGATGTTAGCAATAGTGTCCAGTAAAGTAATAACTATCATCTGCATGGAATGAAATGGGTGAAGAAAACAGTACATTACAAGATAATTGCCCTGTAATTATACCCTCCTACATAACAAAGGAATCATTGAACAACCCCTCTGTGAAATGTCTCAGTTTTTAAAACACTGAGACCTGGACTAGAGGTGTTATTCAAACTCTATATACATGTGCTCAGTACTCTCACTCAGTACTGTACTATATACATTGTATTATATTGCTTTTTAATGCAAACATTTATATAGCACGGTTTACATGTATCTATAATAAATAGACATGACATTAACCTTTAGTCCTATTCATCAGGAAGATCTCAGCATTAAGCTATAATTAAGTCAAATGAACTAAAAATAAGATCTGCTGAATGTTGACTTTTTGGACAATAATTTGACTGAAAGATATAACTACCTATGGCAACAAATTTTTTTTATTCTAATTGCTTTAAATATTAACGGAGAAGCTAGCCAAAAATGCTGCCTGCACTGGTCTTGAGGAAGGATCACATGTATGCGAAGAGACTATTTTTAGTGACCGATTCCATAACTGAGCCATTCATTGCACTGTTAAATTAAAAGATATGGTCTTCTCTTATCCTGTAAATGCACATTTGCTAATGATCTAGTTTTTCTTGGCCAATCTTGACCATTAAGGGGCTAAAATATAACAATGTTGATCTCAAGTAAATATTGGTATGGAATTGGAATTGATCAAATGGAATTGAACTTGTCTGGGTGGAATTGGAATTGATAAAATGAATTGATGTGGAAACGGAATTGGAATTGACAAAATGAATTGAGGTGGAATTGGAATTGATAAAATGGAATTGACCCGATCTCTGCTTCCAGTTGTATTAATTTTAATGTGGTCAACAGCTTTCCTGTGTATCCGCCATGAGATTGAGGCAGGGAAAATTTGTCAGTAAAAGAGCTAAATTACATGTTACAGATGAAGTCATATATTAATCCTTTACTACTTTAATGGGCGATTTTGTTTAAAAAAATTTCAACTGCCTCATAGAAAATATTCACTTGCAGACTACGGAACGTCTACTTTTGAAAATTTAACACTGGAATGACTGGCTCGATAACAGAGCCAGTCATTTGTGTTATATTTTTTTTAACACTTCACTTTGTCTACAAATAAGCATTTCTCAAGAACCACAGTACTATTGACCGAGGCAAATCTATACCAGTATTTTAAAGCTATGTTCATGAAAGATCCCGGACAATGCCAGACGGATGGATACAAAGACTGTTACGAAATTGAGGGATCTGATCTGTCACACCAGTATCTGATGCTATATTGTCAGCTGACATCACAATTCATAATCAAAATGACATAGGTGTGTCACGAAATGGCCAATGGTACATTAAGAAAGTGTGTGACACATGTTACTTGATGTCATAATTATAATGAGAATTGGTCTGTCTTTGCTTAATTTACAATTTAATACACATTCTGTTGGATATTTTTAGACTAATTTTACTGGGAGCCATAGGCGGCAACAGCTCCATGTCAAATCTTAGTTTCAAATTATTCAACAGCATACCAGTTACATTGAAATTTAGGTGCTGGGACTTCAAATCGATTCTAACATGCGCACAGCTAGGTGGAGCTTAACTAGAAACGGGTGTGGCAGTTAGAAATGGTTCCTTCCATTCGTATGCCTCCTGTTGACAAAGGCGACTGACATCATAATGCTATATCGTCAAACAACATTTTTATAATAGCAGAAAACTGTTGAATATTTTGAAACTGATTTCACACGTTCCAAATTAGTTTCGAAATATTAGAACATCTTTTCTATATACTTGTCTTGGAAATTGAGACATTGTAATTTCACGTATTAAATGGCTTAAGATTACCTATATTTGGACAACAGCGGATCTGACATAATCTCTCTCACCAACAACCCATCAGTTAAGAACTGAAATAAAATACAGAATAATAATAATAATTACAAATTTTAACAATTATTCTTTTAGTTACTTATAATAAGACAGCTTTGATGACAACAGAGGATAAGCCTTTCCACTGTTCTTCAGAAATTTCCATTTACATGCCAAAAGACTTTTTTGTGCCACTAGAATGGCTGCCTCTATTACAGAGCCAGTAATTCCAGTGGTAAATTTATTAAAAAAATAATCTATGTAACCTGCAAATGGACATTCAATAAGCAAATATATTGAGGTTCTTGACCAAATTTGATCAATTAAGGGTAAATGGTTAACATGTTTCACAAAAATCTCCATTGAGCCAGTTATGTCAGTGGAATATTGTCCAAAATAGCCTTTTCAAGACCTACAAATGGACAGTTCTCAATACCATGTAGCACTGCAAAGGCTGGTTTCTGTCATCTTGACCATTAAAGGGTGAATTCCTTCTTTCCTTGTGTATGATGCATGATTTCTGCTGGTAGCCATAGCTCATGCTTCACCCAAACGATGGAGCCATATCATCATCTCTTTCTAGTTGTAACTAACAACTAGATCCCCACGTTCACCGCGTTGAACTTTTGACACATCCCACAACCCAACCCGGGGGGGGGGGGGGGGGCCCAAATGTAAATGTCATTTTGCACTCCACGATCATATCGGTAACTCATATACAAAATTTGGTTGAATTCCATCCAAGTGTCAATTTCATGACCTTTTACCCCATCTCCCACCCTGGGGGGCCGGGTCAAATGTAAATGTGCTCATCCACTCCACATTGATATGGGTAACCCACATACCTAATTTGGTCGAATTCCGTCACACGGTTTTGGAGTATTTTCATTACAATCAATTTCTGCAGGTTAAAATTGGACCTTTTGACCCGTCTCCCACCCCCTGGGGCGGGGCCAATCTAAATGGCCTCTTGCACTCCGCAATCATAGGAGTAACTCAGATATCAAATTTGGTTGAGTTCTGTCTAACGATTTTAGAGGAGTTGCATTACAATCAATTTCATGACCTTTTGACCCCATTTCTGACCCTCTGGGGGCGGGGCCAAATGTAAATGTGCTCATATACTCCACACTGATATGGGTAATCCATAGACCAAATTTGGTTGAAACGGTTTCGGAGGAGATGCATTACAATCAATTTCCGCAGGCTAAAATGTGACCTTTTGACCCCTCCCCACACCCCCTGGGGGCGGAGCCAAATCTTAAAAGGCCTCTTGCACTCCACAATCATATGGGTAACACAAATATCAAATTTAGTTGAGTTCCGTCTAACTATTCCAGAGGAGTTGCGTTACAACTGATTTGACCTTTTGACACCTGCAATGGGGCGGAGCTAAATCTAAATATCGTCTTGCAAAGCGGATCATATGGGTAACCCACATACCAAATTTGATTTAATTCCACCCAATGGGGTGGGAGGAAATAGCGTGATGGATGGACACAGATGGACAGATGAATGGAGGCGATTACAATATTCCCGACGGTTTTTTTTAAACGGGGGGATAACTAGTATTTAAGTCAGTGTGTTTGTTCAATTTTTTTACAATCTGACAAAGTTGCTTGTTACGACTATCGTGCCACACCTGTCCAACTATCCTCCACCATGTCCCACTCACTAACTCACTTTGACTCGGGTCGATGTAGGATCTGTGCAGTCCTCAAAACGTATAGTGTAACCAATCTCATGGCCCAACACTGCAGCCTTTTCTTCAGCTACACGACTAGAAACCTAAAATAAGAAAATAATTTATGCATGTATAACAAACAAATTTATATTTTTACAATAACAAGAGGTCCTTGTTGAACCAACAGCATTTTAACAGACAATATTTTTAATTCAGCAACAACATAAAATACAAAATTGGGAATTCAGTACGATCGATATTTAGTGGGAAATTAATGATGAATGCTGACCACACAATCAGATTCAAGCTTAGGTTCTAGCCAGCCAATATAGAAATCTAATATGGCCATAAAACTCAAAACTTTGATTAGTCCATGACAACCATGTTTTATCAACGATCATACATTCTTTTGAACAAACTTTAATAACCCTTAGTTATCGATGAAATGAAGTTTCAGCCTGATCTGTACAGTAGTTCTTGAGATGTCATTTTGGAAAACAAGATGGCCACTGGAACAAACGGTTAATGAGTAGCGTTTTAAACGATTTCCTGCCATTTTCTGGAAAATTCAAGATGACCGCCAAAAACTGGACCACTCAAAATTCTGTAGACAAATTCTGAAGCATACCACTCTAGGGCCCTCCCAAACGAGTTTGCTTTAAATCGTTCAAACTCTTAATGAGTAGCAGTTTAACTGATTTCAAAATTTTTCCCAAAATCCAAGATGGCCACCAGGAAAATTAACCAATCAAAATTTTGTACACAAGTCTGAAACGTCCCAGCCTACTATCCTTTCAGCTAAGTCTGGTTGAAATTGACCAAGCAGTTAATGAAGAGTAGCATTTTAAACAATTTGCCACCATTTTTCAGATCAATCAAAATTCTGCATACAAGCATACCACTCTAGGGGCCATCCAACCGAGTTTGCTAGAAAATGGACACGTGGTTAATTAGTAGGCTTTTAAATGATTCCCAGAAATCTTCAGAAAATCCAAAATGGCCGCCAGAAAAAGTCACCAATCAAAATTCTGTATACATGGTCAGAAACCTACCAGCCTAGTATCCTTCCAGCCTAAGTTTCATTTAAGTTAGCTCATTTATATTGGATTAGCATTTTAAACGATTACCGGAAAATCTAAGATGGCCACCAGAAAAATTGACCAATCAAAATTGTGTATAGATGTTCTGGAGCCTACGACCATAAGATCCTTCCAGCCAAATTTGGTTGAAATTGGTCAAAGCATAAATGAGGCGATGCGATTTTACGTACGGACGACGGACAGCCACCATGGCATAACCTCACTTGGTCCTTTGAGCCAGGTCAGCTAAAAAATCGGAACCTTCTGCAAGAGTCTGTATTATCAGTGGACTGTTAGAATATTTAACCCTTTTTCACGCAAGCATGTCAACATGACCAAAAAAGGCATCTGACATGGTCTTGAGTGACGTTAATTTGTTGAACAAGCGAAGACTATTTAAAAAATTTACCACTGGAATGATGGCTCGCTAATTGAGCCAGTCATTCCAGTGGTAAATTTTCAGAAATAGTCTTCTCTTGGTCTGCAAATCGACATTTTCTATGAGAAAATTTAAATTTTCTTGAATAAATTCTCAGATTCGATGACTTTCCAAGATCTCCATGACATACAAAACCTGCTCAGACAAGGTGTGGTCAATCCAGAAATATTTCAGTAAATCTATGAAGTTTAGATTACTAAATGCAAATCCACAGTTTCCTAATGTGTACACGTAATACTGAATGTTTCTTACCGTCACTGCGGCAACACGTCTCGGCTGAGTAATGCCTATCATCTTCCCATCGTTAGCCCATCCGGCCTCAAGCAAGTACTGAAAGTAGACATTACAATATTGCATCAGGAACTAGACTATATGTAATCAGCACATAAAACAAATCTATTACACTTCATTTCATTGAGAACACTTGGTTGATTTCATTCTTGCTTGAAAATGTGCAAGCTATGGAAAAGTCGCAACCTGAATGTAAACTGGCCACAAAACAATTAAAGGTCAGATGTGGTAAAAATTTGAAATGATTTGCAAAATAATTTCAAATTGGATAACTTGTTATTGACTTAAACATTATTTGAAAAGGGGAGGGGTTGCATTGATGCTGACAGACACCATATCAAACCCAATTTATCAGAACATCAACCTGGACACCACAATTGATGAATCCAGTTTCTCAGTCAATTGTATGATGTCATAATCAACATCACATATAGGCTGAAGTCATAATCAATTATGTCATGAATGATGCCATTTAGTCTGTCAAGTTGTACGAATTGTATGTCTTTGAACAACCTGTACTTTTCTGGAAATTGAGATTCAGGGAGAGCAGGGATCGATCGATCCCAATACAGGAAAATCATGGGTGCAGTTTAGCTAGAGATGGCCAGGGCATAGCTAAAACTTTACTCCACCATTGCCGATCAGAGTAACAATCTGCATCGATCAATGGATGGATCTGGTCTGTCAATCAAGTATCATAATCAAATATATCATTAGTTACCTGACGTCGCAATCATTCTGACATAGGTCTGTCACAGAAGTGGAATGGTTCATTACAAAAGTGTCAGAATGGCCCTTTCTAGTTTATCAATCAATCACATGATGTCATAATCAACTATGTGATGTGTAGGCTGACGTCATATTCAATGATGTCATAGATGACATCCAGATAAGTTCGTCGTGAATGCTTAATTGATGAAAGGCTAAGCATTGTTCTGCTAGCCAGAAGAGACAACAGCACAGAGACCCTTGGAATTCGCCCTACTCGGAGCCAGCAAATACAGCCAGGAGAGGACGTCATTGCATAAATCTGTTAAGCATGCTTTGAGGTGACCTCTAGAAAGCAGCTCTCGGTACACTCAAGTCAAGAATGGACCTGAGGAAGCTAAGGATGTTGGCTGAGGACAAGACACAGTGGGCAAAAGCGAAGGACTGATTGCAGCTGTAGGATGTTTCTACTACTGCAGCCGCAAAATACAGTAATCATACATAAGCATTGTTGTACGACTTGCACGTCTTTACTATTTAATAAACATTCTGCTGAATCTAGGCAGCAACACCACTCAGTCAGATTAGTTTCAAAATATTCAACAGCTTACATGTACTGTATAGTTTTCTGGAAATTGGTAGACAGGGAGTTCAGGGATCGATCGATCCCAATACAGGCGACCCGTTGGTGGAACTTAGCTAGAGATGTCATGGGCATGGCATAGCTAAAACTGGATTCCTTCATTCCATTTCGATGATGAATTTACAATGTAATAAACATTCTGTTGAATATTCAGTAAAATCAGCTTAAAAAAATATTGAATATCTAACTGCATAGTACCTTGTGATTGGGATTCTGGGAATTCAGGGTTCAATGTGATAAAATCTATTCACATCTGTGTACAAAGTGGGTGGAACTTAGCTAGAAATTGGAGGAGCATCTAGCGAGAGATAGATCCCTCATTTCATTAGATATGGTAACTACCTGTGGTATCTGAGTACTTTTGCCGCATCCTGTCTCGCCAACTATCACAACTGTTTGGTACGTTTCCACTAAGTACAGGATATTTGTGCGATGCTGAAAAATAAAAGCAAACAGATATATACAATTGTGGTATTTTCTGGGAGTTAAGGTTCAATATTGTTGACTTTAAACAAGAGGCCCTGTGTCGCTCACCTGGAGCACTATAAATTTTTGACAAAATTGTTGGTGGGTGGTTTAGCAGTAATCTTTTAAATGAGTTTGTGGACATTTTTGCAAGACCAATATGGCCACCAAACATGCTACATTTTGCTTGGTCCACTGCGGCCATGTTTTTGAGGTAGGTCCTTCCCTTGAATAAACCTTAATGGCACTCAGTGTCTAATCATATCGCCCAAATTTTGGCCCAATCCGTTCAGTGGTTCTGGAGTTGTTTTGGCAAAGAATAGGTTATCCAAGATGACCGACAAACCATTTGGCCAATCAAGTTCCCTTGAATAAACTTGGTGCAGCTCTTGAGCTAAATGATATTTCATACATTTTGAATTGATCCCACAAGCGCTTCTAAAGATCGGCCAAAATCCAAGATGGCCACCAGCCAAATTATCCGATCAGCTTTGTTTGAACATACATGGACCTCTATGCCCTAAGAACATGTGTGCCAAATATAAACGAAATCGGCCTAGCAGTTCTCGAGAAGACATTTTAAATTTCACATTACTTTAAATGGAAGCCTTTGGCGGGAAAATAATCCAAGATGACCGCCAAACCGTTCATCTGACTTTTTCGAAAATGGCAAATTTGACCTCAGAAGACCAAAAAACATATATAAAACCAATTTCAGCCTCAAAATCCACGAAATAAAAATCTGATATGGCCACCAAACATGCTACATTCTGATTGGCCCATGAGGGCCATGTTTTTTTACGGATCAACTTCCCTTGAACAAACTTTAATGGCCCTTAGTCCCTAATCATATTTCCCAAATTTGGGCCTGATCCCTTTAGCAGTTCTGGAGAAGCCATTTTTGGGAAAACTAGATCATCCAAAATGGCCACCGAACCATTTCGTCAATCTAATCTGCTTGAACAAACTTGGCTTACCTCTTGCCCTAGATGATGTTTCATGAGTTCTGAATCGATTCCCAAAACTGTTTCTGAGAAGATTTTTTAAAGACGTTTCCTAAAATCGGCCGAAATCCAAGATGGCTGCCAGCCAAATTGGCCGATCGGGTTCATTTGAACAAACTCAGATCCCTATGCCCTACGGAAGTTTCCTGCCAAATATAATTGAATTCGGCCGAGTAGTTATCGAGAAGACATTTTAAATTTCCTATTGCTTTAGTATGGGAGGCTTTGGCGGGAAAATAATCCCAGATGGCCGCCAAACCGTTTATCAGACAGTTTCGAAAATGGCAAATTTGAGCTCAGAATACAAAAAACATACATAAAATCAATTTCGGCCTCAAAATCCATCAAATAAAAAATTCCACTATGGCCACCAAACACGCTACATTTTGATTGGCCCACGGCAGCCATGTTTTTTGATGGATCAACTTCCCTTGAACAAACTTTAATGGCCCGTAGTCCCTAATTATATCTCCCACATTTCGGCCAGATCCCTTCAGCGGTTCTGGCGAGGTTATTTTCGGGGAAACTAGGTCATCCAAGATGGATGCCAAACCCTATTTGGTCAAGCACATCCGCATGAATAAACTTAGCTTACCACTTGCCCCTAGATGATGTTTCATGAGTTCTGAATCGATTCCCCAAGCGGATTCGGAGAAGATTTTTAAAGACATTTCCTAAAATCGTCCGAAATCCACAATCATATTGGCCGATCGGCTTAATTTGAACAAACTTGGATCCCTCTGCTCTAAAGTTGCTTCCTGCCAAATATAATTGAAATCGGCCCAGTGGTTCTTGAGAAGTTGTTTAAAGGAAAAGTTGACAGATGACGGATGGTCGCCATGCCATAAGCTCACTCGACCTTTGTGGCCACGTGAGCTAATAATAGGGTATCGCTTTTAAAAAATGGACAATAATCTGTTGGTCAAGTCGTTAAAAAAGATGATTTGTGCATAGTCTTGAGACATGGCTAATTGTAGGCCAAGGAGCGCATTATAAAATTTAACACTGAAATTGCCTGTTAGATAATCAAGCCAGTCATTCCATTAGTAAATTTACAAAAGTGCACGCAAATAAACGTTCGTTGGACACAGATTTTTCTTGATCAATCTTGACAGCCATTATTTATTGTACATGTACATAACCCTTTAACACTCATATCAGTCAAAAGCGGCGTCTGTAGTGGTCTTGAGAAATGTTCATTTGCAGACCAAGTTAAGACTATATTTGATAAATTACCATTGGAATGACTGGCTTGATAACCTAGCCAGTCATTCCAGTGGTTAATTTTCAAAAATAGTCTTATCTTGGTCTGGAAATGGACACTTTCTATGAGAAAATTTTAACTTTCTTGAACAAATTCGAGGGTTAAAGTGTTAACATGTGAAGAGGCACACTTATTGCATTCTATTATCATTACCATTCGACCACAGTACAGCTCATAAATAAGTTAAAATGTTTCCAAAACAAAAACAGAAATGTCATGTTAGATGATAACAACGTAGTCAGTTATATGAGCTACTCGTCGAAGGTTGTTAAGCCTGACGCTTGGTCTCGATGTGAGACCAAAAGTCTGAATGATCTGGACTGGAATTTTCTTCCCTTTTATACCCATCCTGGGCGAGCCTGTGGATTGAGTCGATCTTGACTATATATGGGCAGAAAAGAACCAGATTGGTGGTTCCCCCGTTTGGAATTTTTGGGGGTTTGGCGGCCTGGTCAAACATTTTACCGGTTGACCTGTCATGTTAGTAACTATGTTAGTTAACTAGTAAGAAATGCTATGCTGAGTATTTTTAACATAATTGGATTGGAAGACTTAGGCAGCAATGTCTTTCAATCCAATTATGTTTAAAATATTTAACAGTACATTTTATTTTGTGATGGAAACATGATTAGGTTTTTTATGGGTTGTACTGTACTACTTACCCTAAACACTGGTAGCTTTTGTCTCTGTTGTTCAATAGATAATGAAGCATTCGGATTATAGCGGTATGCGGTTGTGTTTTCATCCTTCCTACCCACGCGTTCTTCATTCAATGAATCTCCTGGACTAACATCACCTACAAAATAAGTATGTAATTCTATAGAACCCTTTCATCGATGAATTCACGATATCTCATTTTCAAGGTCAGGAAAGCTGTTGAGTGTTAAATATTTTGAAATTAATTTGACAGGAAGCTCTTGCAGTCAAATTAATCTGTCAAATTAATTTCAAGATACTTAATAGAATAAGTTTTCTATTGTAAAGCATTTATTTTTTCAGGGATTTGTCAGTGAAAGGATTAAAATGCCAATCAAGCATGGGAAATCATTGCTGTCATAGACAGTAATGGCCTACGGAATGGAGTGGTCCACTCTGTAAACCAAGTATCTGAGGCCATAATCAAAATATGTCACTTTTAGCTGATGCTACAATCATATAACATGTAGGCTTGCACGATTAAATCGAAAATCGTGATTATTTTTTAAATTGTGAATTTATATGATTAAAAATTAAATTTATAATCAAATAATCGTGAATAATTTCTTCTTCATAAAATAATGCAATCAAGCTTTAAATAAATAATAATTATCGATGATTATTCAGTTTCGATGAGGCTCTAGCTTCGGTGAACTTTCGTTACGCATGCGCTGTGTAACAACACAAGTTCTCATGATGTCATAATTTTGTAATCAAACAGTATGGTAATTATCGGTAATGCTTACTGCGTTTCCCCTCAAAAGTCACATTAAAATGTTAAGACAGCACCAAATCAACTTTAGCATGTAAAAAATTGCCGATTTTTTTATTACTTTTTATCATGTCTTTAAAGCATTGTATTTTAAATAAAATACGCATAGTATATTATTCAATATCTTTTGCATATTTCCATTTTATGCTTCAGTCAAGCCCTTACAACTAGCTCCAGTCTGACGAAAATGTCCACCACCACCACCCGAGAAAAAACAAGAAAATTACAATAAAACACCTCCACATTCTGACAACTTCGAACGTTCAGCATTCTTTGCTCCACATCATAGCTGTATTGTCCAGAAAGAGAAATTTGGGCGAGCCTGTACGTGGTATCACCGAAACAGGATACCATCGTTTTTGTTTGTTTTGAAGCACGTCATCGCATAATGGCGCTGTGTTTAAGATTTCGTTTTGGGGGATTTTCTTCTAACTTGGCACTGGATAAGGGATAAAGTCGCTAACAAGTTAAGCCAATTTATTTTTAAATATCTAAGGTATTTATTAAATTATTAGCAATTGCTGCTTAGGCGCCCCGAAACTGGATACTGCACGTTAACTTTGAATCTGGACACGAAAACTAGTACTTATGATTCTTATGACTAACGGTGGTGCAATTTGATGAAAGTACGATGATTGGAATAACTGGCATTGCACAAAATATGTGGTTAAACTATACATAGTATTTAGAACTTTCAGCAGCGAGCTTACCCGGTTTCCAAAACTTAGGTTTAAAAACTGTGGTCATTCTTCTTGTTGTCTTTTTTTTACCTTGTGTATATTCCGTCTTTTAGAACAACCTTCTTCCGATAGTCTCTTGCATGCCGTACTGGATACAAACAGACACATATGTAGTTAATTCAGAGTAACGGCACGCTGGATCGGTTGGCAAAACCATTGCGCCGCACATGCTTGAAAATCCAATCCAAAGAGCTGGGTTCAATCCCGTGTTCAGGCATGTGATCAAGGTGTAAAAACCTGCGCCATTCCATATGTCATTCAACTGACACATCCTTCGGTAAAGCCATCGTTCCCATCTCGTGTTGTGTCTGTGCCATGGGGACATAAAAAAACTCACTCTGAGTGTCAGGCCATGCAGTAGATGTCAGATGTCCGCCCTGTGGCCGGTGTGTCCCTGAATACAGGATTAGTGCGCCAATTAGACACCCCATGCAGCATAGTTGGCAGCCTGCTAAAAAAAACCAACCTACTTCATAGCTGTTATCTCCGCTCTCGGTAACCCATGAGATGTGCATATTTACCTTGTAAATATGTTGATAATTCACTGTAAACACACATGACACGCTCTGTGTGGGATATGTGGTCATTGCGTGGGTTCATCAGTATGCGCGATGTCAGTCTGCATGGTGCTTCCATATAATGGAGGAATCTATGATCCATGAGTATTATTTTAAGTGAAAAGATTTCAGGGTTCCACAACATGTTTAATTTGGCATCGTTCCCAGTCTGTTACCAGTTGCGCGGTGTAGTGTTTCAGTCAGATGTTGTGCTGCAAGCGCTATGTCCAAGTCTGGGACATTGCTGAATACTGGCATATATGTATTGTCTGTACTTATCTTTGTCCACCTTATGCCACTTCACTTTCTGGAAAAGGGTGTTGTTTGATTCCCCATTCTTTCCCACCTTGTCATCAGTATTATCACATCCTGCCTCTGTCAGCTGCTTCCATACTTTAAGTGTAATATGTGCATGATCGGACACATTCAGTGGATATAGGTCCTCAATTTTTATGTCTGTGATTGTTTCCATAAGTCTGGAGTCATAAAAGAAGTGGTCAAGATTCAAGATTCAAGATTCAAGATTCAAGATTATTTATTTTCATATAACACATAGATTTTACATTTACACAACAGGCAGTCCACCAAAGGCTGAGCCTATACAGCGGTGGACCCCTTACATTTAACATATAATAAACATATAATTCAGTAATAGTTGGATCATGGGTGAAGATAATATAATATTTACATGTATACATTTAAGACAATAGACAATTAACACACGCACGCACGCACGCACGCACGCACGCACGCACGCACGCACGCACGCACACACACAGAAACACACAGAAACACACACACACACACACACACACACACACACACACACACACACACACACACCACACCACACCACACACACACACACACACACACACACACACACACACACACACACACACACACACACACACACACACACACACACACACACACACACACACACACACATGGGAATGGGGAAAACACATGCATATCTTGTTTACAATATTATTATTATTATTATTATTATTATTATTATTATTATTATTATTATTATTATTATTATTATTATTATTATTATTATTATTATTGTCATATATAATACGGCCTAATTTGTATCAACATTTCTTGGTGCAGCATTATTATTATTATTATTATTATTATTATTATTATTATTATTATTATTATTATTATTATTATTACTATTATTATTATATATAACAATGCGGCCTAATTTGTATCAACATTTCTTGGTGCATTATTATTTTTATTATTATTATTATTATTATTATTATTATTATTATTATTATTATTATTATACACAACTGCATCATCCACATCAACAATTACGGATGCATTATTATTATTATTATTATTATTATTATTATTATTATTGCAGATGTGTATTTTACATTCTAGTTGTTATCCTGGCAACTGGGTACATACTTGTTTTTGTACTGCCATGGTGGTGACTTCTGCATTCATGTCATTGGTTTGGATTTTTAGTATCTTTTTAAGATTATTTTTTAAATATTTTGTTTAAAAGAACTTTGTGTTAGAATTTGTGTGCGTATATTTATATCTGTGTTTTTCCAGAGTTATATTGCTTGGTGAGATGGTTTTTGTGTAGCTGTCATTGTTCTGTAATAGGTTTGGTGTAAGTTATTCTTAGTTCGTGTGTTGTGCAAGTGTATATCGGAGTTGTTCCTAAAAAGGTTTGATAATGAGGAGGGTAGATTGCCATTATGGTAGTCCCTTAAGATAGTGTATAGTTGGACAGCTCCAATGTCTTCAAGTTTTAGCATTTTTTCGGTTTTAAAGACATCCTGGCCCTCTGCTAAATATTTGCGAATAATTTGATTTCCTGCTTTTGTAGTGATTTTAGATGTGCTAGTTTAGTTTTATGCGTGTTTGTCCATATTACATTGCAATATGTGATATGTGGAAGGATCAGTGTACAATATAGAGTTTTTAGAATATTAGGGGGAAGATATGGCTTAAGTCTGCGCATGATACCTATGTTCTTTGCTACCTTGGATCTCACTATTTCTATATGCTTCTCTCAGGTTAAGCTTTTATCCAGATAGACGCCGAGAAATTTGACATATTGTGCTTCGTGAATTTCTTGATTATTTACATGCATTTTGGGGAGAGCTATTTTTTTTAAATTCTTAGATTTTGTGAAAAGTATAGAGTTAGTTTTATCGACATTTAGAGATAATTTATTCACTTTAAACCAGTCTATGATTTGGTCGAACTGCGATTCATGCTTTCAGTTTATGTGGAAGAATATATGCATCCTAGAAAGGCTTGGTACAAGTGCAAGTGCAAGTGCAAGTGCATTTGCATGTGAATGCATTTGCACTTGCATTTGCATTTAAATGCAATTATGAAATTTCTGACGCATTTGCACTTGCACTTGCATTTGAATCTCATGTATTTGCATTTACATTTGCATAAAAAGGGTTGCATTTGCATTTGAGTTTTTTCAAAGGCACTACGTTTTTCATTTTGCATTTCTTTCAAAATAGGATGGAGTCTAGCTGCTGCTGCTGTAAATAGCTGCCACAGCACCCAATCAAATTAATTTCAAAATATTCAACCAAATTATTTCTTAAATCATAAAAATGGCCTTTCTGTTGCTAGAATTAGAAATTTAATTCTCTGTGATTTATTAATACATTTTACTCTGAATTTCTTAACATGAATAAATGAATATACATATATATGTGTGCAGAATCATGTATATATTTTAATTAATCTAGCTTATGTCAGTTGACATCTTAGCAAACCAACACATTTTAGTTAATTTGTTTCTGAGATAATCTACAGCAACGTATCTCTAGACTATAATAAATATGATCACCTAAATAGTAAGGAATGGGTGCCTCCATTCTCTTGTCCAATGTATTGAACAGTGATCCTCCTCTCTCGGTGTGCAAATGGGCCTTTGTGAAGACCACGACAAATGCTGGTCTTTCCGGTTTGGGCATAAAAGGGTTAATAAAACAAATTTATTGTGTAAATGTTTGCTATTGCAGGATGATAAATGCTCTGAGGTAGTATTGATGATGCTGTGGATGCTGTCAGATGATAAATTCCTGTCAGGGACTACAGCCTCATTGGTCAAGCAATCTCGGGTTTAATGCCAAAGGAGATTGAGTGACATTGCTTATTTTCAGCTTTGCACACGTCTGGCCATGAGAAGATGCATGCCGGGACATGGGCGTTTATAGAAGTTGCATGCATCTTTACTTGAATTTGTGAATGATTTTTCAGCAATGGTGGAGATTTTAATTGCTTTGTGAATTATTTTTCAGCTGTGTTAAACTCCTTCAATTACATGAGGTTTATTAAATTAAATGTTAACAGTATTGGTTTTTCAGAAATAAACCACTAAATTACATTTAATGAATTCTTTTTCAGATGCTGAAGTGCATAGTCAATAGCCAGTCAGTTGATTATCCAGTCAGCCATTGTTAATTACAAACCGATTTCAGTAACTATATAATACTGTTATTTTCTTTTTAACATTGTGTTGTTGAGGGCCACTGCTAAAGAAAATGTTGTGGTAGCCTATTAAAGATTTTTTCATGAGTTGATGTTTTATTCACAGTCCTGCCCTTCTGTTATCCATGTATGCTGCATTCTTTTTTCTCATGCTTTCTATACTGCTTCTTTCTGTTGATCTGCCTTCGTGTTTGCTTATGTATAATTATCGCTATTTCTTAAAAGTGACCTTTTAAAGCTGAGGAGAGAATGGTGTAATCAAACAGCAGCCGGATCGAACTTTTTGAGATTGTGTCAACTTACATTTCATTTTAACTGCGAGTTTGAACCAATTTTCATTATTCGATTGCGGTGCTCCTTACATAGGAGGGATATTCCTCTTCAGTTTGTTTACCGGTCATTTTTGTGAAATGACATTATTTGCTGTTTGACGGACTTAATATAGATGGAGTTTATTTGAGTGCTTACCAGATGCACGCATTTACTTGGATAGATTTTTATTGGAATGTGTTCACTTGATGAATAGTTATCAAAGACTGTTCATAGGAGACGAACGTGAATTTTAGACGGCGTGGCTTTTGTTAGGTTCCAGATTTGCATATCAAGTAATAACTAGCCCAAGACCGTAACCACTCGATTCTGATAGCCTGTTTTTAAATAATCATCATAAGGTTGGTGTCTTGGAATTTGTTTGATTTTCTTTGAATAATGATGCTAGAAGTTGTTGCAGATGTGCAGTGCAACAGTTTCCAGTAGTTATTCAATGAATTTCTCACAGATTCTCGGACCGATGCTTTCTGATGTGTGTGTCAAAACGGAATTTAGAGTGGAATGGTTCCATGTTAATTTTGGAGCAACGCTCTGACTAGATCGTGAGCTTTATGTTAGCATGATTTCAAATCCGAATGTAAACTGTTACTTTGGCAATTGCAGTTGGTCTGACATTGAAGATTCCAAAAATATTAGCATTCTCTCTTGCCGGCTGTTGTGCAGTATGACAGTCTGTTGCTTTCTAAGTTTTATTTACATAAAATGTTAGTGGGCTCTGATTCTGTATGGCCAGCTGATTAATTGGTAAACGTGGCTGTGTTTTGTACGGCAGAAAGTTGCTGTGTTGCCACTTAATTTGAAAGCACTTTTGCTGGCTAGAACCGAGTGCCAAATGTGCGCACAAGACCAATTTTCTGGTTACAGATTTGATTTTTAATTTATTTGTGATAGGTGTATAGTTTGAGTACTGCACAGTCGGAGAAATGGAACGCTCAACGTCATGACCCAAGGAGACGGGTTTCATTGCTGTAATAGCAGGTAACATTAGTTTTTGACATTTCCGCCTCCTTGTTCTAAATTGTTATCAGGTCTTAAACCTGTATTTTAAGCAGCTTTTTCTAAACCATTATTTGATTCCATGTTCGTACATGCTCGCATAATTAGTCCTTGTGGCTATGGGCTATGTTCATGGAACCAGATAGTCTCATTTTCTGTTGTCAGCCACATTGTCACGTGATCCGCTCAATTTTAAAGGTAACTAAGTTTTTATGGCTGGCCGCCATCTTGGTTATTTAATCATTATTATATAAAATCCAGTAAGAGTATAACTTTCAGTAGACTGTATTGGATAGTCATGTATTTCGCCAGTAACATTAGATTAAGACATGCATTATGTTAAAATTGTCCAGTAGTAAATGAATTGAAATGCATTGTGTTAAAATCAGCATTTGGAGCGAAAAATACAAGTCACGCTTCCCGATATAGAAATGACAGATAACCGAAAAACTCTTGTTGTGGATATTCCACCACTTCGAGACGCAACCAACTATTGTCCAGTTTATGAAGATTACATTCATGTAGGCACACTTCAACAGTACATGTACAGAACCGAGAATTGTTATTACCTAATATACGACACTAGGAGTTTATCTGATTGTCAATTAAAAGATGCCATTTATTGAATATTTCAAATCTGTTTGTTAAAGTGCTAGGTCATTGTCAAAGGGGCGTTCCTCCCTCTTGAAGACGGCTTCAGTACTAAAATGGCATAGTCTAGAGATTTATATTAAAGTAAGTTGGCCCCACACTTTTTAGGCTAAAGCTAGAATAGGTGAACCGGATTTATTAGATAGCAGCCTAGGGTGCTTATAGGTTCTGTCTTGGCCGTTTTTTTATTAATTTAGTAAAACTTTGACTGGGTACTTTAAAATTAGTTCCAAATTGCCACAAATTTGACTCTAGGTATCAACACCCTTTGAATGCTCAAAACTTAGTCCGGGATCACGTTAACCCAGGCCCCAAGGGAAAGCTTGTCCATCTTAGCAGGGAGTGCGAAAGTAAAGCAGCAGAGTATAAAGTCTTTCTTGTGATAAATGTTAGTTAAATGTGTTTTCAAGAACACATTTGAACAATATTCCTCGCCATTAATGGTTTACAATTAGGCTATAAGTCTGCTTTATTTGTCCAGGCTATTTTAATAGCGAGTTCGTGCTCCTATAACCTAAGAAGTTAGCCTCAGGACAGTCTAAAAATCAATAGTTTTATTAAATCAATTCAGTAACCAGCTTCTCTAGAATTTAAGTTCTTTGGCGTCCTTATCCTCAATCTTATTACGTTTGAATAGCTTTGCAGGCAAAGTAATCTTCTGCTGATTCACCTCATGGTTTACCAGCGGCTCATGATTGCTTTCCCTCATGATTGCTTTCCGTGCCAGGTTGTTCTAAAGAGTTAGTTTTCCTTTTCACGTGTTAGATTTCAGGACAGTAGTTTGTTGGCAGTGCTTTCCAAATGGTACTTGTTGCCGGATTGCATTCATACTTGGTACTTGTATACCCGACAACATCGCTGAGCCCAATCCTTTCATTATCTATTTGGTAGTCGTTGCCGGATTGTACTCGCTGAATTCTGTTGACAGATAGTGTCAACACTGTTACCCCATTAGTATTTGTAGTTTTATCAAAGCCGGACGGAATTTAAATTGGAGTGTTGTTGCCAGATAGTGTGCTCAATTGCTATCATTTACGATACAGAATCGGAGCATTGTTAACTGCTGCCAGATTGTTCTCATACAATGTTTCCAAAGTAACTGTAGGCATTATAGCCAGATAGTGCGCTCAAACGCTATCACTACAGTATTTAATCTGTACACCATTTACTTGTCAGATTGTTATTATTTGTCTCTACATTTGCTATTGTTTATAATAAGTGACATTTATTTATAACATTCAACTTTGATGCCAATCACTTAGTCAGTTTTTAATTGACCTGTTTAAAAAGTGATTTACCAGATAACCATTACACCTTTCCGGGACACAATAGGTTAATTTGACAGTTGAACTGTTAGCTAGCTATTAGTTCATTAGGTTTTTCCATTTGTTGGTATTTGAACTGTTGCTCTGTCCGATTGCAAATTAAGTTGCAAGGCTGGCCAACAACCTTTCAACTAACAACATTTTGGCTTAAGATATATTTTTCTTAGCAAGCTCGGTCTTTTCTTGTAGAGCCTTCATATTGCATTACACTTCCCGTAAGAATTTGATTCTTCTTTAGAACTTAGCGGATCAGGCACAGCCTTAGATAACCCATCATGATTTTAGTGCCAACCCTTCCTATTGCATTTATAACACCCTCTACATCGCACTGTTTTTGCACTAACATCACATTTTCATACTTTACTCCTCAAGATGTCCAACAGAGTCATCTGACCCTATTTAAATTATGA
This sequence comes from Chaetoderma sp. LZ-2023a, assembly GCA_034401795.1. Taxonomy (NCBI): domain Eukaryota; kingdom Metazoa; phylum Mollusca; class Caudofoveata; order Chaetodermatida; family Chaetodermatidae; genus Chaetoderma; species Chaetoderma sp. LZ-2023a. The sequence goes on from CM067367.1 coordinate 82,904,128, forward strand.
ACATTTCATCTTAATGCACTCAGTGGATCTTTCAAGCGAGTCAATTGTATGAGAGGTTCATGGACTGCAGGGAGATAGAATCTTCTGTGTATAAAGAAGGGTTTAAACCAGGTCATCGATGCAAAGATGAAGCAGCTATCCGGCGGCACCAGCGAACTTACCCATAGGTCCTTTCTGTCCTGTTCCTGGTTTTAGTAGTATCCGTTTCGGCCTGTTAAATCCCTATTTTATTACATTGGCGCCAGAACAGGGACTTCTGGGGAGTGGTGTTAGCTAGTGGTGAGTAGTGGCAAGGACGTGTGGGAGGTAGTTGTAGTCATCTATAGTAGTTAATTATAGAAGTTAATTATAACCACTAGAAATAAGTTAGAATAGAGTAGCAGTAGTATAGTAGCAGTAGTATAGTAGCAGTAATATAATAGCAGTAGTATAGTAGCAGTAGCATAGCAGCAGTAGTATAGTAGCAGCAGTAATGATTAAGTTGTTCCTTCTGGCAGGTTGTTGCTGACCGTCATGTTTGCTGGATTGACGTCATTTATGTTGGACATTGTTTCTTGCTTGACAAGTTGTGCTGGCTGAATGGATGTTGACCAATTTGTGTTTGAATATATATTCAATTTATTTTCCGGTCTATACTAAGTCCAGATGATAATGCTAGACAACAGGCAGACTTCAATGAGCTACCAGAGTCATACAATACGTGGCTTCTCCGCTTCCATCCAAACAAGTGTGTAAAAGTGCGCTTTGGATGGCCAAATGCAGATGCAGAGAACTACCCTATCATCGGTGATGGAGAAAACCCCATAAAATCTTGCAATCCAAAGAAGAAAATGATATTGGAGTGGTTATAGATGGATGATTAAGCTTCGAAAGACATATAACAGAGAAGGTGAACAAAGCAAATAGTATGTTTGCAATTATTAGATAAGCGTATGTTAACTTAAATAAGAAAAACTTCATTCCACTATACAAGGCTATGGTAAGGCACTATCTCGACTATGCTGCAGCTGTCTGGTGCCCATACAAAAAGCCAATGATAACACTCAGTAAATGTGCAGAGGCGAGAAACCAAACAGATACCTGGTCTAAGGGAGCTTAACTATGAGGAAAGACTGTTGCAGTATGTATCAGCTGCTGAGAGAAGAGATCTGGCCTTTGTCAACCTCTTTCCTTGAAAAGCTGTATGGGCCTGTGAAAGAACTGCAGAAAACCACAGATTTCATCTTGAGAACGGCTCTCCAAGTGTGATACCAGCGATCGAAAAGAAGAAGAAGAAGGAAAGACTGAAAAAAAACCTGAAACCGCCTACACTTTCATTTTGCACAGTCCGCGGTGATATGATCGAAGTATACAAACTTCTGCATGGTGTATACAATGAAGAGGTAGGATCTATGCTTAAGTTAAGAGAAGAGGCAGTCGATAGAGAAGAGGCTATGGGGACACGATAGGATAATTTTCCAGTTGAGGGAAAAACTAAAAGTCTACAGAAACTGTCTTCCAGTTCATGCCCCAAAAGCCTGGAATAAATTACTCCAGTTTATTGTAGAACCTCCATCTGTAAATAACTTCAAAGCCCCTCCAGATAAATAATGGAAAGATCGGCCAATAGAAACTGGAAGAGGAAGTACACCATACCATGATGAAGCAGATCTTACCATTGGGGCATAAGCCTGCAGTCAGAAACAACATAAGCAAACATAAGTATACATAAGTAAGTAAACTATTGCAAGGTCATGTCACGTGTAAATATTATATTATTATCTTTATCCAACTATTATTGAATCATAGGTTTGCTACATGTTAAACGTAAGGGGTCCACCACTGTATATGCTCAGCCTTTGGTGGACTGCCCGTTGTGTAAATGTAAAATCTATATGAAAATAAATAATCTTCAATCTTGAATCTTATCATTTCTTTCTGTTGTAGATCCCATCTCTCGAATGTATATGCACAGGATGTCCTTTAGACGAACCATAAGATGGAGAAACAAATATTGTATACATGATTTAATTTTTCCACTCGATTTAAGATTCTGTATCCTCCTTGATAACTTCAGTAATTCACGAATCCTCCATGCAATGTTGCATAAGTACGTCGTTAATTTAAAAAACCCACAGATGTTGAAGCATGTAATGTTCCATATAGTTCCATATAGCAGTTGCAAAAGGTTCTAGGCACTGCAGGGCTGTTGCGACAACTCGCATTACACCATCCAGTCACACAAGTTTTCCATCTCAGGGTTTCAAGACCATTTTTGCTCGCTGGCGATGCAGAGTATGGCACAGTTTTCTAGACAGCTTCTGGAATCTCGGTAATTTCTGGTGGTGATAGCATGTTGAGCTCTGATCAACGAGCTTGCTATGGTCTAGCATGGCATGCATAGACGGTTTATCTGTGGCTTGAAGGGCACATATTGTCAGGCATCGATAGATCTTGTGGTGTGGTGTCTTTCTAATTGACTGGAGTTGTGTACACCTGACGAGGAAGTGGGTCAGGGTTCTGTCTTCACTTTTGCAGAGAGTGCAGGTAGCAGAACCTCTTCTATTGCGGGATACACCTCACAGGAGATTATACCTTTGCACGCACAACTTAGCCTGTATTGTGGCATTATATGCTATCGGAAGAATCCAGTATTTTACTGGTCTTACCGGGTTCACTTCCCAACAGGACATCGAACACCCAGCACTAAATCGTCACATTTTAATGGACACAGTTTTATATCTGCCCGATTCACAACATGAGACTTACCACCTACTGCTGGTTCCACTCTATACACTCTACTTTCAGCAGACCACTCATCGATTTTGAAAACTTAATCGATCCAGCAGTCAGCAATTTTTGCTCTACCCTTTACTCTGTTCTGTAAATGTACTCTGGTACCAGCTTCTACTGGAGACTCTTTGTTTTTTTCTATCATACCGCTCTTTACGTGTATCTGATTCTCTCTGCAGCTGCTCCCTGCTTTATGATGCATATCCCTCAATGCCCTTGTATGTGAGGTAACCCATGAGTCGGAACTCCCCTCCCTCATATCAACTCCAAGTAATATGTCAACTGGCAATCTTGTGTCCTGGCCAAACATCAGATATCATGGTGAATATCCTGTGAATGCATGCAGCGTGGCATTATTATATATATACTTCTGGTAGGAAGTCTGCCCATCTCCGTTTCTTCTTTTCGGTTAATGTTCTAAGCAAATCGTGAAGGGTTCTGTTAAATCTGTCGCACTGGCCATAGCCATGGGGAGGGGATGGTGCAGAGTGATACAGCTTTTCTTAATGTTGTATGTGTGTCACAGCTCGCTAACAATCGCTGCCTCAAACGTCTGTCCTCGAAAAGATATCTGTCATCACAAGAACATATGCTTTGCCACCGATAGATGGCTCTAACACAGTGTAATCTATGGCCAACACTTCCAGTGGCCACAATGAAATAATACTTTCCATTGGCGTCCGTATCTTTGGTGACAATTTCGATACCAAAAACCTAGGACATATCTCACACCAGTAATTAACATCTTTGGTCTATGGCGTAATGCATGATAATATTGGACTCGCTGAATAACGCCACCTTTACTTTGCATTACTATGAGATCCTCCTTACTATAAGATGGAAAACTTCCTGTCATGGATAAATCTACGGTGTTCACAATGTCAGACTCCTTTTATTATTTTCCGATGAATGTCCATGAAATGCTGGTAATGGTGTACCCTTGGTTTGCACGATATATGCAGACTGATACTCATCATCAGAATCAAAATCACAATGGTGAGGATGCTGTATACGAGAAAGTCAATCTGCAGCCAAATTAGAATGTTCTGTGTGGTATTTGACCTCAAAGTCAAACGATGCTTAAATGTTAACCCAACGTTGTTCAACTGTACTAAGATGCACAAGAGGGTTACTATCTGTCCAAACTATAAACTTGTTCCCTAAAAGGTACTCTCTGAACTTATCAGTGACTGCCCACTTAAGCCCAAGAAGATGTAGTTTGCGACTCGAATTACTTTCCATAGTCTGTTCAGCTCCTCATAATCCACGACTAGTGTAAGCAATGACATGCATATGCCCACCCTGTTCCTGACTTAATATCGCACCGATCCCATGCTGTGAGGTATCAACTTCCAATATAAATGGTGAATCAAAATAGTCGAGTATAGGTGGACTTACTAATTTCTGCTTCAACCGATCAATTTGATGCAATAAACTTTACCCATCTTCAACACCTGATTGAGCTTAGACACATAGCGATCTAATGCTACAGCTCCTTTGCAAAATCCTTTACAAATCTTCAGTAATACGGACAAAATCCAAGAAAAGCCTGTAACTGACGGGGAGTAATTGGCGTTGGCCAATCCTTCACACAACTTCGCTTCTCAGGGTCTGTTGAAATTCCATGACTACCAACTATATGTCCTAAATACTTAGCGACATAAAAAACTACATTTTGAATGCTTGATCTTTAACCCATCTGTCTTAAACGTGTCAACACTACACCCAACCGGCCCTGATGCTGTTCAAATGATTTCAAATACACAAGAATATCATCATGCCCGAGCTCACATGCCATCTGTTTAAGGTGTTCACCCATAGCTGTTTGATTCTTACCTAACGTCTCAACTAGTTTTCCTAACAGACCTATTATTGATTCTTCAACAGTTGTACTCGTCTCATGTAAAGCGTCATGTGCAGCTTTCTGCACCCTTTCTCCAGCCTCGTCAGCCCACTCAATGGCTATCTTCCTCAGCTCAATAAATGTGATATTGCCACGATCTCGTATGGTACAGCTTAATTCTCTACGAAGCATGACATTTTTATTTTTATTTTTTAAATATTTCTCATAATATATGGTCCTTATGCAACAGAACATTGGGATCCTTACAACAGAGGCGATCAGCGAGATGTTGTAATGCATGTGAGAAATCACAAAGCTTCTCCAGGTCTTTCCATTGTCTTTCATATAGTTTCCATTTTCACTGTGTCGCACTTAGACTTTAACCAAAAATTAAATGAAGTGCAGCAACCATTGCATCCGGATCTGATGGCACTGAAATAGGATGACATTTGATTTCTTCTCTAGCGATTCCTTCAAAATGACGCTTAACGAAATCAACTGCCTCCGACTTTGGCATTGATTGACTAATCCCAATGGCCTCTTCTATCCAGTCATCTACAGCTCCACGTTGCCCATCGATTTCCTGAGCTTCTTATCAGTCGTCATTAGTAAAGTTACTGGTGGCAGATTGCTAACAGGTGATACACTTTCCACTTCATTCTTCCATGTCAATTGAGCTCCAAGCTGTTCTCGAATTTCTTCATCTGCCATTACAATCGACACTTGAACCACAATTTATATACCAAAGTACAACTATATATGTTCAAAGATCTAACAACTCATAATCATTAATATGTACCCGTTACAGCACACTAACTTACTGGGACAATGTTGTCACATAACAAGTAAAAATTATTTTTTCATGATTACAAACCAATGTATAACAATGCAATCTAGAACAAACAATAGTCACTAGCAACATAATAACAAATTACCGTTCACAAAGTATCTCTTGCAATCTCACATCTACCATTGGAAGCCAAATTAACAAGATTAACGAAAGCCAAGCATGAACGAAAATGACAGTCACCCCACCTGTACTACCAAAATGCGACACCACCATCTAGGACTACAGGCAGGCATGCTGCGAAATGACAAAGCGAGAGCCCCATTACTCTTGAGCAAGGGGAAACAACAAATAACAGCGCTCTCGTGTTACAAAAGAGAAACGTCAACAAATTTATTAGTCATAACTTGTGGGTTGACTGTCGTCTGTGGTTTGCCATAGCCAGAGACAAATACTTGATCAATTATGATATCTGGTACCATAAACTATCGAAGCTCTATTAATCAATACTATGACAACTTGTATACTTGTAAGTTGTACGACTAATCTTGAACATAATTAACTCTTATAATTATGTAATATCAGTGATTCATGTAACCTATAGCCCCAGTCCTAATCATGATGGTCAACCAATATACAGTGACAAAAATATCTAAACATCATAGTATGACTAAAAGTGATAGTTTCCTACTTCAAAACATTTGACTGGAGATTACTGAATCAATAGTGGCACATGAAATAACTAAAGATGTCGCCCAAACACAATGCATAATTGGTTTGCTCACTTGCAATAACTAACAGTTTCACTCGTTTACAATGACTAGAGATGATTGAATCAATAGTGACACATAAAATAACTAAGTTGTCGCCCAGACACACTGACTAAATATTTCGCTCAGCTGCTATAACTAATGATTCCGATTGTTTACAATGACTAGAGATGACCAAATTAATAGTGACACATGAACTAAATAAAGTTGTCGCCCAGATACACTGACTAAATATTTCGCTCACCTGCAATAACTAATGGTTTCGTTCGTTTACAATGACTAGGAGATGACCGAATCAATAGTGACACATGAAATAACTAAAGTTGTCACCCAGACACACTGACCAAACATGGTATTAACCCAGTCTATATTGTAAGTCCATACAGTGATAAGAACGGATCCACGTGAAAACTAATGTAACAACAACAGTCAGAGTCATCTATGGACACAGACATAAAACTTAGTGAATGCAATCTAACAATAAGTCAAAGTCACAAGAATCATAATCTGTCTGGATCAAAACTGTCGGATCAAAATGCTCTCTAAATATAAACATGTCCTGATCAAAATTGTCAAATCAAAATGCTCTCAAAACATGAACATGTCTGGATCAAAACTGTTGGATCAAAATTCTCTCAAAACATACACATATGCCGACTGAATGACTACTACTAAGTCTCTCTCTCTCGCTCTCTCTCTCTCGCTCTCTCTCTCACACGCACGCACGCACGCACGCACGCACGCACGCACGCACGCACGCACGCACGCACGCACGCACGCACGCACGCACGCACGCACACACAGAGCACACTGCGCTGCGGGAGGGTTGTTCAGCAGATTAAAGAAAATAATAATAATTAAGACATGTTTTCGCAGTGCTTTCCTATATTGGCAAAGGTGCTAACTACTAAGTATCCGAAGATCACTTGGGAAATGTGTGTGACACCACACCCTGGCCATCACCGCTCGGAAACCCCAATAGTTTCCCAGGGTTGGATCAGTCCATGGTGCGGATATAGGGACATCCAAACAATTAAGAAGCCATAAGGCTTAGTGGAACATGAAGAGAGACAATAACTTTAGAAATATGAGGCCTTTTTAGGCATTTTGGTCAATCTTACACAACCTTGCCGGAGTGCAGGGCTAAATTATCGCAACTACCGGAAAAGAGGCATACACTACATGTTGCTTAACGAAGAAATTGTCTCTAATCATATCAAACCTGTCCTATCGAGCTGAATAAAAGAGGTTTTTAGTCAGTAGCATGCCAGACTAAACAAAGTTATAGTACGGACAGCAACCGCAGTGAAAAATTGTTGGTGGCGGGAGAAAGTGCTGCATATATAAATGTTGCTGTATAGTGTTTCCTACGTGCACTGCAGTCCTATATTTTCTACAAATAAGTAAACCATATGAACTGATGGCCACTGGCCATATACAAACTAACCAGAACAATTAATACAGTGTGAAATGATCAGAATGATATATCTATTAGTACAGGTTTAAGGAACCTACTACTGTGCGGTTAGTGATAACACCTTACAGAAAATAAGAATAACTATGAACCGATACAGAAATTATAACTAGCGGTCCTAAGACTGTTATGGTACCTTATGGGTTGTTTAATGCAGATGAAGATACATAATTAAGCCTAACGGTGTGGGGTACGTCAACAGCTCTGAAGATGTACCGGGCAAAGTTTACTTGCTGAGGTAGAAAAGTCTATATGAACCTGCACGACATCAGTGCGGGGATGATTAAATAACCACTTTTTGGCATGGCCGGCAGATCCGGCGAGTCATCCACCAAAGAACATCGCTGCCTCTACATCTGTAGAATGACATATTCAGGCCGGGAAAGCCTCACCGCAAGTGTGTGTTCCGAATTAGTTCTTGATATATTCGTGAACAATATCTACAAAGTTAAAAAATTTCTCCCGCAAGGAAGGGGAATTACAAAATTGCTTTACTGCAGTGGGCTGGAGTACTGCTGGATACGGGAGAGAAACCGACAGAAAGCGAAGTGATCTGCGTAATGTCGCGCTGATCGTAGCTGACACAGGTTCAACCTATTCGGCCTCTGGCCTAGGATGCTCTCAAGCTCTGGATCCCGTTTACTTTTATACTACTCATGACGTCACAGGCGCAGGTTCCAACCAATCATCGGTCGAGCAACAGCCAATCAGCGCGTAGCTAGTAATAATGCAGTCGAAGTTCTAGAACATTCTAGAAGTTCTACGTACACGTGGTTATGACGTCACAGCAATCTTTTGAAGATAATCAAAAGGGGTTTTCTGTTGATAACTCAGCCATTTCTTAACCAATTTTGAAATGGTTTACAGATTTGGAAAGCCCGTCGAATTCTGGTCTTGAACAATGCCAGACTCGGCGGGAACAGGTGATTGAAAAGGATCATATTGTACTGTCTCAGTCCACTAAAAGCATCATCCCATCTTGGTCGTAAACTACGTGCTCTGTCAAAAATAGCATCTAAGCGTGCGCATGCGCACTATGTGCTTTAACGAACTTAGTCGTTTTTACAACGCGATCTCTCTCATAGGCCCATATACACTTATGGCTCTACGGGGTGGGGGGAGGGGGGGGAGGGGGGGGCGTCTTCAGGGATCGAATCCAGGACGGGCGGCGTGTACCCAGCTTGGCAATCCGAACTACACCACCCCCTCCTAGTTTGACATCTGTGGCAAATGATCGCGCATTGCGGATCGACGCACGGACGTACGCTAGGCGGAAATTAAAGACTTCCCGGGTAGGCGTGTGGCCGGAGAGGAGTAGTGACGCAATAGACACGTATTCAAGAGACTGAGCACATAGAGGTGCTAAAGAGGAGAGGGGAGGTATATTTTTATTTTTTATTTTTGACCTGGAATTATTTTTCCAGGTATTTTTTATTTAAAAAAAAATATTTTGGTGCGTGCTTCAACTTTATTTAGCTAATGATTCCTAAACAATAGCTCGCATGGGTATTCTATTTGGGTGCGGATAATTATTATCTCCACAGAGAACACCCAAGCTCCAACGTACCACAATTTAAGATATATAATAATATAAAATATATATGTATATTAAATATATAATTTCCATGTAACATACCCTTACGGGGTATCTAAAATATTACATCCGAATTACTTGTGCACTCCGGGTAACTAAGGGGCACGCAACACGTATCTTTGATTAAAATTATATTTGCGGCCCGTTATAGCTGGTCCGCAACGGGCAGCTCTCGCTGACCCAATAGCCATCCTGACATCTAAGACAGGAAGAAAAATAATAAGAAAATTAGAACATAATAATAATAACTCAAAACTTAGTTTATCAGGCAGTCCCAGAATAGCTGAGACTGCATGATGGGATTATGACATTATTGCACTGCAGGGTGTTGTTTTCTTTACGTCGCACACGATGTTCCTACAACACCGGAGTCCGCAGTGCTCATTTTGTGTGTGACACAATTGGGCAACTCAAGTGTGCAGCTGTGTTCGATAACCGTGGTCATCCTAGGGACGGGATTCAATTGATCTAATATATATAATAAAAAGAAAAGTATTTTAAAAATAAATAAATAATTAGTAAGTTTCCATGAATTGCACCACTGATGTTCTGCTGTATCACAAATGATCACACCTCTGCTGCAAAATTTCCCCACTGAGTCTAAGTCCCGCGACTGACAGTGGTTGGTCACGGTGGATAAACTATTAATACTGAGATGCGTTCATTATCACTGGCACTTTCGGAAATGTCTGAAGTGATGATGGCGGAAATATGAGGGTCTATAATGTCTCTCACAGATACTGCGGGGGCTAGAATGTGTGTCCGTAAGGGAGCGGTGGTGCTAGTGAGTGTGGAGGTGGTCGATGCTGTGGTCCCGGTCCCTCGTCTATTGTCAGGTCAGGAGGAGATGGTGACTGCGGGTAACTTGGAATCTCCATCTCTGTAGGTGTCGTGATAACGACCGAGATCGACTGACTGGCTGGCGGGTGCGGGTGTAGTCGCTGCAGTTTTGTGGCTGATTACGGATGCGGGTGCTGCCGGACTGGATTCTGCGAAGGATTTATGCTTCTTGCTCCGCTTCAGGACCAGTGTAGATGTGGTTACTGGAAGTGGCATAGTGCTCCGCGACGTGGCTGTGGGTAGGATTTCACAACTTGCTGCTGGTATGTTGCTTAAGGTAGCCGCGGGAGGATGATGACTAACGGGATGTCTACAGGTAGTATTCTTCGTGCGGGCCATCTTCTCGGGCGGGAGAATTTTAACTGGAAACCGAGATTCAAAACGCGTGGCTAAAACGGCACGATCCTCGTTTTCTTCCCCTGGAACTAATGTCACCTCTAACACATGGTGATGATGAGGGAGTGCATGGGTAACTCCGTAGCGGGTAGTGGTATAGATATACTGACACGTCACACAGAAGACTGTCTGGAGGAGATGATCCTTGTTAACATGAAGTGTGCGGTCGGATTTTTTCGTAAAAGTTCTTGTATAGGGTTCTCCGCTAGCTAATAATGAGCTGCATGGGAATCTTTTTGAAACTGGTACCGATTCTTCTTCAGACGAATCCGACAATGCTAAATCTTGGAGAAGTGACATCTCGTTCCCGCATGGTAGTTGGCTGCGGGAACCTTATTTAAAACCTAAAGCCCTATCTCTTCATTTTTTTAACTTTCCAGGCCAAGTATTGTAACAATGAACTAATAATAATAAGGACAGCAGAATTCTCCTGCTTCATATGGATTTCCATGAACCCTCCGGTCGTGCCACGTCTTTTGCTGCCGGTGTGCAGTGGATAGTGTTTCTCTCACTAACTCATGGGCTTGTTCTATCCTCTGCCGCAAGAGTTCAACATAGAGAGATGGTGAATTTTTCTCTCCTGGTATCCGAGGCATAGCCAGATCCAGGGGTAAGGCTAATTCACGGCCTAACATTAACCGAGCAGGGGTATAACCCGTGCTGGAATGTACTGGTTGCGTTAAGCCATGAGCACATATGGGAACTGTGGATCCCAATCTCTACAATCAAGGCGTGTTTCCTGCGTAAGCATCTCCGCGAGAGTTCTGGTGAATCTCTCTACCATCCCGTCACTCCGGGGGTGGTATGGAGTCGTCCTTGTTTTGACGATATGGAACAATTTTCAGGGCCCTGATATGAGCCAGCTCTCAAAATTACTTCCTTGATTGGTGTGCAACTCATAGGGCATACCAAAACGGCAGAACACATTGCTTGGCAGGACCTCCGCTATGGTGGATGCCTCTTGGTCCGGCAACTCAAATGCTTCTACCCACTTCGTAAAGTAATCTTGTAATACGAGAATGTATTTATTTCCGTCATCCATCGTATTCAATGGTCCGAGCACGTTGATAGCCACTTGCTCCCACGGTGCACCAACGATCTTAATTTGCGATGGTGCGATATGGTGTTGGCCAACCATGCGTCTTTGGCATGGGATACATTTGGCAACCCATGCCTTGACACTATTACGAATCCCGATCCAGTGGAATCTCAATTTGATACGGGCAACTGTCCTTTCCATGGCCAGATGCCTGGTGTTATCATGTAGTTGTTTTAAAATAAGATCACGATAACTTTCCGGGACTACCAGACGATTATTAATGTACAGAACGTTATTTATTAATTGACATTCTTCGAACCGTTGTTAATAATATTTTGCCATTGTGGATAGTGGTGTTACCGATTCCTTGGGAGGACGTACCCTCTCCTGGATCTACGCGTATATATTTCGTGTCTGCATGTCTGTTGTTTGGTGGTGTGCGATTTTCTATGGATTCCACTCTGCGCACCTCAATTCGGGGAACTCTGGAGATGGCTGCATTGACTGTGCCACGGTGGCGGCCTCTTCGTGTTCAGCCCCCACGCCAACTCTACTGAGGGCGTCGACATTTCCATGCAATTTGCTGGAATGGTGAACAACGTTGAAGTTATAGGCCTGCAGGGCTTCCTGCCATCTCGCTACCTGGCCCTCCGGATTTTCCAGGTTCCTGAGCCAGGGTAGTGAGGCATGGTCTGTACGGAGTGTAAAAGGGTGCCTGTACAGAAAGTGTTTATAATAATTGATGAAATGTACCGCCGCAAGTAGTTCTCGCTTGGTGGTTGCGTACTTTCTCTCCATTTTAATCAGATTACGCGAACCATAACCCAATACCTGCTCCATCCCATCTTCGGTGACCTGAGATAGAACCGCGCTGATAGCATAACCTGATGCGTTAGTGTCTAAGATGAAGTCACGGTTTGGATTAGGATTTGCAAGAATCGGGTCAGTTGTCAAGAGTTCCTTCAGTGCCCTGAAGGAGCCTTCACACTCACTCGTCCACTCAAATGGTCGATCTTTTTTGGTGATCCTGTAGAGGAGTGACGCAATCTCACTTAAATGTCGGATATAACACATATAAACCAAGAAAACTATGTGTTTGTGACTGAAGTGGGATTTGGCTACTCTGCTACTGCCTTAGTTTTTTACGTATATGACACGGGTGAGCAATAGTAGTCTGAAGGATTATGTATATGCCCGTAATCGGGTCTTTGCCGTAATCGTCCATGATTCGGCCCTGATGGAGGTGGCCTGTCGCAGACGTCCGACACAGTTCTAAACTCTGTTCCCGCCTACGAGGCATCCAGAAAGCTGCCGTCACTGACAGGCGAAAACAGGTTATATTGCGGTGTTGTTGATTCTGCTGGGGGGTGGGGGGTGGGTGGGTGTTAATGCAGATGAAGATACATAATTAAGCTTAACGGTGCGGGGTACGCCAACCAGCTCTGAAGACGTACTGGGCAAAGTTTACTTGCTGAGGTCGAAAAGTCTAGATGAACCTGCACAACATCAGTACGGGACGGTTAAATAACCACTTTTTGGCGTGGCCGGCAGATCCGGCGAGTCATCCACCAAAGAACATCGCTGCCTCAACATCTCTAGAATCACATATTCAGGCCGGGAAAAGCCTCACCGCAAGTGTGTGTTCCGAATTAGTTCTTGATATATTTGTGAACAATATCTACAAAGTTCCAAAATTTCTCCCGCAGGAAACGGGAGTTACAAAATTTCTTCAGTGCAGTGGGCTGGAGTACTGCTGGCTACGGGAGAGAAACTGACAGAAAGTGAAGTGATCTGCGTACTGTCGCGCTGATTGTAGCTGACACAGGTTCAACCTATTCGGCCCCTGGCCGAGGATGCTCTCGAGCTCTGGATCTCGTCTCCTTTTATACTACCCGCGACATCACAGGCGCAGGCTCCAACCAATCATCAGTCGAGCAACAGCCAATCAGCACGTAGCTGGTAATAACGCAGTTGAATGTTCTAGAACATTCTAGAAGTTCTGCGTACACGTGGTTATGACGTCACAGCAATATTTTGAAGATAATCAAAAGGGGTTTTCTGTGGATAATTCAGCCATTTCTTAACCGATTTTGAAATGGTTTACAGATTTTGAAAGCCCGTCGAATTCTGGTCTTGATTAATGCCAGACTGGGCGGGAGGAGGTGATTAAAAAGGATTACAATGTACCGTCTCAGTACACTAAAGCCCTTTTCACATGACGAAAAATTACACATGTATGTAATTTTGCACACATGTAAATTTTACTACGTATGTAAATTGTAAATTTGCTATGCATTCACATGAGATATAATAATTTGGCCAAATAAAGAGTACACTCCAGTTGTAAATTGTTCTCAAAGATGGAAAGACTGACATATTATAGACTGCAAAGAAGAATCTTACCATGCAAAATATGTGTCGGTTTGGCAATAGGACTATCCCATGAAAAACGGATCTGGAGAAGGAAGCGATCTACTGATTGGTGGGATGGAATTGTTTTAAAGACATTTGATGATCGCAAGTGGCTACAAAATTTCAGAATGGGTAAGGATACGTTTGACTTTCGTGCTCTGAATTGGAACCCAGCTTAGTACCTGAAGACAATCCTGTACGAGATGTTCTTACTACTAAAAAGCAAGTCGCAATCGCCGTGTATTGGCTTGCTTGTTCGGTTGACTATATAACAATTTCGAATCTATTTGGTGTTGGAATATCGACAGTTTGTAAATGCGTCCACAATGTTTGCAATTCAATTGTGGACAATTTACTTGATCAATACGTACGCCTTCCGAAGAAAGATGATCTTAAGGATGTTATAAGGGGCTATGAAGAACTATGGGGCTTCCCAAACTGTGGAGGTGCAAATGATGGTTGCCACATACCAATAATTGCACCACATGATTCACATGGAGACTATATAAATAGAAAAGGGTTTTATTCATTAGTACTTCAAGGAGTTTGTGACTACAGATACATTCTTCGTGATATCAACATCGGTTGGCCAGGTAGAGTGCATGACGCTCGCATATTTGCAAATTCTGAAATCTATCATAAGGGTGAAAACAAATTGCTATTTCCAAACTGGTTCAAAGATGTGTCACTTCCGGATAAGGACATTTCAATACCGATTGTTCTTCTGGGAGATCCAGCATATCCACTCAAACCATGGTTACTTAAACCATATTCAAACAGGAGCCAGTTATCTGCTGTTCAGTCTACCTTCAATTACCGACTGAGCAGGGCAAATTCATTTGGGAGACTCAAAGGACGATGGAAACGATTACAGAAACGATTAGATGTAAACGTTGACTTTGCCTGTACTGTCATTGCAGCTTCCGTCGTCCTTCATAATCTCTGTGAATTACGCCATGAAGGATATGAAGAGTTGTGGAATGAACATGAGGAGGTGGAAGGTGATGACACTGGTGAAGATGTGACAAATGACGTTCCTGATATCATCTCTGCAAAGAGAATCCGTGATGATATTGCATCAGCATTTGCATATAATATTCTGTAGGCTTGACTCTTGACAATCACAACTAATTTATTACGTTTGCAGTTAGTTACACTAGGTTACGTAAATATTGATCAAAACTGTTAATTCACAGGCAGAGACCATTTAAATTACTTTGTTTATTTTGTAATTGCAAGTAAATTAAAAAATGTTCATTTTAATATTATTCTCTCGATGAGCGAGTGATTGAGTGTTGGAATGAGTGGGTGTGTGGGTAACTAGGTGAATGAATCTTTGATTGAGCGAGTGATTTATTGAGTGAGTGAGGGAATGAGTGAGTGAGTGAGTGAGTGGGTGAGTGAATGAGTGGGTGAGTGAATGAACGAGTGACTGAGTGAACGAACGAGCGAGTGAGCGACTGACTTATGCCTCTGTTACTGCCTGAATTTCACATTTAGAGAATACACGTCAAATCTTAATCAACAATACATTTGTTTGATGGTTTCTAGACAGATAATTTACTATTATGATTGCTGGTTCCATGTGACATGGTTACTTGAAGACAAACACTGGGTTTTCTCTGTTCATCACCTGCTTACAAGAGTAAGCACTTCTCTGATCAGGCCTCGTGTAAATAGGAACACTTTTCAATGGGAAGATATTGACACCATGGCTAGATTTAATATAGTCTCAAAGAAAGCTCAATCACAGAATTTTATACCAAACGCTTGTGAGAATTATTTAACCAGCAAGCATTTTTCAGCAATATATTTTGACTCATTGAGTATATTCAAAACAAAGCTTGAACATACTAAAAATATATAGCTGAAAAATGCTTGCTGGTTAAAAAATTCTGTCATTGTCTTTTTCAATGGTTGTCATTGAGAAAAGGATTAAGATATGCTGATGGAAAGGGAGGAGGATATATGCACCATGGCATAAGATTTGACATGTTCTCCAACAGTATGGGAATTTCATGAATGAAAATCATTGTGCTTTTTCAGATGTTTTATATGAACTAGGAAACAAATTATCAAAACTAATCCATTGTGGATTTTATTTAACAAACCTTTCAGCCACAACACGCATAATATATAATCTGGAACAATTAAGAAGTATTACTGTCTATGTTCTTGAGAAATCTCAATATAATAATGATCACTAGGTATCGTTGCACCTGCTTACTATGCATAATTACTCAATAAACATATGTAAGTGTAAACGTAGGTATGATTTTGAACGTCGTCATTGCAACCAATTACTGAGCAAAACGTTTTCTTAAAGTAAAAGTAACAGGAATTATGAATGCTTTCTTTCACACTAAATATCAAAGGTTAACATAAGAACTGTCATTTGCATTCTCAAAACCTGTATCATTAGTACTTGTCCACTGGGAATATGGATATGAGACACCTTGTGGATGAGTAGTCATATGGTTCGGTACTGGAACGTTGCCACTTGTGCTGGGAGATTGTACTGGATTGTGGCATACCATTCCCATTATCATTTGCATCATATTGTATTGCTGTAGTCTCTCTTCTCTCCTCTGTCGTTCTTCCATCTCAAGCTTCGTCTTTTCAAAATTCATTTTTTTCATCTCTGCTTCTAGCTTTTGCTTTTCAAGACACATAAATTTCTCCTCCGCTTTCTCATTTACATTGCCAAATCCTTCCATAACCGACCCCAAAGCAATTTCCAGACGTGTCTTTCTAGGCTTCTTTTCACTCTTCGAAGGTTTAGTCTTGATCTGATTCTCTTTGGCACTTTTGGTGGTTATCTTACTATCCTCTTTAGATGTTGATGGTTTGACACTTTCCTCAGTATCTGTTGTTTCATTTAAACTCTCAATTACTTCATTACTGTGCGCAGTATTAGGCCCATCGTCCTCGTTATTGTCACTTGATTCACTTAAATTAGCAATATCAATAAAGCCATCAGAGTCACTTTGTTCATTTTCGGAATCAGTTGTCCGCCTCTTCTTGCTGAGTGGCTCTATTATTTTAACCGGAGATGATGCTGGTCTTGTACCTAATATCGCATCCAAAATGTCAAAGTATTTACAAGTCGTTCGTCCTTTCCCACTTTTATTCATGTTGCCTTTACATAGTCTATAGCTGCGCTTCAAATTATTCATCTTGGCTTTGCACTGTTCAGAGGTTTTATCATATCCTTTTTCCTCCATCTCAAGAGCAATTCTTCTGTAAATTCCGGCATTGTTCACTTTAGGGTCATCTAATTGTTCTTCTACACTGTGTTCTTGCCATAAATTTATTAAACAAAGATTCTCATCTTCAGTCTATGCACCTCCTCTTCGCTTTCCATGCTTTGA